>JAVTVJ010000988.1:0-555402 GCA_034509425.1 Eopsaltria australis
CCAGCGGGACAGCCACGGACACGCACACCTTTATAAATATTGCCGGCCTTTATTGGCATCGCCAGTCTCGCGCCACGGCCGCGCCCCGGGCGCTCCTCGGGCCGTGCGAGGCCTCGCCCCGCGCTCGGCTCAGCGTCGGCGGCGGCGTCTGCGGCTGCTGCGGCGCCGGCGGTACCTGGAGCGGCGGGAGGCCCGGCGCCTCCTGCGCACGCCCCGACGGCGGGAGCGGCGGCGGCGCCGGCTGCGGCTGCGGCTGCGGCTCCTGCGGGAGCGCCGCCGGTAGCGGGCCATGCTGCCGCGGGCGGCGCGGGCGGCGCGCCCGCTTTTATAGCGGAGCGGGGCAGCCAGGGCCCGACGTCAGCGGTGAGGTCACAATGCTCCGAGAGGAGCCCCTCGTTACACCAGATCTCTGCAGAACCAATGCCACCAGTGAGGTCACGGTGGCCACATGGACATGCCCTGATACTCTGCATCCTTCTCTGATTTGGACACACGCATTTCACAACTTCAGTATCAGAATTTTTTAGGTCCTTATGAGCGTTGAGGCATGTCGTCTGGTGTTTATATAGTTTTTGGCTAGATTGGTAATGTATTTGTGAGCAGAATTGTTATTTCAAATTCCCTGGTGCTGTGCCAGCAGACAAAGGGAAACCATGAGGAATTCCCACCGATGCTCACACTCGACATGTGCTGACTCGGACTTTTCCGAAACCAAGCCAAAGTTGTTCAGCCCTCAGACTCCACCCCTTTGAGCTGTCTTTGGTGCTGCTTTAAAGCGAAGAACATGACATTCTAAACTCCGCAGAAATGTTTGCATGCCCTATTTTCTTTTTAACTTTCATTCCCAGTCTTGCCTCGGCTGTTGTGAAGCGAAGGAATGATGCCAGTATTTCCACAAGCTGTCTCACATTAAAAGTCTAATACAGGAATTTGGCAGTAGCAAGCAGAGTCCTGGCAGCTGTTGTCTGCTTCAGCCAGCTCACGCCTAGCAAGTGTACCTTATTTATTTAAAATTTAAGGCTAATGCCTGTAAGGTTATGTATGTCATTATTGAACTGTAGTTTATTTATTTAAGATGATGTAAGCTAGTATCAAACTGTTGTATTAAAGACGTTTCAGAGTTGCAACTATTTCTGCTGTTGCCTGTATATTTGAAGCTGCTGTTTTTCTGGTCTTTTATTTTCTTCGCGGCTTTATAACAAATTTATCAGTAGATCATGGAGATCCGGTACCTCGTTTATGCAGCTATGCAGATTTTAAGAAAAATGTGGTACAGTGGTCTCAGGCACATGGGATAGTGCGGATGTCCTGTGCAGGGCCATGAGTTGGACTTGATGATCCTTGTCAGTCCTTTCCAGCTCAAGATATTGTATGATTCTGTAACTGGTTCGGTGATTAAGAGAAGAATAAAAGTGAACATACGGGAGAATTGGCATACAAGGAGCGAGAGAGTCTTTTGACAACAGCGCCCGGTTGCCGCCTCAGCCGCCTCAGCCGCCTCAGCCGCCTCAGCCGCCTCAGCCGCCTCAGCCGCCTCAACCGCCTCAGCCGCCTCAGCCCTCTCCGTTCCGCCCCGTCCCGCCCCTTCTCGGCCCGTCCCTTCCCTCTCTTGCCCGCCCCGTCCCGCCCCGTCCTGCCCCGTCCCTTCCCCGCCCCGGCAGTCGCCGCCATGGAGGACGCGCTGAAGCAGGCGCTCGGCACCGCGGTGCTGCGGCCGACCGGGCACTCGGGCGGCGGCTGCATCAGCCAGGGTCGGAGCTACGACACGGACCGCGGCCGGGTGTTCGTGAAGAGCAACTCTCGGTCGGAGGTGTGGCGGGGTAGGGATCGGGGGTGCTGGGGGTGGGCAGGCTCCGCGATGGGAAGCCGCATTCCGGGCCTAGTGTGGCATCAGGAGAAGGGCAGTGACCGTCCCTGGGCTGGCACTGCTGAGGCCACACCTCGAGTGCTGTGTCCCCTTCTGGACCCCTCACAACAAGGAATTGAGGGGCTGGAGCGTGTCCAGGGAAGGGAATGGAGCTGGGGAAGGGTCTGGAGCCCCAGGAGTGGCTGAGGGAGCTGGGAAAGGGGCTCAGCCTGGAGAAAAGGAGGCTCAGGGGGGACCTTGTGGCTCTGCACAACTCCCTGACAGGAGGGGGCAGCCAGGGGGGTCGGGCTCTGCTCCCAGGGAACAGGGAGAGGAGGAGAGGGAATGGCCTCAGGCTGGGCCAGCGGAGGCTCAGGGTGGACATCAGGAGGAGTTTCTTCCTGAAAAAGAGTGTTAAGCACTGGCAGGGGCTGCCCAGGGAGGTGGTGGAGTCCCATCCCTGGAGGTGTCCAAGGAATGCCTGGATGTGGCACTGAATGCTATGGTGTGGGTGACAAGGTGGGGATGGGTCAAAGGTTGGACTTCATGGTCTGGGAGGTCTTTTCCAGCCTGACTGATTCTGTGGTGGGATGATGTTGTGGTATCAGTGTTGTTTGTCCAGGACACACAGTACTGTCACGTGCTGTTGTCATATACAGAGGGTAGCAGTGGTGTAACAGTGTCTGCAAGTGCTGTGACCATGGCTAAGGCAACCCAGCAGGTATAAAATTGTCTGCTGAGGGGCTGTGCGCCTTCCATGACTTTAACTAAACCTCTAATTCCCTGCACACAAGAAAGAACTTTTCTCAATAAGTGATACTTTTTCACAATTTTTCAAGCTTTTCTGCTTTGTCCTTTCAATATCTGGGATCTATTGTTGAAGGCAGATACCTGCATTTGGTAGAGATAAGTAGAACGCAACTTAGTTCTTCAGCATCCTTTGTAAAAAACAGGTGGAATTTACTTTAGAAATACTCTGTACTTGTGTTTATCACATAAAGAGCTTCAACGGCAGAACATGAGTCAAAACTTGTATTTATTCCCTTCACAGCAAACAAATGTGTTTGAAGGTCTGCGTGCCACTATATCTATCCCAAATTCCTCCACAATTTCTGATCAAGTTGGGGAGCTGAATGGATGCATGGGGATGGTAAACATGGGATAATACAGGAAGATTATCCTGCTTTACAGAAGAGAGTTTGAGTTGGTGTAGCCTTTCCTTAGGCCTTTGCTTGTTCTGTATTTAGCTATACAATCCAGCTTGCTGCAAAATCAGGCTTGGGGGGAAAAATCTGGATAGATTTTCTATTCAGCAATTTGATTTTGTATGCTTTGGCCTGTGTGTGAATCCTGAGTGCTGATTAAAGCACACTTTTTGGAAGTGCTGTAAATGCTGTGCTTTGTGTGAAGCAGCAGCTGTGCATCAGCAGTTCTTACTCTGTTTGAGCAGCTGGCTTTAGCCAAGCGTGGTGCTTTGGACAGAGATACATTATTTACTGGTTTCCTGTGGACACAGCTCCTGGCTCGGTAACTCAGGTTTTCACTCCTCAGTCAAAAGGACAGCCACAGAGACAGTTAGAGGGATGGAGCACCCTGAGGAAAGGCTGGGAGAGCTGGGCTTGTTCAGCCTGGAGAAGACTCTGTAGAGACATAATTGCATCTTCAGTGCCTGAAGGGAGCCCACAGGAAAGATGGGGAGAGACTCTTTACAAGGGTCTGGAGGGACAGGGGAATGGCTTCAAACTGACAGAGAATAGGTTTAGGTCAGATATTGGGAAGAAATTCCTGACTGTGAAGGTGGGGAGGCCCTGGCACAGGGTGCCCAGAGAAGCTGTGGCTGCCCCTGGATCTCTGGCAGTGTCCAAGGCCAGGCTGGACACTGGGGCTTGGAGCAGCCTGGGACAGTGGAGAGTGTCCCTACCCATGGCAGGGGTGGAACAAGGTGGTGTTTATGGAGCACTGAGATGATCTCTTAAGGTCCCTTCCAGCGCAGATCATTCTGTGATTGCCTCTAGGCTTTGGATTTTTTAGTTTATATCAGTCTACTGCAAATTGTCCTTTGACTGTGTTGCATGGATCATGACTAAAGGGCTAGTATTCTCTTTTTATTTTATTCTATTTCCCTGCTTTTGCTTTTATCAGATAAGATAAATTTCCCATGTGCTCTTTCTACAACCCCTGCCTGACTCTTGTAGAGAAGCATTTCTTCATGTGATGAGTGTCACTGATCTCAGAGAAGGACTGTGGAGAGTAGATTTTCCTTGGTGTGGGTAACAGGTGCAGAAATAGGTCCCAAATTCAGTGTGTCTTCCAAGCAAATGCTTGGGTTGTGGCTTGGGTTGTGCAAGTGTGATAAGGGGCATTTGGCTGCTACAGTTGATTCTCACCCTTGGCCTTCCCCCATGAGGTAAAAGAAAACACCATGGAAAACCATTCTGGTGAAAGAACAGAAGTCTGATGGGACACAGCTGAAGGAGCTCATAGTTTATTCATAAGCAGTTTGCACTCCTTCAGTTGCAAACATACTTTCTAAATTACAGAGAATTCTGGAACCTAAGTAATTTTCACTCAGTTGTTTCATGAAGTGGAATTACTGTAATTGTAAAACTCCTGTCAAGTCTGATGGAGCGGTTCTGTCTGTATCCTGTGTGTGAGTAAGCATTTCCTCCAACCTTTCTCAGTTGATTTTGTGAAGTACTGTGTTTACCTGTGACTGATGCTCCTAGACACTCATGCTTTCTTTTAATATCTGGCAGGCCAGAAGAATGTTTGAGGGAGAGATGGCAAGTCTGGAAGCCATCCTGAAAACACAGACGGTAAAAGTGCCTAAACCCATCAAAGTTATAGACCTGCCTGGGGGCAGTACTGCCTTTGTGATGGAGCACTTGGAAATGGGGGGCTTAAGCAGGTAAAACAGTGTCATCCTTGCTTCCTTTAACCAGAAATTTTGGTTGTTGTGATAGTTACATCACTTGTTTTCATAGGGGAAACTTGTTTAAATTTTTTCTAAAGCAAGTCAAGAGACATATGGGAAATTACACAGCAGAGAACTGTATAAAATAAAATTTATAAAATGCCTCACTTAGCAAATTGATCATACATCTCAAAGTGAGTCTGGGTTTTGGTTAGTTTTGGGTTTGTTTGCTTAGGTAATTAGTGATTTTTACAGTAAAGTTTCTTGTCATAGAAAGGAAAAGGACCACCCTGATCACCTGTTTTGTCTACTTGCCCTCAATATATGGAGTGCTTTATTGCTTGGCATGAGTGTGCAGAGGCACTTCCCCAAATCAATTAATCTTGATTTCAGTATTTTGCTGCTCTTACCTACATTTTGATAGTTTCAAACTTTTGACCCTTCTCTGTGACAAGCACTTAATATGATGAATTAATCTTTCTGATTCCATTAGGGAGGTGATAATGACCAATTTCTCATCTCTCTCTCAAACCTACTGCAACCAGTTTGAAGTCTTGTCCCTCATCCTGCTCCAGAGTTTCTAATTCATGAAGAGCCCTCAGTGAGTCCCAAGAGAAAGGGCAGAGATATTGCTAGTTTGGGCTCAAAAATGTACCTTTGGCATGCAGATTTCAGGGCATAGCTACGGTCTGTGGTAATAGGAACAAATTGAAGAAATAACTTTGCCTTAAACAACAGTACCTTGAGAATAGGGGAAGTTGAGAAAAATCAAAGGCAGTGAAAGGAACTTTTGTTAACATGGGAGGCAACTGGTTGTAAGATTTGTTCATAATTACAAGATTCTTCTGAACCGTGTGGATGATAAGGGTTTATTGAAAATAGGTAATAAACTCTTATCATCTAGGCATTTTAGAGAAAAGCAGCCAGAAGTAGGAGTAGAAAGAAGAGGATCAGCCTTGTTTGGTTTTACTTTGCAAAGACAGTTTGCCAGAGTTAAAAGGAAAATGCATAGCATGTGTTGCATGTTTTCTTACACATATCTTACTGACAGTGCTTACAGAAGTGATATCACACAGAAATTAGAATTGATAGTTTCTCATTGCTAATAAATTTATGCCTGGTGCTCACTTTCACTTTCAGTAGTGGTGTCAGAAACAGCCAAGTAAGTACATTTTGTCTATGTTGTACATATGCAGTCTTGATAGGAAGACAAGGTGTTTGTAACTGGAATACTCCAAAAACTTACCTTGTTAGAGATATAGAACTTAATTCTACTTACTTGATAAATCTGTTCAAGTAACTCCTGGAATATTGAGACCTCGTTCTGTCCTTGTGTCAGTATTATTATTTTTGTTTTTTAGACATTCAGCACTGCTTGGAACACAGCTGGCTGATCTTCACCTTCATAACCAGCAACTTGGGGAGAAGCTGAAGAAAGAAGGGAGCACAGTTGGTACAGTACACAGCTGTTTGCAAATTTAACCCAGTTAATAATAATCTACAAAATAGTTAAAATGGCTTTTGCTACTTCAGGACAAGTTCATCTTCCACTGAAGATAGCATGAGAGTAGGTTTGGATGAAACAGACCCAGGCAGGGATTCTTTTGGCTTTTCTTTGCTCTGTTTGGGTTTGTGTAAGCAAAATACGTACTTGGGAGCCCAAACCACAGTTTCTGCAAGGACATGGTATTAGAGGAGATACAGAACCTAAAAATACAATTATGAAGAGTAGAATATAGCTGTTTTACATTGAACTGTAGGTTTTTAAAAAACCTGCAGCAACCACTGTAACCATAAAAAGAACATGAATGTTCAACTTTTTATATTGTCAGTAGAAGCAACATTGTACTCTTGCATAGTTTTTCGGGTTCATTTGTGTCATGGATGCTCAGTATTTTGTCACTGGTGTTGAATTTTTGTCTTTGGTTTGAAAGGTAAAGGACAAGGGCAGACGGAAGTCGAGTTTGTGGATCAGTTTGGCTTTCCTACAGTTACCTGCTGTGGTTATCTTCCACAGGTAGGTTGTACTTTATCAGACTGATGGAACTTTAAATTTATCTTGTTTTCCCTTCAGTGACACAGGGGGTCAAAATTATCATAATGGAAGTAAATTAATTTTCTTGGAGCCGTGAAGAAAAGCCCTCCATGGTTTAGCCTGCTAAGGAAGGTAGTGCTTTGGACAGCACTTATAGCTTGACTGGACAGTGATAGCTCTTCAATTTCTTGGATTTTACTCACTGAGAAAAAAAAATATTTTTTTTCCCCTAATTTAATGTTTTAAGATAATGTTTGATTAAATGATAGCATTTACTGTCCTGGGTGGTACCAGCACAAAGGCTGTGTGACCCTCAACAGGCTTATTTGAAAAAGAAGAAAATCTGCCTTTTATGTGGTGTAGAACTGAAAAAGAAGAAAATCTGCCTTTTGTGTGGTGTAAAACTGACCTCTGCAATCCTGTTCCTTCAGGTGAATGACTGGCAGAGTGACTGGGTGAGTTTCTTTGCCAGACAAAGGATCCAGCCCCAGATGGACATGGTCGAAAAGAAATCAGGAGACAGAGAAGCAAGAGAACTGTGGGCACAGCTTCAGGTACTAGGAATTCTCTCAGTTCTCATTATTGGGAGAGCTGGGAATACTTTAGTTTTACTTTCTTAAAACAAAGTTCCTATTTGTTGGTTTGCTCCAGGTTCTGTTGGTAAGAGACTCCAGTTTTTAGGGATTAAAACACCCTTATTGTAAGGTATAACGGTATTTGCCACATCACCCTATGCTAACATTACAGAGTGAATTCCAAAGCGCCAGAGAGCACCTTGCCTTACTGTTTGGGAAATACTGGATGGAGTTCATATTTCTCATTCCCTGTAACATGTTCGTGATGAGAAATGTGCATAAGCAGTTCTCTCCTGCACGTTGTCTGTTCATTCACTCTTTACATCTGATTAAGTCACTGCACTGTTGGCTCTTTGTGTCCTACTTTGAGGAAATTGGGTGAGACATCCCTGAGCTTTCTAATGATGAAGTGTTGGTGGTTGTTGTTACTAACCCTAGTCAATGTCTGAGTTTCAAGGTTTTTTATTTTCTTGCTAAAAAAGATTTGGATGACTGTTCTTCTACTGTCTTTTATGAAAAATAAGAATCCTCTGGATGTACTCAGCATCTCTGTTGACCAGGTCCTATGGTGCTTCAAATGATGGGTTTTAAGAAGTTTCAAGTATGCAGATAAACCTCTGCATTTTTAAGGTGAGTGACTGTGTAATTTACGTGTCTTGCTTTTCTCCCGTTTGCAGCTGAAGATACCCAGTTTGTTCTGTGATTTGGAAGTCGTTCCTTCTCTCCTGCATGGGGATCTCTGGGGAGGAAATGTAGCTGAGGATGATTCTGGTCCAATTATCTTCGATCCAGCTTCTTTCTACGGCCATTCAGAGTACGAGCTTGCAATAGCTGGGATGTTTGGTGGCTTCAGCAGTTCTTTTTATTCTGCTTATCACAGTAAAATCCCCAAAGCCGCAGGGTTTGAGAAGCGCCTGAAGCTTTATCAGCTGTTCCACTACATGAACCACTGGAACCATTTTGGTTCAGGCTACAGAGGGTCTTCTTTAAACATTATGAGAAACCTTGTAAAGTAACTTGCTGCTTAAGCCAAATGCTTCCCATGTTGTTTGGAGAGCCATACTTGATGGTGCAGCTACAGGAGTAGTAATGTTAAAAACAACCTGTGAGACCCCTGACCCCTTGTTGCCCAGTTAAAGACCTAGAACCAGTGAGTCCTGCTGAATACCAAGTGTAACACAGTCATCCCTTTATAGGATAGCTGGGGATAAATCCACAAGGGAAAAAGCTAAGGAAGGAGTTTATTCATTTGCACAGTGAATAAAGGTCTCAGTGTCCAGAAAGCATGTGAGACTTTGCAGGGTGATACAAATAAACACTGAGGAGATGCCTAAAAGAAGTTGCTCACTACATTTTGCTGTGTCTTCCTTCCTGTTTCAGCTCATCATGTCCAGGTATGTGCATGAGAGCAGTGTTAACAACAGAGCTTGAAAGTCAACAGGAAAATTATGTAACATGAACTGTGAGAAGGGATTTGGACTTGTTTTTCATTTTCACAGAATCAGAGTGGGTGAGGTTGGGAGGGATCAGGAATGTCATCTGGTCCAACCTCCCTGCCTAAGCAGATTACTCAGGATTGGGTCCAGAGGCTTTTAAAGACCTCCAGTGTTTTGCTGATTGATTCCCTTGGATGCAGACTGGAATGCTTGTAGGCTGTTCTGTGCTTTTTGGTCAGTGGTCTTTTATCCACAGCAATTGTGCTTCCACCAGAACTAGTTATCTTCCTTTTTTGAATTATGCTTTTGTCCAGTAGTGTGCATTCCTAGAGAATTTTCTATGTAAGACACTTTGCATGTACACACCTTGTGGAGGTGTATTCTCTAATGAAATAAAACCTGTACATGCTTCACATATATGACCAAAGTGTCTCAAAATCCATCTAGTCATGAAACAACATCAGCTGGAACGTTGTCTTTTCTACACTCTCAAAGAAAACAATAAAAAATAGCTTAAAAGGGGAAGGAGGTCAGAGGAGACTCCTCCTGGGATGCCTGACAGGCTGTATCCCTCTGCTTCCCCACAGGAATGCTCATCAGGTAATTTTGTTCCAAGGGGATACTACTGCTTGTACTTTATGACAGCAGTATGTTTATCAACAATAGTTTATCAACCTTATTCTGGCACAAGGATTAGTAAACCGCACTGTTCAAGTCACTGGGACCGTGAACGTGCCCACTGTCAAGGCTGCACCATTTCTGCATCTGTGGTGAGAGTTCTAATGCAGGCTTAGATACACTTAATGCTGCACTGTTCACATTAAAGTACTCTCTGTGAAGGTCTCCCAGGGCCTCAGACACACCAGGAAGGGGAAGATGGAGGCACCTCTGGGCCAGTACATTTGTGGATAACCTGGAAAGCAAGGGGGTCTTCCTTTCCTAAACATCCACATGACAGTCCCCACTAAGTGCATGTCATAGCTCTTGTGGGAAGAGACATGAAACCGAATGAAGTTAATATGTACCTCACAGAGCAGCACCTCACTGGTGTCAGAAGTCCTTGATGATAATTCCACAGGCTGTGGCTTTTGCCTGCAAGGTGTTAATACTGAAACTGTATTTTTTTTATGTAGGCTGGTAGTGGTGCTTCTGTGCAAGCCTGCCAGGTAGGTGAGAGAGATGCACGATTCTAACACGCACTTTGAGTGTTGGGGAATGACTTAATAACTAAAACTGCTTTTCACTGGACGTTGGTAGATTACTGAGGGTTTTCTAGTTGCTAGTTTTGCAGTTACTTACACAAATTGCAAACAAGTTTGGAGAAGACTGGGATTTACTACAATTTTCCTTAATTCTACTACTTTTCTCATTGGCTGTTTGACTTTAGATGCAAAAAATCTGCTTGGTAGATGTGTTTTATTTTACTTTTATTACCTGAATAAAAGGTTTCCCAGTTGATTATTGTTGTCTCTGCTGTATTAAAACTTTACATCTTGGTTTATTCTTGGGGAGTTGCTTGCTCTGACCTGTTGAAGATCCCTAATTTGTTAGATAAATTATGATCATCTGAGGTGTTTCTGGGAATGTGCATGGTCATGGATTGGTTTGGAGCAGTGTGTCACTGAAGAAAATTTACACGATCATTACAGTGGAAGTCAAGGTGTTAATTTTCCTAAAATACATAAATACTGTTCATTATTAGCAGGGGAAAATGAATATGAAAGTGGATTTTCTGCCAGTTGTAGTTGTCAGATAAACTTACTGATAAACAGCAAGTCTTCAGAGATGACATTTTCCTAATAGAACTGAATCCAACTAATTTGTAATAAAGAAAAATTGTGTTTCTGTGTTTCTGAAAGTTGTGCAGATAGAAACAATTGCATTTAGAGTTTTAATGTAAGGATATTGTACTCATTTTTTCAAAGCTGTTTTTTGCAGTCAGTAAGGTCAGAAGGGGTGTTGAGAGGCAGACAAATGGAATGTAACAGGAATCTCTCCTGCACCATGGATCCCTTGGCCCTGCACCCTTCTCAAAACTGCCTGCAGATACAAATGCTGCACTCCAGTGCTGATTTTCCTCCTGCTTCTCATCTTCAGTGCTGTTTCAAAATTGATCTGGCGATTAAAATTGCTGCTGGACTCTTGTAGCAGAAGTCAAAGCAGGTGGGAAGTGCTACTGAACTAGAATGTGACAAAAAGGTGTAGGGGGAAAATGTATTTCTGGTAACTAAGCCACACCACAATCACAATAGCTTTATTAGTTTTTCCTTGTAAATATTCAGTTACATTTAATTTGTTTTTATTTGAGGTTTTGTTTGTTTGGCAGTTTGTTTGTCCCTTAACAATCAAACAGAAAAATTAGGGTTGCTTTCTCTATGTAGATATAATGTTCCCTACTCATCGTTATTGATTTGTTGCTGTAATATTTAATTCCTTTCTCTCCACTGCAACCCAGGGTATGATTCCCTCCTTTCAGCAGTTGGAGAGCTGTCTAACCAAGGATGTTATCTTTATAGAGACTTAAGTAAAACAAATATTATGGGGTCTGGATTATAATAGTATGTTTTAAAGGCTCAATACTATATACCTTAGAGTGCCCAGTGCACTTTGCAAGTATAAAGTGGTTAAATTCAGTAGAACCCAAATGTGGGAGGATGACTGGGGGTAAAATTAGAGAAAATGTGAAGTCATATTCACATTCTAACAGAAGTTTGGACAGTAGGAAAGTGCAGTTTGAAGAGCAATTGCTGCTTCCTGGGCAGAATGTGGTGAGGAGACCTGGTACCTGCTCCATGATGATTCCTCACAAGCACAATCTGCAGCCTTGAGCACATGCCCAGGGGCATCAAATGAAGGGTGGACCAGAGAGGAGACTGGGCAGCCAGGCTCAGTTACAATGCTTGTGTGAAACGCTGGAGTGGAGGAAAATACAAATGAGAATTGTTGCCTTCAAAGAATGCATATTCATTACATGGGCTGATCATGGTTTTAAGTTCAGCATCATTGCAAAAATGGGTTTTAAATTTTTTCCTGCTTTACCTCTTAAGAGCAATACTCTGCATAACACACTGAGATCCATTTACAATGAGATACTGTTGAAAATTATGGTCCTGATCTTCACCAGTACCACTGATACGATGTAAATTACCATCAGCAGTTCTGACTAGAAACACAAAACACAGTCTCCCAGCCAAAAACACAGGAACGAGAATGAGGTTTATGGGTTTCCAGAAAAAAAAAATCTGGTTTGCATAGAAGAGATTGCTCCTTTACATAAAAGGTAAATTAGCATTATTCTTTCAGTTCTGTACATTTCTCATGTCCCACAGGAGCTTTAATAAATTATGCCCAGAAACTGGCTGCATCCATGCTTGAGTTAATGTTGTGCATATTTTCTAGATGCTGTTTAGTGTAAATATTTGCCTCCCGTTTTTGCAGCCATTGCCTCAGAGCAGACTTTTTCTGCTTGGTCAGTTGTCACTTTATCTTCTGTTTCACCAGCTCCTACAAACAAATCAGATCAGATCAGAACCTTTTGAGATTATTTACCACTAAGGACACACAGGCAGTACTTTTTCAGGACCAATGTGAACATTCATGATGTTCACCTTGACTGTAGAAATTATGAAAAGATTTTTTTCCTTGTAAGAAAATAATAAAAAAGGGGAGATTCTCTACTCTGGACGAGGTCTGCATGGAGTGCTGTGTTTGTGTACAATGCTACACCCTCAGTGCTCAGAGCACCCAGAGAGGTGTGGGGTTATCTGTGCTATTGTCTTTGATAGTCTAAGCTCTAAAAAACAGCATTTTAAATCCTACTTTTGAGTTCAGATCTGTTTTTTACAGAGATGGTAAAGGACCAGAATCTTCTGGCATAAAACACATGCCTTTCACAAAAATGTAAAAGCTCATAATATGGTAGAACATTTCATGTCCAGCAGTAATTCTTTGGTTTGTGCCTATTTTTTTTAGCACCCTGTTTTTTCCAAAGTTAAGATTACAAAAATACGAGTGATTCTAATGGAAAACAACAACTCCTTAACCTGAGTGTTGCTAAGACAGGTGTGCATTCATTTATTCATCATGGTGGAATCATATCTTCTTGGAAACTTGGTAGAAGAAATTTTGCCAGTCTCTGACATGTAATCCAATGTACATTTACCAAAATCTATTGCTCAACCAGGATACTTGGTGGAAAGACCAATGAGTCACAACTTAAACGTGAACAAATACTGAGAAATGCTTCAGAGTAAGCAAATTTACAATTTGTTGTTTAAGTTGTTCACCATTCCCTTCGTCTCCTCTGAGTTACATGACTGTATGTAAAGATTTGTACAACTATAGAAAGATAGATATTTTATTTCATGTGAAATACCTGATTTTACAAAATTCGTGATGGTTTCTTTTTCTGGCATAGTCTGCAAGTTATGACTGCACCTATTGCCAGTACTGCCATTGTTCATGGCAACAAAGCCTGTAAAC
Organism: Eopsaltria australis; assembly: GCA_034509425.1. Classification (NCBI taxonomy): domain Eukaryota; kingdom Metazoa; phylum Chordata; class Aves; order Passeriformes; family Petroicidae; genus Eopsaltria; species Eopsaltria australis. Next base: position 13,289 of record JAVTVJ010000988.1, read on the forward strand.
ATTTGTTCTTGTGATTGATTTATTAATCTTTTAAAGTTTTAACATGTTTTCTCCACTGACAGAAAGCAAGCTGCATGAAAATAAGATAAAGGCTTGCAGCAGTATCAGCCCATTGGCTCTTACAGCAGTGCCATTATTTTGCATTTTTAGTTCCATAATTATTTTCCCATGTTACAAATAGCCTGTTATACTTTTACTTTAGCTCTAACACTCAAAAGTTAAAGTAAGGTTCAGCAATGTGCAGAAAAATTATTTTACTCAGCCTAAAAACATGTAAGTGAGAAGCATTGTGCAAGGTAAGTAAGTGAAGAACAAAGATTTATATGTGGATGAATGGCTTGAAAGCTTTAATATTGATTTAATATTTCTTTTAGAAGGGATTTAATATGAAAACCTATTTAAAAGTGATTTAATATTTCTCTTAGAACAGAAAATTAGATACATACGTGCCACCTACATATTGCTGTGTATGCAAAATACTTATCTTAAAAAGAACGAGAATCCAAACGTGAATGAGTAAAGCAGCCAACTATTCCATGAGTATTGGAGCCACACCTTGTGTAAAACAAGTCTGCTTCACAAAGTAACACCTGTGAATGTGTCAGAGGTAGATCTACCACCTACTATGCAGCCTGGGGGTGAAGAAAAATGCGTTAAATTCTGCTGGAAACATCCTGATTTATATAATGCAGAAAACCAAATTCAAATTGTCAAAGGGATCACTGTTGAAGGTGAGTTCATAGAAATCTCTGAGAGGACAGATGAGAAAGGCCGAATGAAACCTTGACTCGAGCATCCACATTCAGTGGATTTTCAGAGTATGTGGTACTGGAACAACCCTGTGTATCAGTCTGGCGTGAAATAATCTGTAACGAAGTTACCGTCAAAATAGTCAAACTGATCTGAGAAGTAGCTCAACATGTACATATTTCTTTATGATCTTATTTTTGAATCTTTTTATGCTTGTAGGTCTGCAAAATGCTTTAACCTAAGACCAATGTCCCACTCAAATTCTGCAGTTAGAGAAATAATTTATTAATACAAAGAATTGAAAATGCCAGAAATTAGTCAGTGATAGTTACCAGTGGGAAATATTTTGGAGAGGGCATCAAACAAAGGCACGTGATATTTGCAGCACACTCAGCAGTTTGCAGCCCAAGTGGTTATTCGTGTTTGACAGCTCTCCAGTGTATTTGCTTTTCTCAGGCTTGGATTGTTTTTGGACATTTAAAAAGCTCCATGTGCACAAAAGTGGACAAGTGAGAAGTTCCATGCCTAAATTAGAGGAAAACCATGCCATGTGTGCTTTAATTTATCCATCTGCTGCCTGCATTACCTGCCACATCACGAAATTACCCCAAAATACACAGGTACAGTGCAAGTTGCTTTGATTCAGGCTCCCCACGTCTCTTGCTTTGATGTGGGACATTATTTGCTACACAGAAATTATGGAGGTACCCCACTACATTCCCTGCAGAGAGTTCATCCAGCTGCCAAGCCCCATTTTTAACTCAGTTTAACCTTTCCCTCAGACCTCTTCTTCCACTGCAAGTGCAGCTACTTCTAAGATCAAATTTAATCAGAAGAGGGCAGCATTTCATTTATTTTGAAAATTTTTTTCTTGGGACTCTCGGAACATTCTCTAGCTTCCAGAATCATGATATAAGCAGTTTTACAATTAATGAACACATTCCCCCTTTATCTTACTAAAACTAATAACTTAATCCAAATCACCTTGAATTAAAAAAAAAAATAATATCCTGGAGGATTTTTTACTGGGCTCTGGGGGAATTTTATAAGACCACCTCCTGTGTGCACTTAAAATAGCCTCATTTTATGCAGATGCATAGAAATACATCTCATTTACAAGACTTCCATTTTTAGGGCTGTAAAATACGTATGCCTAAGAGAGATAAGAGTTTTATTTGGAAAATCTTTAGTGCTGTGCTTTTCTCACTGTTGTTTCTCCCTTATGTCCTTTTATATATATATACATACTTAGTTGCCACTAAAGTCCCTCATTACTGATAATTTATCACCTTTTCTGAAGGAAGGAGCCCTTGGCAAAGGAAAATAAAGTTGGTAGAAGAACCTTGGAGTAACTATTTCACAGAGCAGATTTGAATGGAATGTGTTGGTGAGGTTTACCCCAAATCTGCTGTTCCAACAGACTAGTTCATAAAGGGATTTGTGGAACAGACATTTTATAGGGGAACATGTTGGGGGAGTTACCAAAAGGAGGGATCGTCACTTGCTGAGATTAAAGTGTTGTTAATTAACTAAATAAATGAAGAAAAGCACATTTGGGTTATACAGAGATACTAATTTTTTGAGCATCATATTTTAAATAAAGTGAAACTCAGTTGGGAGGAGTTGATTTGCTTCATGAATGGGACAAAGTGGCCAAGCTTTGGAAAGAGGTATCACAAATGCTGAGAGAATAATAAGCATTTTACACTAAGATTACCTAAGAAATCTTTCTGTCACTTACCAAGTCATTTGAGAGCATTCATCTCTACAAGGATTTTCATTGCAGTACTGATTAACAAGATCTAGGGAGATTTCAAATTGAATATTCTGGCTTCTGATGACATTTTTAAGGGAAATTAAAATACTGAAGCACATGATCCTTCCCTTAGGAGACAGGGAGGTGGTGATGCAGAGAGGAGGAGAGACTGTGCTCTGATAAGGTCTGAGGGCTGCTGTGTTTTTGGCCTGGTGGCTTGGGGTGAGGGGTTGAACTTTGTCATTAGATTTTCCCTTATCTAAAGAGCAGTTCTCCCCACTGCCTTTTTTCCCCTCCCTTTGATTCTGCAGTCTCTGTGTTCATACGTGGTCTAACACCACCCACTTTTAATTTTGCCACTGTTGATTTTTTCAGCAACTACTTCAACCTATTTGTATCTCTGCCATACAGAAAAGATATTCAGAGAACTCTGAGGAAAAACTGTTTCATCTCAAGCATCATGACAGGAAACAAATAGACAGTGGGGCAGAGCTAAAAAAGGCACAAGGAGGTACAGAGACAATTAATTACTTCACTGTGATCTCCAGAGGAGATACTCACCTGATCAAATTGCTGACCATATATATCCTTCAGTAGGTGAGTCCAAAAAAATGTGGGATGCTTAACAACTCCTAAGAGATCTCCAGTTGTAATCTCTGACACGGTATTTTGAAGCAAAAGAGCTCCATACGTATCTTTGTATAGATATGTTCTATATCTGTACATTGAAAAAATGTCACCTCTGCTTTGTGATCACTTTCAAAACACTGCAGCTCCTTCAAACAGAAGGTGTATTTAAAGTTTTTAGTTACTGAGTCCAACCGTTATGTAATGGTAGTTCCTAAAAAAAGAAGCCAACATGCAAAAAACAATAATTAAGCAAGAAAAAACCCTTCAGTTTCTCTCGTTTCCAGGGAGTCCAAAGTGTACAGTAACAAATACAAATAACAAAAACCATTCAAAACCCACAATAAAAGAATTGCAAAAATGTGTGACCTCTATCTACAGCAGATGTTCCAGATGAGCTTTATCTGATTTAATCTGAATTCTTTCTCAATTTCTTTGCTCAAACCAAGGCCTTCAAATGGGACAAGTGTCTCTCTGTGTGTTGTACTGTTGGATTTATGCTAAGCTGGAGTTCTTTCAAGACACAGCATTTTAGAAACTGGAAAAATAGGTGCTGGTGGCCTTGGGACAAAGATTGTAAAATGTAATCCTTAAATACAGAGCCATTACTGTAACTTCCCACTGACTTGAAGACACGCAGGAACTGGTGTGCTCATAAACAAAGCCATTTTTACAGCCCGTTCTCTGACTGTAACAAAAATAGAACATCAACTGTATAAAAACGTGCTGGGACGTTAATTCTTCACTGATGTGAAGTGTAATAACTAAAATATTCCTCATATAAACACACACATGTAAAATAAACAGACAGACTAACAGATCCCAGCAGCATATTCCTAATTTTTATACAAGAATGTATACACATGTACATTAAGCACATTAAAATGTTGTAAGAAGTATCTTGGGGATGGAAAAAAAAAACCTATCCTACAGTCAGATGACTGTAGTTGCTAAATGAATAAGCCAATAATACTATTTTATTTTTAAAAAAGGAGATTTTTCACATAGGGTATTTTTCTTGTTAATAAACATTATTTCAAAGAGGAATTGCAGCATTTGGTTTATTGTTTTGGTTTGACTAATGATTAAAGGGCCTAAGTTTTAACAAAAAAATCAGTAACTACTTTATACTCCCACCATTATAAGGCTGTTTAGCCTAATTTTCCAACAAAGTCTAGCCATGAAAGACAAATATTTTGCTCAATTAAGCTGTCATGAATGTAGAGATGGAGAAAGAATAAATACAAATACACTGGTAGCTTAACACTTAGCTAATTCTGGAGGCATATATACCTTGGACGGAGGCTGAAAATAACTGAGAAAATTTTGACTTTTGTAAATTATTTCTGTCTGCATTCTTACTTTTGCTTTCTGGTAATAATTTTCAGTCATGCTGGGGAAACACACATCAGGTGTATGGAACTCGAACTGAGAGCTCTTGTAATCACTGAAATATAATTATCAATACACAGATTTAGTTGCAATGGTTCTTTTCTGCTTCATGCTTTCTTGAAAACACAGAATATGAAAACAAAAGAGGAAAAAGTGCTGGATTTGCTTCCTGCAATAGCAGGAAAAAAGGAATTTTTAAATTGATCCTTTTTGACATTGAAATTAATCATCAGCTGATGAAGTGAGTCCTGTGTGAGCATTACCTGGTTTTGAGTGTTTTCTTGAGCCTCACAGGGAGCTCCTCACAGGGAGTTCTGTATCGTTCCATCTTTCACCTGCTCTCACATTAGCCTCCTATACATTCAGCTACTACTTTTTTACCTTACATTTAAGATCACTCCCATAGTCAGACAATATTGCATTACTCAGAAAAGCATTTTATGTTCGAGAGGTTCCATTAGAAATAAGAAAGTAAAAGCAGGTTTCTTTGAAGGATAATCCTGTGATGCCAACCAAGGCAAACACAGATCCAGATGTTTTGGCAAGCTGATACGAAGAAAAAGCTCTTTGCTCTTCATTTACATTTTATAGCAAATGCTTTACTATGAGAAAGTGAAGAATGTTGACATTCCACCACTTAGATCCCAGTCTAAGCAATGTTCCCAATGCCAAAATGTCAATGTTTGTTGCAGTTTCCTTCACATTAACATGCTGGAACCACATCTGGCATATTTCTCTTTTTGTCCCCCTTTTCCCCCCCACTGTCTACAGTGGATAGGAAAATGAGAAGGCAAGATAATTCTCATTTCTCCCAGCCAGCCATCTGCACTCAGCTGTTTTGAAAAAAGAAAAAAACCCAAAAACAAAACCTGAAAAGCAGAAGGCAGCCATCTCAGATGCACAGAGATCCATATTTATTATCTGTAATCTACAATCCTTACATCCCTTTTAGAATATGTATTTATTTATTATAATTTCCATTATTGTTTGTAAATTTTGGAAAGCCTATAATTTTCATAGATTACAGGCAAAATTGATTTTATCTGTCTGTCTTAGTTTTCATCTGCCTGGTAATGTCAAGGTCAGCACTGTCAGGTGAGTCCATTTCATGGCTGAACTTACTCCTCGAAAGGTCTCAGGGAAAAACTTTGATTTTGGCCCAATTCCTCATCAAGCTCACACAAAACTACCATTTCCCTATTCCAGACACACCCAGTAGGAGATGATGATCCTTTTCTCCACCCACATCTTTATTTGGAAGAGTATTTGGCTTTCCTGCCTTGCTCTGATTCTGTGAACTGAAAATATTCTGTCACTGATTCCAGAGCAGATTTTACCTCCTGGTCAGAAAGGGAAGAAAGAAGAGGAACTTCCATCTTCAGAAGCCTTGAAATGCAGACACGAGGCTTGGTGTCCTTGTCCAGCTTTTCATTATGAATTTAGTACCTTTGTCTATATTTTCCCTTATAACCTGACTGCCTGAAGAACCAGCTAATAATATCTGTGCTCCTGATATTTCAATCTTCCATTTGACAGCAGAAGTAGAAAAAGCCCCAAAGAATACACAATTCTGTAGATATTAATTATTCTGCATTATTCCACAGGCTTCTGTCTTTTTCCAACTGTGTGAAATCTCCAGGAAGAAAAGGAGATCCAGCTGTGACAGTCAGACTTATTTATAGCATTGTAGAAATAGGAAATGCTGTGGAAAATACCTGCATTTTTCTCCTTCAAAATTTCATTAACGCTTGTTTTACTTTGTGTGATTGTACTTTTGAAAAAATTACAGTATAAGCCATTCTCCATGTACAGGAATTTCTGTGTCAACTAACAAAAAAACAAAACAAAACAACCCAAAGCACCAAACCACTAAAAATCATTAAAGCTAAACCACACCACTTCATATCAAAGACAGCATTTTGATTTAAACTTCCTGACTTGGCCTGGAACACGTTGTGTGAATGCTGAGTGATAAAAACCGATAGATGATCTCCAGTGAAAAGAATTAAATGGTTACTTTTCCCTTTAAATATAAACTGTCTGGATGCTTAAGGAGAATGTATCCCATATGATCCCTTGCTCAGGGATGTATTGTAATGTCTAGTGGTATTTTCCACAATCACAAATTCATAGATTACTTGGGTCACACTGTACTGTAATTGTGCAGTGGTTGGGTGTTTTCAAGTGAAAGTAAATTTAAGCAAAACATTTATAAATTTTTGTTAGCGAGGACTCAGCAAAACTACAACCACAGCAGCTGGGAAGGTCACAGGCTCATTTAAAAATACGTGTCATCAGAAAGAAAGTCTTGAGAGCTACTGAATTTGATCACAAGTCCTGGAGAAAGCCCAGAGTGCACAAAGCACGGCAAAAAAGTGCATAGTGCAACACGCAAGTCAAGTGAATATCTCCAAAATGCTCACTGGACTTACAAGATTGCACAAACAAATTGAAATGTATCTGCGCCTTCCTTCTCTTTTTTTTTTCTTTTTACTTTGTCCCTTTTTTGTATACCCTTTGCTTGCTATAACTAGCAGAAGGAAAGTAAATTTTGAGAGCTTTTTTAAACTTTAATTTTATTAACTATTGCAATTGTCTTGTTCCATTGCTAATGTTTGCAAAGTGTTTTTATTTGTAGGATTTTATTAAGGTTTTAGCAAACTGGACATTTAGAAGCTCAAGGACCTGCTTAAAACCTTGAGCTCTGCTTACCTTTTCTTCTAGAAGAAAGCAAAGTCACTATAAATGTTTTTCAAAATTTTGATGTGTGGTTGTTTTGCAAATCCAGAATATACCTTTAATTCCCACCTTGTAGCTAAATAAAGCAAAGCAAAATCACATTTAAAGTTCTACAGGTGTAGAATAAAACCTCTCCCACTTCTGTAACAGTAGATAGCTGCATTCAAAATTTTGAAATTCATATGATTATATGCCTACTTATTAGTTTCAGACCAAAAGCAGTGTCTTGTATCTTGCACCACTAAAGAACAGGACTAATTTTGTGGTCACATTTTTATTTTAAATACTGAAACTGTAAATCTGTAAAGATACTGTTTCTGAACTCATAACTTGCTAAATTCATTTGTAGCCTTAAAAAAAATCTAGTACATTTTATTTTGGAATTTTGTTTATTTTTTTTTGTTTGTTTTTTTGTTGTTTGGTTTTTTTGTTGTGGAGCCTACATCAGATCAAGGAGAGAAAATACTTGATCTCTCTGTGAAGATTTTTGACAGTTTTGTGAAGAATTCACAGCTTGGAGAGGGATGACGTTTTATTGACATGTGTCCTACAGAAGTTTCCTCACAATTTTTTATAATTCTTGGAGAGATATGTTAAATATATCTGTTTAGCAGAATGGCTACAGTGGCCCTTTGCATTTTTTTTTTCCTTTTTGCCTCTCTGGTTCCTGTTTTTGACTGTAACAAGAAATACAGGAAGATGTGAAATGCAGGAAGAGATATCCGTGAAAGACCAGGCTGGTTTGGATAAGGGTCTTTTGGAACAATCCAGTAGAACTTCTCAGACCAATGAGAAGTTTATTGATTACCCAATAAAACACACACTTTTCATGGCCCCAGCATGAATACACCTCACAACTCCTTTAAGTGTCTTGCATTCTTTTAATCCATTATTCTATCCCAATGACACCCACTCCCCCCCCCCCCAATTTTTTAAAATTCTCTTTCTTATTTTAAGTCTTTTTGATAAAAAAAAAAGTTCATTTATTTTTCCCGTCCTCTCCAAACAAGAAAAAGAAAGTAGAAGAATAAAAAGATATTTCTGGAATGTTTATCCCACTCAATCCTTTCTTTTTCCTAGGAAGAGCAAATGTAACAAATGGATGAAGATTTATGCAAACTTTGAATTAATTGGAGGGTGGGGGTTTTGTACTTTTCACTGTTCTTTCCTTGCTGTTGCCTCTGAAAAACATTTACATTTCCCTCTAATACATGTCAACTATTGCTTCATTCCAGAGCTGGTTTCAGGTCTCTGGGGCACAAAGTGCAGGCCCAAGTTTTGAAATGTTCCTGTGATGTGATATGCACTCAAGATCACAAGGTTTAAAAACCTTCTTGTCTCCTTCTGCAGTCCTCCCTGATCCAGGTCCTGCTACTTCCTTTTTACTATTTCCTCCATCCCTGATCTTTGTTGTTGGAGCTTTTTTGCTTCTTAATCTTTTTCTCCTTCTTTTTCCAGGAACTCTACTGATGGAAGTATTTCCTAACTTTCATTCTCCTGAGCAAATTAATCTGCTTCCCATTGGGAATGCAGTGACACTATTATCTGATGCATATAAAACATTCAGGAAGACTTTTGGGATTGGCACATTGTTCCAGATGCAAACAGAGGTTTTGTCTCAGTATTCTGTTGTATTCCTGCTTTAGTCACAAACTGAACAATGTCCTTAACTTGTCCTTACATGCTGTTTTTAAACACACAAAGAAGCTGTTTACCCTGATGCCGAATTAAAAATATTCAAGATAACCAGTCCTGAAGAAATGCAGAAAGGAGTAGGGTTCTCCCACGTAGCTATGAGCAATTCAGGAAAGGAACTTGATAAATCTGTGGCCTGCTCAAAAAAATATGGGCAGAATTTGTACATTTGTAGTTTTCTGTATGTGTTCTAACAGTTCAGATAAATGTGGCACTTCCTCTTCTGCCACTGTAGAAGTCACTTGAAAAAGGAGCTCAAAAAAAACCAAACCCAAACTACATTTTCAGATTTTTGTTGTGAAACATAAAAAAAAAAAAGATTTTTTTTTTCCTTTTGTGAAAGGAAAATTGAGAGATCACAGCATCCTGAAGGCTAGCACAGCAAACCAGGCTAATCCTGACACTAGTCCTGTTGGCAACTCCCTCAGTAGCTTCGGCAGCCAAATGTGGGGCCAGCCTGGAGTGTGAGGAAATCCAGCCAGGCAGACAGCTACAGTCCCCTACATCAGTCCTGGAAAAAGCATTCCAGAGCTTGGCATCTGTGCTCTGGTGCTTGCCAAGCACAACCCAGGAGTGGCCACACATGTGCTGGCTTCTGCAACAGAGAAGCAGAAGGAAAGCAGGGAACATGCCATAGCCCATTTCTTTCCTCCAGGAAAAAGAAGATTCTCATCAGAAGTTGAAAGTGAGGCTGCATATAATTTGGCTAAGCTGCAGAAGGAGCATTACTTCTTATTTACATCCAAAAATTTCATTTTCTGTTTCTGCTCAAACTGTTTTCACCCATTGCTATTTGTAGGGCATTATCTGATACAGCTTCTCAGTTATCCCAAGTCATTCTCAACAAAATTAGGATGCAAATCTATACCTGACAACCCACAGCATGCAGACAGCATTCCAAATCCCCATTCCATGCCATTAAAGTGATTTTGACTTCCATTAATTTTTTTTTTTTTGCCTGTCTATGGGCTAAAGATTATTTCATTACATGACGAGCTCTTAGAAAGACAGGAATAGTTGTACTTGTTCAGACTAAATTCCAGTGTCTGGGCTGATACTGGGCCTGAGCTTCTCCCTACCAAAGGGCTGTGCCAGATGACTTGGGAAGACATCCTGGACTAACATAAATTGCAATCCATGCTTTTAAATTGGCTGGAATCTGAAGCTCCACAATTATATGGCACAGTAGGAATACCAAGTGGCTCAGATATGTTTAGGGAGGCTGTTGGAACCATGACGATCCACCACTCATGACTAAACTGCTGGAAACCAACCCAGCTACTGATCCACCCAGGAATGCAAAAGCATAATGATGACTTGAAAAAAAACTGTCTTCCTCTTTACTGAGTTACAGCTGCTGGCTGGACCTGTGAGAAACACCAACAGCAGGTGATATTACCAAAACCAGTGCAATCTCAGAGAAACAGAGTCCCTAAACACTTCTGACAATCAGCCTATGAAATCTGGAGATGAATTTGGTGATTTCATTAGATCAGTCCATGAAATCTGTCCACTTCCTGTAGATGAATGTGGTGGTTTCATGAAAATTATTTCTAGCTAACTTATTGGTTCAGTAACATTCAACCATTACTGTGTTTTCATGGTGCTCTCTAGGCAACCAGTAAAGTAGTGAAAAACCTGCCACTGCTAATTTTAGACATGTTTTCTCATTTTGATAGAGTTAGCTAATTAGAGCGTGCCACTGCCGTGCATGGTCCAGCCAGCTGCATGTCTTGGTCAGTCATTCCACTGTGGGTTGCACGCCAGATTTTCAGGATTATTATTAATAATATGTTATTAATAATAAATTATTAATACAGTATTTAGTAGTTGTCAAGGCTGTTTCATTGAATTTATGCACTGTGAAATCTTACTCTGTGTACATATCATTGCCTGAGATCCTCAAACACTGAAGATATGATGTGAAAGTCCTATCACAGAAACAGGATATAATGAATCCCAGATTTTTTGTGTTCTATTGAACGCTCTATGCCACAACAAATGGAATTCTAGTCTTGAAAAGGAACTTTCAGAAATGAAAAAAACCCAGAAGATAGATCTTCACGTGTTTCCAAGAGAAATTCTCAACCTGCTCAATTTCCAGAGATTGTGTTCCTTACAATGGCACTTTAAGTGTCTCTGAATTTGTTTCCTGCAAATGTAGGAATAGTGATTTTTTTTCTTTTTAATGTCCTTCCCTAGGCTGAATTTATAATCTTTTAACACTGGATTTGTCCTGGGATATAAAGCAGACCTCACACCTGAAAAAATAATGCATTTTTATTATGTAGAAGTAGCCTGATATTTTGAAACCTTTGCTTTAGTCTGCAAAATATTGGAAAGTTTAATTTTTAGAATTCATTACTGATGACTGCTAAGTAGAGGTCCTCAGGACCTATTATGCTAAAGAAAGTTCACCTTTTCTGCTGGCAGACAGGTATGAGCTGTGTTGTCATTTTTATTTCAAGCAAATGCTGATAAACTTCAATCAGAAATAAGTGAGGATGAGATCTGTCATTTCAATCTAAGTGCACTAAATTTTACACAGGCTTTACTCTCAAGCAGAAATGGCTGCATGTGTAGAATAATTCTAAATTTAGACCTAAATATATTAATATTGATTACAACATTGATTGAAATTTTGCAGTTTCACCAGTGATAAATATTTGGCAAAGGTGGTCACATGAGTCCTGAAAATTGCCCCCCACCTCAGCCTTGCACCACTAATTCTGAAAACCTGTAAAATTTAAATTTCTGTTGACTGATAAGAGGTGCCTTCTAACAAGATAATACTCACTGCCATGAGTGGTCTTCCCCAAAATTACGTTGTCTATTTTAATTGAAATATTTTTAGTATTTTAACTGCTATAACCAGGAACAAGTGTAAAATACTGTCTGTCCTCAAGAAATCATCAGTTCAGGATCTCCTGTCAAATGAACTGCAAACAAACAACATTGGCAGATGTCTGGCATCTTTTTCCTGATTTTATAAAAGTCAGGCTAGGTAGGGAAAGCCTCTGCACATATTTGAGAGCTATAAATTTATTTTACATGTGTCTATAAAAGCAGAACATGCTGTAAACAGAGTATGCCAGCAAAGCCAGCACAAGAAACCAGTGTAAATTGAGTGTGAGTGACAATTGTGGGGTACAAAATCACATTCTGATAACTTTCACAGAGATTTTTACGCTAACAGCTGGATTTGGCAGCCAGGTTCAAGTGTTGGCATTTAAAGTTTATAATAATAAAGCTTGTAAATGTACCAAGTATAGTGGAGGTGGTACCCATATTACCTGCCTTCCTAGCCTTAGAGTCACTAAAAATATACAGGAAAATCTTCATATTTAAAGCTCCTTAGAGGATAAGTTAGTATTTCCTTGCCTTAATCCAGCTTTACAGAATTTCCTGAAGTTTATTTCAGTGTCATTCACATTTGTGTTCTTCGGTCTACTATAGCATTAGTGCACATTACTTACACATTAAACATGGAGTTATGTACAGAAGGGATAAAGTTATGTACCCAGACACCATCACTGCCCACCTGTTTTGTCATGCTCATTCATTCATTTATTTTCTTTATGATGGTCATAAACAAGACATTGTTTCTTCTGATTTCTGCAGCAAGATCAGTTCCCATGAAGCAAGTGAGAGTCAGTCTGTGGTTTACTGGAGAATTACATCCTAGGCTTCACTCTTTTTGTTGCTTTCAATGATTTGAAAAATTATTCCAGCATTTTCTTGGCAGAAAGAAAGAAAATGTAATGAATTATTTTTTTTTTTAACAAATGAAATGGAATATCTTCAGTAGTATTAATTTATATAGCTGTAACATGTTTCAATTCTGGGCTTGCTTTGTCTACTAATTCCAGGGTTATTTATTCAATCCTGGGATGTCTTCCTCGAAGGAATATGGATTTACAGAACTGTTAGTGATGGAATTTGTTGCTTGTGAGGTAACAGAAGGAACAGATGGAACAGTGCTGTGTTATGCAGTTTGATACGTTTGTTATAGCATGTCTCAACTAGGCAATTTAACTTTCGATTACTTTTTTGGGGGGGCTGATTTCTATCACAGTGCTTTAAATTTTTAAAGACACAATTTGCATTGTAGTTTTCAAGCTCCACTTTAACTTCAGGAGAATACAGGAAAGTAAGTAAGTAAATGAATAAATAATGAAAGAAATTGTAGCCTTATGGTGAACTCTTTTCAGCTGCAAATTGAGAGCTTTACTAGTCCTTATCACTGAGCTTTTTGAGGAATATGAATGCCAGAATCAGCTTGCTCACAAAGACAGGCTAAATGTCATTAATTGTTTGTTTATATTTGCTTCTGACAAAATTATTTTGCTGATTCCACATCCTATATTGTATCAAATATAGGTTATGTGCCCCTACTTTGTTAAAAATCTTGCAGTTGCCCCTCTTTGGGATGAAGAGACTGCCTTTTGCTGGTCTATGGAACAAACCCTCATGGACAAGGACGTGTAAAAACTTGATATATTTCTGCCTTTTTCTCCTTTTGGAAAATATCTGTAAAACACCCTTTTTCCCCCCTCATTCATACAGCTCTATAATTTTAAGTTGTTATGCCTAGTGTTCGTAATAAATCCACCTGCCCAGCTTACCAGCATTTCTTCTGTGCAGTCTCTGCTAGATAATTCTTTTTTCTGTTATATTGATCATAATATTTTGTGATCAAGAAATTGATCGATCGTCTTGTGCTTGCAGAACACAGCCCCAGTGCATGAACAAAACCCCTAGATGTCACTGTAATAACATTAGAAAAAGAGTAGCAACTGTGAATAGCAGCGGAATTGTTTTAAAGATAAGATGGTCTTGAATGACACTCAAGGAACTTGATAAACAGATTACAATCTATGGATGAGGGGAAAAAAGAAAAGAAAAATATGTTTTCTTCACATTCACATGTACTTTCCACAAGGTTCTGTGTCAGTGAAGTCAGTGGAGAACATGGCTTGGTTTCAGCTGCTGCTCTGGAAAGCTCTATCATAGACATCTTATTTTGTGCAAAGAACCTTCTGGACTATGTAAGAATTGTCACATTTTATTTGTTTGTTTGTTTATCTGGGTTTTTTTAGTTCACCTGGACCAAGTCCTTCTGAAAAAATATTCACATGTAACATACAGAAAACCATATTTGTACATTTGCACATGTATAAAAATAAAAAAGTATGCTCTTTTTCTAAGCAAAGGAGGACATCTAAGAGAACAAAACTGTTCCTATTTTTCTGTTTGCATATTGGAAAAAAAAATGAAGCCCAAAGACTAGTCTTCCTAGATTGTGGGGAGAAAAAACAATATATGTATGTATATGTATATACATATATTTGTATATGTATTATATATAAAATAGATGAATAAATATATATGTATGAAATAAATGCAATGCTTGAATTAACAAAGAGAGATCTGTGACTGTTTTTCTCTGCATGCAAAACACATATGCAATCTGTGAAGTGTTCTACCGTGGGCTGAAGGGGAAAGGGGTGTAACCAGCATTTCCTTTTCAGTCTGAAAATTTACAGGAATGCAGCAGGACATCTGTATGGAATTAGCATGACTTCTCCCTCTCATGCATTGAGATTCATGTGTCTGCAAGCTGAGAGTCTGTAATCTCCAGTCCAGATTTGTTTTACCTAATAAAAACATCAGGACTGATTGTACCTTGGGGTGTAATATTTTAAAAGACTGAAATTGAGTTTTTAAGGGCGCAAAAATAAAAGCAGGCAGTTTCATGTTGGTTTTAAGTCTTTGAATCTTTAGAGATCTTTAGATGTGTTTAAGGGGCTGTGTGTAGCAGCCTACACACCAAACCTTATACCTATATTTTCAAGCGGTGTTTGGGAGCTAGATTTGGGAGCCTCAAATGTACTCAAAAAATCCTTCCTTCTGGAAAGTGACATGACAAACATTTCTGCCAGTTTTCTTATGGAATTTGCACTGGTGCACGACCTATTCTTTTTCCTTCCTGCAGCCTATAGGAAGGGCGTGCTGTATTATAAAATTTTATAATTACAACATGCTGAAATACATTAATGCAAACTTTGAATTCTGCTTAGTATATGTAGTGCCATCACAGGTGTTTAAAAGTTCCATAATGATATTATAAAATATTATATACTAGAATGTTAAATAAAATATAGGACAGATTTTATTTCTTTGCTTGGGACCAGGTGCCCCACTGTGGTTCCTTTCTACCTGAACCACCCTGGGATTCTGGGATTCCATGATCTCAGCATTGCATGAGTATTACTGCATGTAATGAATCAAAGTCTGCCTTTATTTATATTCCATGAACCTATTTTAATTTGGTGAAAATGAAGTTCTGTTCTAGGATGCAAAACCAGTCATGGAATCACAGAGTTGTGAAGGTTGGAAAAGACCTCTAAGATCAATGGGTTCATCAGACAGGAAAAACACAAAATGATGACAGAATCAGAAAACTGTTGCTAATTTTTTTGTTCAGGATTATTTATATTTAGATAATTATATTGCTTAATTCAGGGGTTATCAGAGAACATGTCATGTCAGTGAGATTTAGAACAGCTGAATCCTATCTTTCTAAATATGTTGTTCAAGAGAAGCTGAGTTAGAAAATGTTGTTTAGAGGAACATATAAAAGGACAACTACTTTAAATCATCCAGCTATAAAATTATTAATGTGTTTAAATAACTAAAACCACATTGTTCAAGTTTAACTGCAGATGATGAGTAACTGAGCCCTTTTACCTGCTCCACCTACAGACTCACCAGGGTAGAGCTTCTAGAATAAGATAAATTAAATTAATTATTAGCTATACACACCTTCTTAAGCTGGGAATTATTGTAGAAGCTATGTGATTTTTTCCTCAAAGACAAAACAGAATATCCAATAATATCTAGTGTGGTTTTTATCTTGTTTAACTTGAATAATTTAAAAATAAACGCTGACTTGTTTGTGCTCTATGTAGCAATAGCTTCAACCTCCTGTTTCATTTGAGACATATATACAGATTTTATTTCTTATTTCTATTATTGACTTTTGCACATAAAATTTGTTTAACTTTTTCTGCGTCTAGAAAAAAAGAGAGAATGCTTATTTTTTTTTAACGTCCTCTACGCCTTCGTGTTGATGACAGATTTCAGACCTTAAAGCAGGATTTAATTACTGGTAGTTGAGATGCCTAAATTAGGAACATTTGACTTCTGCTTGCTATCACTTAAAAAACCGAAAAATCAGTACTGAATGGTACTAATGCTAAAAACAAACTCCCAATATGAAGTCTTACAGGCAGAACACACAAATCACTTCTGAATGATGTGCTAAAATATTTTGCCTTGTTTATGTTTTTAATTGTGTCACAAAGGTAAAAAATCAGACATTGCAAGCTGGGTAATCCTTTAGTACCTGAAGCTTTGCAGCATTGAGAGATCGTTTGTTTAATTGCATGGAACAGTTTTCTCAAGACATCTTTCAACACTTTTTTTGCTTTTTTCAAATTGTCTTATGTCTTAAGCATCCTCTCTTTTATTTTATAAGCCCCACTTAATGGTTTTGTTCCTTTCTAATATGTCTCAGGCAACATATACTTTTTTCCTTCTGCAGTGAAAGCATTACTTTGAAACTACTACTACAATATTTTTGAATTTTATAAATTATAAATCTGAAACTCTGTGGAATAATTTATCTATTTGTTGCATATGCAAGGTACTTTATGTTGAATAAAATATTTACATATATATCTATCTGTATAAGTGAATTAGGAAAAAATGTGAATCAAAATTGCTTCTTAAATGGCTGTAATACCCTTTATATGCATTGAAATTTCACAGACAGGGAGGAGACCATAACTCTTTACTTATTTCTTTTTTTATTGAGAATAAACTCAGAGTGGGAATAAATTAGTTTTATCACTTTTTGCTTACCAGTTTTTATTTTTTGTTTGCCGAACTATGGGCATATATCAAATCACTGCCTATACTTAAAGGGTGGGAGAAAAGGAAGTTAGGCCTACTAATCTAATTTCCTGACCTGAAATAATGCTGAAAAATGAGATATTTCAAGTTTCTATGTGAAAACAAGAGCATCAAAACTGACCAAAAGTGACTTGTCAAAAGCAAGGAAGGCATAGGAAGAGAACAAAGCAGATAGGCTGAATAAAAAAAAAAAAACAGATGTTGACCACCTCATCTGAGCAATGCTTTTGAAACAATCTCAAATGACATTCTTCTAAGTTAGAAAAAAAAAAATCACAGTCTAGACTAAAATCTTTTATTTTTTATTATTTATTCCATTTCCAGATTGATGATGATCTGCAGCTAGCACGATTACACTGGAGGACATAATTAGAAACCAAAATGGTCAGATATAATAGACAAAGGACAAAAAGAAAAGAAAGCACAGGTCAAATCAACCAAACAAGCAAAAAATAGGATGCAGCTCAATACTTCTCTGTGGTAAAACCACTGACATCTGCAGCAGATCACCTGCAGCTGTGCAGAATTCCTGTGCTTGAGGTACAGGTTAAATGGCCAATTTGTTCATTTTCTTTTTGCTTTACAGCAGAGAGGTTTAATCAAATGAGTTTCCAAGGTCTTTTCCAAAAACACTTTAAAAATAGACCTGTGGTGAAGATAGCAGAGAAATTTACCAAGTGAAGGTTGAGCACTCACTGAAAATGCTCAGGTGTGAGTTCAGTCCAGTGGGGAAGAGGGAACAGCTGAAAAGAGGTTTTTTAATCCTGACATTGTCTTGTCAAGTCTTGTCACTTCTAGTTTTATTATCCGTACTGATCTAGACATCCACCATTGGCCGTTTTGGTGATTCAAGTAATGAATGGCTGAGAATGTTTTTACTTGTCAAATAATTGTGGCCATTGAGAGACATTATTTTCAGCACTGTAAGAAATCATTTACACCCAACGAGTCTAGTTTAATTGGATCCTGCATCAGCAAAATGACTGTTCATGTTTTTACTTTTTTTCACAATGTCAAAATAATATGACTGGCTTTACTTAAAATTATCTCCCACTCTTGTTAGGGAAGAAAATTCAATCACTTGGGAAAAGTGCCTATAAAAAAATAATCTGCATTATGATCTTTTCTCTGGAAACATTTTCGTAATGTAGATTTACACTTGCACATTTCCTGAATATCCAGGATATGTAACACTTTGAACAATTGTTATTGGAATTGGTCAGACTCAAAGTAGAAGTTGAAGTAGAGCAAAAGAGGCATCACTCATCCTTCTGCATCAGCTCTGTGGTGTCAATGTATCTCTGTGAAAGAAGTTTTCTATTTTATAGTAGGCAGGAATTAGGGTGGGAGAGAATCTCTGGGATCAGCAGATCCAAATGCTTTTCAAGAACTGGGAGACATAACCTATAATGTCTTTCCCAAAGAAATCTAATTTCATCCCATAAGTACTAAGAGTCTTAGGTTCTACTTTTTCCGATGCAGAGTTCTATTCCTGTCTTATCCAAGCTGTCTTAATGGTAGTACTAATTTCATTTATCATGTTGCACGTTTTTTTCTATTTATTTCCATCCCTATTTTTAAGGGAGCTGCTGTAAGCAAAAGAACCCAAGCCCCTTGGTGGTGATTTTCTCTCCTTTACCATAGCAGCGGCTTTTATGGGCAGCTATTCCAAATTTAACACATGTAGTTCTAACATGAATGATCAGAATATGATCATTATTTTAAATCATGTCTGGTCTGTGTCTTTTACCCATAGAAAGTATTTATGATTCCCATACTAACAAAGATCAAGCTTTCTTGGTAAACATTGATTTCTACTCATATTTGCAGAGATCAAACTTATCAAAAGTAAGGTATCGTGCCCAATCTTGCCCAGTGAATGTTTTATAGTTTTGTGTGCTAGCTCTTTTCAAAAATCTAGCAAGGGGTTCCCACAGTCCTTTTTGGGTTTGAGAGCAAGGAGGTCTCTTGAGTCTTACAAATCACTTTACAAATCACTGGTAGCTGCTGACTTTGCTTTTGTTACTGTACTCAGTATTTCCAGTTTCAAAATATGTCTCTCTTGGCTTTAAGCTATAACTTTCCCACTCTCTAATTTCTAGCCCACCCTCGCTGTGTAATTGCAAAATTTTGGGGGGGGAGAGGAGGGTGTTGTTTATTTGTTTCATTGTTTGTTTGTTTGTTTTCCCCCTAAAGGTTTTCTTGTGTTTTTTGTCTTTTTCCAGATGTGCTGTATTTAACTTCTGGGAATTGCTTCTTTATCCCTGTGCGTCCTGATACCCAAGACCCTGAGCTTATCTCAAATCAGTTCTTTCCTTTTGATTCCTTGTGTCCTATCTATCTATTCTTTATGTTTTCTGGAGATAATTATTCACCCGAAGTTTTATGGAATCGTTCTCTTTTCCTGACTCTTTTAACTGCATTTAATTCATGACAGGTTTAACAGCTTCTGTTCTGAAGAAATTCCAAACCTCACTTAGAATCAGGAGGCTGCTGAACTCTCCCACCCAATTGTCTTCATAAAATAGTTCCTTCATTAAATAATTCTCATTTCTCAAGGTCTTTAAAGACTAAGATCCTCCCATGCAAAACTACTTTAGTTAAACTTACAAATTTAGACAAAATCAGCTTCTGATCTGGCAGAACATAGGTCTGTAAATGGAGTCTCTGTTAGAGCCACTGGATCATCAAATCAGGGCAGTAAGTGGAATAAGAGAGTGGCTCTGTGACCTCTTGGCTAGTGGGTTTTATTTCAGAGATAACAAAACGTGGCTCCTGCTTCTCAGCCCAGAAATAAAAGTGACAGATAATACACATGTGGAGCTAAATGAAGCTGTTACATGTTCCAGTTTTGCTTTAAAAGACAAAAAAAGAGAAAGTTTCCAGGTTGCCACCATATGCCATGGGCTGTGTGGAGAGATATTCACCCCTAGAGCTGCAGTTCAAAATGGATAAATCTCGGACGACAAAACCAGATTGTGTCCTGTTGTTATCGCAATGACCGGCAGCCAACACTCGTGGACTGTCAGCAGTGCCAAGTTTTTATTTTCTTTGCTTTTGTTTGCTTCTTAGTGGTGCCTAACTATTCGGTAAACGCATGCTCTTGGCCTTAAAAACCAAGTAGGAAATTTCCCAAACCGCGGTTCTGTTGAGATAGTTATGCTGGGAGAACATGCAAAACTTTCATGTGTGAACTTAACAAAAGCTATTCCTGAAGAAAAGTGCCAACTAACTCAGTGCCACACATCAGTGCTCTTGGTGCTTTTGACGGCAGAAGCACCAACCCCGAAGGCTGAGCTGATCCGAGAGGGGAAGGAACTCTCGGGGCTCTGCCCGGCGCTCCTGTGCCGGACCCCGCTGACGGGGCAGGTGTGGGGGTCCAGCCCCCTTCTCCTGGGATCATCCTCGGAACCAGAGCCTGCCATGTGCTTTCCCAGGGAGGGCTTTTGCTGCCAAGCCTCTCCGCACGGGTTTCTGTCCATCCCACGGCGCAATTCCCCAAGTTTGGGGAGGTGCGGGGGAACCGAAGGAATGCGCCGAACCCTCAGGGACCAGCTCTACCTGCGCCGCTCGCCCTACGCTACCCCCCATTCCCTCCAGCAGCCCTCTCCCTTTCCCTGTCCTCTCCTGCCATCCCCTCTTCCCGGCCCTCTCCCTTTCTCTCTCTTCTCCTTCCATCCCCTCTTCCCGGCCCCCTCCCTCCCTTCCTCTCCCCCTCCCCATCCCCATCCCTTCACCGGCCCTCAGGCACCGGCCCCTCCTCCGACTTTCTCCGCTGTAAATCCGCCCCTGGCGCTGGGCAGGGGCTTTTCGCTCCCCTCTCACTCCGTCCCAGCACGTTTATTTAGGCGCGGTTAATTATCGTATATTCTTTTCTTTTTTATTTTTTTTTTTTTTTTGTAGGGGAAATTCAGCGCGGTTCCCTTGGATTTCCGTTGCGGCGGAGGGGGAGAAAATCCCAACCTACTCTGCTTTTCCCTCCCCACTTTTCCCCCCCTCTCCGCAGAGGGGTGGATGCGAGCAGCGTGGGGCCCGGGCCCCGCTGGCACAGGCCGGGCAGGCTGGGGAGGACAGAGCGCGGAGTTGGCACGGCTGGAGCCTCTTCCCGCCCGGGAGCCGAGCAGTGCCCGTTGAGGGCGGCGTGGGACCGGCTGCCCGCCCGCTTCCCGCCGGGAGAGCCGCAGCATGGGCAGGCGGCGGTGGCTCTGGGCGCAGCGCTGCTGCTTCTTCTTTCTCCTGTGGCTGGATTGCCTGGCACTGCAGGGAGCGGCCGGGCGGCAGCAGCAGCAGAAGCAGCAGCAGAAGCAGCAGGAGCAGCAGCAGCCGGCGCTCCTCGCTCCCTCAGGAGCGGGCGGCTCCTTCGCCGCCGCCGCGCACCGGGAGGACGGGGCCGGGAGCGCCGCCGGCCGGGTCCGCAGGCGAGGACAGCAGGACGCGCTCCGAGGGTAGGGACAAGGCTGAAACCCCTTTCCCCGGGCATCTCCTCAGTCACAGCCCCTTCCGCGGGCATCTCCCCAGCCACCTCACCTTCCCGGTGCCCTCCGTGTGTGCGCCCGGTGCCGCTCCCATTCCCGCCCCTTTGTGTGGCTGAGGACTGAGGGAGTTCGGTCCTCGCCTGTGGAATCTGCTCCCCTAATTAGTGCGGTTTAATTAAAAGCAGACATTGTGTGGGGCTATGTTACAGCTAAGGAATGGACCCCATCCTTGGTTCCGATGCCGAGATTCTTCGACGCTCACTTTTTTTTTTTTTTTTTTTTTTTTTTTTTTGGGGGGGGGGCGGGGGTTGAGGATCCGCAAAGAAATGATGCCCAGTCTGTTTGGTTTTCTTCTTCTGATGTTTTGGGGACTTGTTGGTTGTTTGAGTTAGTTTATGTATCCTATGAGCAGACATCCCTTCTGTCTTGTGTCAGACGACAACATGAAGCCTGTTTTTATGGCAAGGCTTCTCAGACTTTGAATGAAAGCAGAATCAAACTCATCCCTCCCAAATCCTCTGTTGTTGCAACAAGGATGAATGTGGCCTGCTCATGTCTCATCTGTCTCTCCACTTTATACTAATCAGTTGAACTAACCCCAAATAAAATGTCTTGGGGGAAGATTTTGTTCCTTTGGGGAGGGTTTTTTTGCAGACAGCTTCGCTGTCCACTTTTCTGTTTGTTTTATGCAGCTGGATTCTTCCCGTGTATGTGTGTGTAAAACATTACATTCTCTTTAGAGTGGTTCGTATTTTCCCATAGACATTTTTTGCTTTGTCTGTGTCACAGGCCAAATGTGTGTGGCTCTAGATTTCGTTCCTACTGTTGCCCTGGATGGAAAACTCTTCCTGGAGGAAATCAGTGCATTGTTCGTAAGTGTCCAAGCTTCTACTGCTCAAGGGGTAACAATAAAAGTGAATATTCATCTATGAGTCAGTGTTCCATTCAATATGAGAAAAACCAATTCAGTTCTTTCACCTTATTTTTAAAAACAAGGAAAAGGAGAAAAAACGAAGATGGATTTACAGGTCCACATTCCTTGTAACTGAAGGGCTGCCCAATGACCTTGGTATGTTCATAAGAGACGTGTTTTCACCTAGTTTTTGAAGAAAACCCATGACAACAAAGGAAGAAGGAAAAAAACTTGGTCAAATCAAATTCTGAATGTAGTGACAGGGAAGAAAAAAGCCCAAAGGTCTTGATATAAGCAAATCCAATCTTGAAGTTCTCTGAAACTTGGGATTACAATCAAATAGAAAGGTGCTTGATGTCTGGTATGCTAACTTTCTTTTCTGTTACTTTTAGTTGTGTTTTAGTAGCTGTCAGGCATGTAGACTGGCTATTGCCTGGTCATGGTAGCTACTGTGCTTACAGATGTGACTTTTGACATATATGGAATGGCAAAAAAAAAAAAAAAACAGGAAAAAAGCTCTGTGTGTGGGGAGTGTGCTCGCTACTCTGGGGGGATGATGTCTTAGGGGATGTTTACCATGAAGTACTAGGTTTAAATTAGGTTTAATTTTCTCTCTGTTATCTAACAGCTGATAGTAGACACATGCTTCCTTCAGACCTTAATTTTTTGGTCTGTTGCCATTCATTTTAGCCTGTCACTGTCTGTTTTGTTAGTAAGTATGCTCAACTTCAGAATTCAGGTTCAATAACATACTGCTCTTTCTGTAAGCAGTGGAAGTCTTTGTAATGCTCCATCTTCAGGCGTGCAGGACAAAACTAGGGAAGGAAAGGGTGATAAGCCAAGGTCTGCCAAACTTAGGACCTGTGGTGGCTTTTTTTTTAATGATTCCAGGCCTCTCTCACCTGTTAACATCTATTGGTTTTATATGATTAAACTTGCCTTGCTAATATTTGGGATAACTGTGCCATGTATCACTTACTTTCACATAAAGCTGACCCAGAATTTCCCAGCAAAGGATAACAGTGTCATTCAGAGGAAGATCCTTTTATCAGTGTCTTTGTGGAATAAAAGGAGTTCCTCAAAATGTTCTGTTCACATTTATCAGCTCTTTCAGTACTGGCTTACTTGATGTAGAGTTTTTAAGAGGCATTTAGGCTGCCTATTACTCTGTTGATAGGCTTTTCAGATTCAGCTGTGTGTTTGGTTGAAATGAAGTTAAAGGCTTTCAGAAATCCATACAAGATACCCTTAAATTGTGGCTCTCAGAGCCTCTTAAAGGCCTTGGTCTCAGGTCTGTCCATATCCAGAATAACTTTTGATTTATTATGGTTTTATATTAAAGATGTCCTTTGATAACAAAGGACATCTTTTAGTTCCTGCTTACTTACTGCAGTCTAATTGCAGCTTTCTGGAGGGTGAATGATTTTGCCACACCATCTGTAATATTGTCTGTGACAATTTCTGCTTCTGATTTTGGTGAAGGCTTTAGTGTACAGATTTCTATGCTCACATTCAATGTTTGTTGAGATGATGTTCCCTTTAGTTAGAGTCCTTCACCTAGGGAAAACCTTCTGCGCAGGATGCTGGACAAACTGTCAAACTTCTTATTGGAGATGTGCTGATTATAATTGATGCATATTGTAACTGGTGGTTTAAAAGTAGTATTTCATGAGGAGAAATCTATGAGCCAGTGGTAGACCAAAAAGAAACCGTTTTGACCTGAACGACAGTTTCGAGTTGCTGATGTGGTGGTGGTTGTTCATGGTCTGTGGCACATTTATGATTAAAAGTGATCTTTTACCTAAAAACCAAATGTCTGCTTAGTTTTATTCTTTTGCTGTATAGAATAAACTCCTCTGATGAAAGCAGATTTGGGATATGCCTTAAGGTCTAGGGCTTTCAATTTGTAAAAAAATTACTCCTTAACAGATAATAAAGTAGCAAAATGGACTAAATGTAACCTTGCTTTATCAGGAGATTGACCTCTGTTGTATAAAGATGGACTGAACAGGAATATAAGGAAACAGTCCCATTTCCTGTGCTTGTCAAGTGCTCTAAATCCAAGTCCTGTTTCTCACTTTTACTTCTTCCCATAGAAAAGTATTTCAAGTCAGTTCATGGTTTGTTTCTAACTCCAGCTAAATAGAAAAATCACACAAACTCTTTTGACTTTTCACACCTGCACATAGAGGGCATGGCTGTAATGGAATTTAACGATGAATGTAGGTGATGCATGTTGCATCCTTTTGATGCCCAAAGAGTGATGTTGGCAAGTGATCAGAAGATATTTGTTCTATTTTAATCCTTCCATGGAGATGTGCTGCCAGATTATTTGATTCTCACAAAACTCCAGGCTTTTTAAAAAGAAATTGTGATTCTTTGGGAGGTTTTTTGGGGTTTTTTTTCCTGCTATATAAGTTGCAGAATATGTGTCTTCTTAAAGTCCTCCTGCATTGTGCTATAGTGGCTCTTACTGCTTCAGGCTCTCTTTTGATTCATTTGCTAGGTGAGCAGATTAATGTATGAATTTGGATCTGCTTTTAATTAATTTAACCTTTTAGCTCTTTTTCTTTTGTGGTTCTGTAACTCCTTTGTTCATTGGAGCTGTGCTGGATGGTAAGTGAGAAGGAGGGGATGGCACAGAATCAGGCACATGACACACACATATGGGGTGGATGGGCTTTCCTAGGGTTTTTGTGGTTAGTTTCTAAATAGAAATGTAGGACTGCCTGTGTACAGAAAACTATATTCAGGGAAACACCACAAAACCTGCGAAGTCCAGTATTTGGATGTTGACTTCCCACAAAACTGCTTTGGGTAAAGGGCAGATAATCATAGGAAAAGCAAAAAAAAAGATCTTAAAGTGCCTTTAAAATGGTGGTTATAAGAGTGAAGCCCATTGCATAATTTTGCATGTTTATATTCCTTCAAATCTGGGATTCACAGCAATGTTTTTCACAGGTCTTGTGGTCTGAAAAATGTATTTTTAATGATTTTACATTGCTTGCATACTTGACTCATATTTCTAATTAGGGAAAGAGTTGATTACCTGGTTTCAGTGGTCAGATCAGTGTTTGAATATGCCCAACTTGATTCTGATTGTCTTCAGATTTGTCAAGAGATACTTACTGATTTATGCCAGAATTCAGTTTGCTTTATTTAACTTAAAATTACCCTTGCACATACAGTAGCCATCCTAATGAAGTGAGTTTTTAAGTGTTGGTTTGTTTCTCCTGTGGTTTAAGACTCAGGTTGCTGTTAATCCCTGCCACTGTCTTTCTGTGTTTTTCCTCAGCAATTTGCAGAAATAGCTGTGGTGATGGATTTTGTTCCCGTCCCAATATGTGCACTTGTGCCAGTGGGCAGATATCACCCACATGTGGATCAAAACCTGGTAAGGACTTACCATGTTTTCACTGGAGATTTCATTTAAAGTAATTCTCTTTAAGTTTCAGTGAAAAAAATGCTGACTTCCTTAAAAATAACTTCTCATTACTGCATATGCAAATGTAAATTACGCTTTAGTAAAATATCTCAAGTTCTTGATCAAGTTTGTTATACCACATGTGCCTGTTTATTCTGTGTGACAAATTTAAATAAAATGTGTTTAGAGAGAGAAGCAAGTTTATAAATGAATGTGTGTGGTATTTACATTTTCACTGAGCCCATTTTGATAAGAAATTATGATTGTACACTCTCCAATGCAATTAAAAGTTCTGAGTTGTTAAATAACAGTTGTGGAAAACTTGAGCAAACCTCTCTGTGAGTATACGGTTAAAATATATAGCACACATGGTACAAAGCTTATCATTCAGATCCAGTTTTAAAGACTGTAAAAGATCATTCTTTTGTGATGTTGTTGGCTGATTTTGGGTGTCTCTGCAGCACAGCAGTGCAGCACCAGCTGCAGGAATGGCGGGACATGCGTGCATGAGCTGTGCCAGTGTCAGAAGGGTTTTTCTGGGGCCCACTGTGAGCAGCGTAAGTCACTGCCAGTTTGCTTGAAGTGCATTGAAACACCTGAAGGAAGTGATGGTTTTGGGGTGTGGTGTTCAGCTGCTAGTCAGTTTGTGCATGGGCTATCTTTGTATTCTCTAAAATTCAAATTACAGGTTGGATTTACCAAGCAGTTTTGGGAAACCATTGGGGAGCACCGTCTCTGAGCATCCCACTCCTCATACCAGATGTTCACTAATCTTTTATTCTCTTTAACAAAATTTTCTCTACTTCAGAACCGTGGCCTCACTGCTATGGTTGAAGCATGTTTTTCTGTTTTCTACTTGTCTAAGGAAAAAAATATTAATTATGGTTCAAGCTATTGGATACCTTCTTGGATTGGCAGACAAGGTAGAAAGTCAGTTATTTGCCCAGCTTTACCTATAACAGCACAGTGTTTACAAGCTGTGGCAATTTAGCAAACAGTGAAAGCCCCTAAAGGCTGCAGGATGAAGAAAGACTCCATATGTATTCTGAGGCCAGCTGACTACTAATTAGCAGAGATATTAGTTGCATAAAGTAGTCTGAAAGAACTAGAGACAAACAGAGGGCAGCTATGCAAAAGCCAGACAGACTGAATATTGTGGAAGATAATTTTTTTGCATTAGTAGTTTTTGTAAATACTGAAAAACAGCCCCGTTCTTGCTTAAACTGGATAAAACTCACCAGAATTTTAGCAAATAGTTGTAAACCTAAATATTGACCCTAGTCATAGTGAAATTTACTATAAAGGGTTGCTGGTTGCTACCTGGTTTTGTTAAAGTATGATATCAACACCTGAGTGCTCTCAGACAAGGCAGATTTCCAGTGAATAAATGGAAAGATGATTGAAGTTTCAAATGGTGACCCTGAAACAATCCACAAAATCTGAACAAACTCTGGAGATTGGTTTCAGTGTATCAGGTAGTTAAAATTTCAAGGAGGATTGAATATTTGTCTTCTAGACAGTCTTAAAAATATAAATATGTTTTTATTTCTATTTAGAAAAATTTAATTGTATGTAATGAAGTTAATTGTCTTGCTGAAATGTCAATGTCCATTAATTCAGTAATGTAACCCATGCAGCAAAATACTTTCCTTTTATGTGTGCATTCTCAGGGAAAGGTAATTCTGTTTGGTGGTTCTTGGTGAGAAGTAAGGCTTTATCACATTTCCACACAAAAATGTATTTTATGCTCCCCTGTGATACAGGAGCCATGTGTACCTTTTTCCAGTTTGAAATTTTTACTTTCTCTAGGTTTCTGAGGTTCTTTTGCCCTGGATACTCAAATGTGTTACAAATACCACATCCAAACCGAGGAGACACGTGTAGGAAGGCGGCCTAATGGCTTCTAGACCAAAAATTCAGTTTTAAAAATGTTGTGACTGTCCTGTAAGCTGAAATGTTTTGATTTGGAACATTTGCTAATTTTGGACAATTCTGAAGCAATGAACTGAAGCAAAGAGGCTGAAAATAGATGAAATGGGTTACTCAAGGCACTCTTAATGGTGTTTTTCAGCCTCTCTGAAGAACTGTCTTCCTTTTGAAGTGACAAAATTCAATGGTTTGGCAGGAAGCTTTGCTCTTGATTTAGGCCATTGTTAAAGAGTATGGCTGCTCTAAAGTCCCATGACAGTGAAATATCTTTTTCATCTAAATGTACTGTGGATTTATGGCCGTTTCACCCCCCCCAGCTGCCTCCCTCCTCGCAAAATGTTTTTTTGGGGGGGGGATCTTTTAAAAAACACAGTTTTTTCAGGTACTTAAAAGATGAGTTAAGTGGATAATTCTTCTCTCTTGCCTCTAAACAGCACTCCTTCTTTCAGCAGCATCAACTCTGAGAGATGATTATCTGTCTCTTGGACTCTTTTCTCTTTCTGAAAGGTTTGTTGTTGCTCTTGTGACTGAGCAACAAAACTTAGTATGCCCAAAAATCACCTCAAAATAGTTGAGGTTTGATAGATAGCTAACTTCAGTGAGGGATGTAAGTCCTTGCAATATAAATTCTTACATAATTCTTCTGATTATGAGTGACTGGCGCTGCACAGCTGATTAAAATACGCTGAAGTTGAACATCTGCTGTGAATCTGTGCTCGGCTGCTGTTTGCAGTTAGCATCAGCAGGTACTAGAGGAATTTGGTTTGCACAACCATTGCTGGTGGAGGTGGTCGGAGGGAGATCACCTTCATCTTCAGGCCTAGAAAGACTTAGAGCAGTGTGAGAAAAACGAGTATCTTTTAAATGTTGCACGTGTTAAGTTTGGAAATATCTCTCCCATGACATTATTAAGCTTTTTTTGTTTGTTTGTTTTGTTAATTGAAGCTGTCTGTGAGAGTGGCTGTCAGAATGGAGGACGGTGTGTTGGACCCAATCGCTGTGCTTGTGTCTACGGCTTCACTGGCCCCCAGTGCCAAAGAGGTAAAAGAAATTTAAGCAGGCAAACTGTGAGCAGTTGTATACAAAAAAATGCTCTGTGTACATGTTTTATGCTGTGTATTTTCTGGCTGAGCCAGTAAACTACCTGTGAAACCAGTTCTTATTTGTAATTTTAGGAAGTGTCTTCCCTTTTTTTGAAGTTTGGCAGACACATTAAAAATTGAAAAGCACAAAGCCTAATTGGTAGGAATTTTGGCTAATTTAGGTTGCGTATTTTGCTCATATAATAGTTAAGAGATTAGCTGTCCTTTGCTCTCAACTATATGAAAGAACAATCCACCAAAATTGCTGGTGGTGTTAGGGTTGTGTAAGTCTAGGTAATTGAAGTATTTTTTTCTGTATAACACCTCTTTCATAAGAGGAACTTGAGAAGTAATTTGCTCTGGTTAGTTAGGAGGAAGTCAGAGAAGGACTGTAAAAATAACCAGTTACCATAGTACAGGGTAAACCTATTCTTATTCCATAATACATCTTAGAAATGGCTTCTGAAGGGAGTCCTGTGGAATTCCCTGTTTCAAGTTCAGCTTTGAAATGCTCAGAGTTGTGTATAAATTGGGAAAAATATCTTGCATCTCTTTTATGTTTTTTGATTTTTTGTTTGTTAATTATGAAATGGAAATAAATTCCACAGAGGTAAAGGAAATAAAAACTCCAAACACTGATAAAGCAGGAGTTTCTATTTGTTATTCCAGGCTGTTGTATATACTCACTAGGTATCACAACCATGAGAGGAATGTAAAGGATCAATTTGTTTGTCTCTAGATGGTTGTTGTTTTCATTCTTAAAACCTGATTTAGTTTTCTATTTACCTCATTTTCTGTAGTTGCTTCTTATGAAGCAAGCACAAGGACTCAAATCCTATATAGTTTGGTTACTGGGGAAATAGGAAGTAGTATTTTGTTAAAAGTTTGTTAGCACTTTCAGCCATTTTATAGCCATTCAGAGATATGTCTGTGCAGAATGTGCGCCTATCTAAAAAGAGGGACTACCAAGTCTCCGTTTAGAATGGATTTTCAAGGGATTGGACAATGTTAGCCTTAGATCTGATGGACCTTAACACTGCAAATTCTGCAGTCTGGGCTATGTGTCCAAGATGGATTTTAGTCCTAGCTGGACTATGGCATGATAGAATTGCAATATTCGATTTTTTTTCTCAGTTTAGTTGATTGCATCCAGACACGCTTTTGATTTCTTGTCAGACAACTGGTAAGCTTGCTTTTTATCCCAGATAATAAAAATAATTTCTAGTTAGGATTTGCTTCTGTTCTGTGACTCAGTTCAGGGCCATGGAATCATGACAGACTCCTGTGATGATGGCTCAGAGTTTTTAGTAATGATATTTATACTTCAAGTAGTTTGGCCCTCAAAAGTTTAAAATATTCTAGTACATGTGGGTGTTGCAACTTTTGTGATGATGAAAGGGTTTGGGTTTGCTTTCTTACCATTCATTGTGAAATTTTGAGCTGCAAAATTCAAGCCCTGTATAGCAATTTAAGCATCAGTGTTTTGGCATCCATATTTCCCATTGTCCTTGAAAGTCTTAGATTTTCAATTTCATGCTCTTGTTCTGCAGGGGTTCATCTGCATTATGTGAGTATTTGAAAATTGACTTATTTCAATTAAAGATTTACACTTTATTGCTTGAAATTGGTGGTAGTAAGCCAAATTTGCTTCTGTCACTGTCAATAAAATATTGCATATATCTAGCATATATAATTGCATTTATAATAACTGTCTAATTAATCTACTGTAGTATGCTTTTACAGCTTTAACTGGGGTAAATAAAATTTTGCCTTATCTTGGTGTTGCATAGACCTTCTGATATTCAAATAAAGAAGTTACTAATTTATTTTACTATTATTCAAAGAATGGTGACTCCTATAGTATATCTTGATAATAACTATAAAAGCTACCTAAGTGCTAATTTTGTTTATGCTTTACATGAGGTGGAGAACGTGAAAGTACTGTAAAAGATGCCTTAAATGCCTATTTAGTTCAATAGTAATTTGTAATTTATGCTTTTAATGTAAGTTTATGCTTTCCAATAAACAGCAGAATGCAGTGATTTCTTCATCTTTGGGTTGCCATAGTTGCTTGTAATACTTTACAGCAAGAAGTGTCTCAGTGGTTTAGTTTTAAACTGAATTTAGCAGTAGTTCATAACTCTTTAAGTAAAATTTTATAGTTTAAGCATATGTGAACTTCCCTCGCAAATCACATTGAAGTTATGAGACGTCATTTTGTTGTTTTTTTAATGTCATTGTGTTTTCAATGCACTTTTTTATTGTTCTGTAAATTAAGTTCTTTAAAATTAGCTATTTTCTTCCTAATATAGAACACATGCAGCTTTCCTTCAGCTTGGCCTCCCAGCCCAAGCTGTATGATAAAATGTGGCTGGTTTTTCAGCTATCTGGGCTCTGAGCAGACTAATTTCCGGGCTGGAGACAGCAGGCTGAGCAGTAACTAATGACTGGCATGATTAGAGTATTTAACTTGAGTTTCTGCTGGGCTAAAAAGAGAACAGAACCTGTTTGGGAGCTCCTGCTTTTTCTGATATGTACACTGACCTCTTATACTTCCTTTCAAATCTGGTCTTGGTCAGCTGCTTGTCTTTGATTTGTAAGCACACAAGATCCATGTTTTTTGTGTGGTGTTTCTGAAGAAAAAAAAAAGATGTTGAAATTTCTGCAGTTGAGTTTTCCCAGTGAAAAGAATAGAAAAAAACACAGCAGAGTGAGAGGCCTCATTCTCAGTTGTACATATAAGGACAGTTTTTTTTTCTAGCATGACCAATTCCTTTGGTTTCTCAACATTGTAAATGATAGTTGTATTACACCTCATGGTCTGTGCATTTTTTTAAAATTAATAATCTTTAGAGATATGAAGCTGTGCAAAAGCAAGGATGTTTTCATCCTTCTTTATCATGGGATAAAGGGAGGAAGAAGTGGGAAAGGCAAATCTAGTCACTGATGTAAGTTTACATTCATCCCATATAGAGGGAGGAAGAGCAGCTCTCATTTGCTCTGTATTAAATGGCTCATAATGGGAAGCAGTAGGGTCTGGAATGATTAGAAACGTGTAGCCTGGGAAGAGCATCCTTTTGAAGAGGAAAGAGGATTTCAGATAAAGACACGGGAAAAAAAGGAAATACAGTATTGGAGTATCAGTTTTCCAATAGCTAAAGGGGGCTTACAACAGATCTGGAGAGGGATTTTTTTTAAAAGGGTGGATAGGGTCAGGACAAGGGTGATGGCTTTAAACTGCCAGAGGTCAGGGATAGATGGCATACTGGACAGGAATTGTTCCCTGGGAGGGTGGGGAGGCCCTGGCACAGGGTGCCCAGAGAAGCTGTGGCTGCCCCTGGATCCCTGGCAGTGTCCAAGGCCAGGCTGGATGGGGCTTGGAGCAGCCTGGGACAGTGGAAGGTGTCCCTGCCCATGGCAGGGTGTGGAACAAGATGAGCTTTAAGGTCCCTTCCAACCCAAACCAGTCTGTGAGACTAAAACTCTATGATTATAACATGAGATAAAAGATTTTTCCTCAAGCTGGGAAGTGGATGGAGAGGCTTATCAACAGCACAGAGGGGCAAGTAGGAGGAAGCAAAAAGTATCCTCAGTTAAAGTGTTATTAGTGTATATTGACTGAGGCAAAAGAATAAAGTATAAAGAATACAGAACTGAAGTGGACGGACACTGAAGCAGCTGATGGGCACAGAGGTTATAAAGATGTTTGGTGATAATATTAGTGGTTAAAATTGGGCTATTACAGCAAACTGACTCAGATTTATATGAGTCAATAATTCTCAAGTACGATTTTACTATAAAGAAGAAATACAATATATATTTAGCCTGTAGTCTTGGATATTCTTGTGTGTGCATAAGCGATAGCAATCAGGTCTAAATGAAGCAACAGAAAATACAATTCATTGAGAAACTATTTCCTCCGACAGATGTTTAGAAGTTCTTTACACAGCTTTTCCTGTCGATGTTAGCAGTACCATGAGGATAAAAAATTCATGCTTTTGCCATTCAGACCGTGCCTATTTGGTCTTGCCCCTGTAATATTGGAAACTGCAGATCTTCTTGCCATGGAGGCTGTGACAGGTCATGTTCCAGAGGTGCCCTGTTCTCCAGCTGTGGCTTTTTGCTGCATGAGTGCCAATAAAAGAACCTATTCTTCTCAACTTTGGTTTACTTCAGGTTTGCCCGGGTGGTTGCAAACTTTGTTCATGTGCGTAACAGCAAAAATATTTTCTTGGTCAACAATCTCTTCTCTTTTTGTGGGAGTCTTGGGAAGGTAACTTTTTAATTTTGCTGTGGGGTCAGGGATTTTCTCCCTTTATTAATGGCTGCTATCATCCTGAGCCAGAACAGAGGTTTTTTATGGTTTTCCTGCTTCTTTTCTTCCAGTGTACAGTAAATGAAAGACTGACCTGCTAAACATCAGTTTAATGCATCTTCAGTTCAATTTTTGATTTGGGAAGTGGAGCATGTGGTCTTGGGATGTTTTGTGCAGGTTCATAAAGGAGTTGTGCAAGGCCTGCTGAATGAAGAAAAAAGTAATTAGTTTATTGTAGCATGCTCAAAACTACATGTGCCAGTTCACAGGGGATGTTCGTGGTCACTGAGATAAATACAAGTGTTAAATCATCAAGTTGAAGTCTAATTTAACTGAAATAAATTTCATTTAATAAAATTACCTAAAAATAAGTCAGCAGTAGTTTGAAACTATGGTATGTGAATCTTCCTAAGATTTGCCATTTTCACCATTCGTGCCTACTTTTATCTCTTAAATTTTTTTGTTAGAAAGGATTCTGTCAGCTTTTTCAACACTTAGTGGAAAGCTGATTATGAGCAAAATGCCACAATGGTCGTGGTTGTTTTTTTGGTTTTGTTGGTTTTTTTTGACAAAAGAAGCTTCAGTTTAGAATAAAAAAGAACACCTCTGATTTCTGTTGGAGATAGTAGGAGATAACAATTGCAAATACCTGTATCAGGAAGAGGCAAAGCTTTCTCTGACAGGTAAGTACCTGATTTGGAATAGTAGGTCAGATTATCTGTGTTGGAAGAATTTGTTAGATATTTTGGGGGGTTTTTTGAGGCCAGAGGTGTTGTCAGGTGTTAATAACACACACATTTAACTGCAGTCCCTGCTCAGCAAGCTCCTTTTTCTGCTGCAGGTTCTGACCTGTAGATACAGGCCCACATCAGCCCTTGGTGGATTACAGCAGGGCAGAGTCAAAAAGCTGTTTTCATCCTCTCAGATGTCCATATCTAGCAGTGTTACAGGGCTCTGGCTTCCCTGCTTTTGCCATCCATCATTACCTCCAAAAACAAGGTTTTCAAATGGAAATATCTGCCTAAAGCACTAAAAACCTGCAAGGTGCCTACAGGGTATGTGTTTCCTTGTTGTTAGCAGGCATTGGAAAATTTCTGTCTTCCAGGTCTGCAAAAGATTTTAACATTTAGCAGTTTTGAAAGTGACATGGGTAATGCTGATCATGCTGATTGCAGTAGTGATGAAGAAAGTACTGTGATTCTAGTCAGTTTCTTGCTCTTACTCCCTTTGTTTACTTTTTAGTATTTGAAAATTTGAATGACACTCAGTTTCTTCGGCACCAGCAAAATAAAAAGATAAAAATCCTCCTATGCAGCAGCTTTGCTGCTTTTGAAACACTTGAAGCATCCAAAACTTCTGTTTGTTCAAGCATAGGGCAGGCAAGCGCTAAAGTGTTAGAGAAGTGGGGTTATTGCACTTTGTATTAGAATTAAAAGCAGAGATGTTATGCCTTTAAAGTAGGTCTACAAAAGTAAAATGAAAATACAGATTTGAATTAGAGTTTCTGCCAGAGTACAGTGGAGCTGTCCTGCACTTCAGGCACAGGGAATGTTTCTTTGCTTTAATTAGTCTAAAAGGGAGGCTCTGTAGTTGTACTGCCCTAAACTGTGAAAAGAAAGAAAAAACTACCAGAACTTTTACACTTTATACTTACGGCCAATATATCTATTTTATTCATATATCTATTTTTTAAAATCTGCACTTGAAAAGTAGTTTTTTTCCTCTTACCTTCAGTATGAACAAGTCTAGGAGAGTATAAAATACTGTGGTTTTTATGTGTTAGGTAGGACTTAGACTAGGTTATGCTCTGCATCACTGGAAAGTGAAACAGGGGCCTGAAAATAAAGATCAGTGAAGCAAAATGATGATTGAGAAACATGCTGCAGAGAAGAGGAAAGGTGAAGTCTTCGAAAAATTCTATCTAGTCTCATGTTTTCCCTTCCTCAGTGAAAATTTTGGAAGATGCACTAAAATATCAACTTTTTTTTAATTACGTGGGGAGAGACAAGATACAAGACCTGAACAAGGCCACGATGGCAAAAATAATCTTGAGATATTTTGGATAATCTGGAAAAGTTAGAGATCAGAAAAAACTGAGACACTTGCCCTCAGGGGTTGTCTTTAACAAAGAAAATCCAAAAACCTCTGAAATATTCATGTAGATAGGAAAACTTTCTGTCAAATTCAGCAAATGCTGATGTTATATATTGCTCATATAGGCATTGTAGGCAAAATTGGAAAAAGCAGAAATAAGTTAAAGAACCCAGTTTTGAAGTACTGGAAAAAGAAAGAAATAACTTACTTTTTTCCCTTTTTTTTAACTGTAGAATTAGAACAAATTGGACTAATTTCCTTGTAAGTTTACAATTATTGTGTAAAGAAGGCTGGAGAGATCCTCTGAGAAACTCAGGAACCTTGTGAGTTTATTTCTGTAATGGTTGTGAATGTCAGATTGTTATATTACCTTGGGTTTTTGCCCAGATACTCAGTGTACACAGAGGTTCCCTATTAGATCTGAGAGAGACTGCAAGGAGGGGCTTGGGTATTTCTTTGAATATTGCAGTAGTGGAGCAAGAAATACAAGACAAAAAGTACATGTTATTCAATAACACCTGAATAGTTGTTTGTGAAAAACTGAGTTTGAAAAATAAGAAATGGGAAGTTTTTTTTTGCTTACTTTTCTCTTGAAGTCTGTAGTCATTCACCTTAGAGTTGTTTTGATTAGTAAAGAGGGAGTTTAATAAAACTGTCTCAATGTTGAGCCAGGAAGATGAGTGTGGAGAACCCAAAACTCTGTGTGGCTCTGTGGTTGAAGGTTAGACAGATGCCAGATATTTGGAAGTAATTTACTTCTTTGTATTTTCTCCTCCTGTGTTCTTTGCATGCTCTGATATTTTCCATTATGTCTGTTACTCTTTGAGCTCCCTGACAAATTTTGTGTTTGAGATCAGATTTTACATAATGGGTGGGCTCTGAAGATTTCAGATTATTTCCCTCTTTTTTCTGGTGTGGGTTAAATGTGTACTGTGTATATCCCTACTTTTCTGCCATGACTTCGTTTGCTTTCCCTGTGTAGAGTCTTCCCCCTGACAAACCTGGTGAGGTGCTGTGGTCATCACTCTGTCTTCTGCTGGCACAGAGATGTTTGTCCTCTGCAATTCCCAGGGCAGCAGCTGAAACCAGTGAAAACAGATTTTTTGGGGGGATTTACTCTGGCACTGCTAAGTCTGGCAGAAATCCCAGAGAAGCTGCTGGGGAGTTTTGATAAAGACCAGAATTCAGGTTGCGAATGAGTGTTTGCAGTTAAATGTAAATCTTTCGGTTTTGCTACCTAAATGACATCTATGAGAGCTGAAAAAGGGAAACTGGAAGATTGAATTATAAAATCATAGAATGATTTGAGCTGGAAGAAACTTCAAGGATCACCTTGTTCCAGCTCCCCCTGCCGTGGAGGACACCTTCCACTATCCCAGGTTGCTCCAAGCCAGGTCCAGCCTGGCATTGGACACTGCCGAGGATCCAGGGGCAGCCACAGCTTCTCTGGGCACCCTGTGCCAGGGCCTCCCCACCCTCACAGGGAACAGTTCTGACAGTGGAGTATGGCAGTTATTTACTAAAGAAAATGTTTGATTCTAAACCCTTTGTTCAATTCAAAGTGGATTAAATATTAAGGTTTAAAATTCTGTAAATTGGATCTGCTTTAAATTTTCCATCGTATCTGTCTTCATAAGCATTAATTGTGCAGTATCTTAAAAGCTACAGTTGCTATAATACAAATATATATGGAAAAGAGTAACCCAGGTATTATCAGGGGTAGTTTACTGAAGCCAGTCAAGAGCACATTGCATTCAGGGTTGCAAACTAAAAGAGTGCCAAAAGTAAACTGGTTTATTCCACCTCCAGCTAATAACTCACTATATGAGATATAGGATTAAATTGTTTCTGTATTGACAGGATATATAGATCATCCAAATTATCCTCTTTCCTATATTTTGGTTGTCAAAAGATAGTCAGCTTTATAATGCCTCCTTGAAAATCTTCTATAAGGCCAAGAGATAAATCTCTCAAGCCCTTTGGTTTTGCTGAACAAACCCAAAGAAGAACAGAAACTGTGCTGCTGCCTCTACAAGGATAGAACTCTAGTAAATAGTAACTGACTGGGTTTTTAGCTTGTCACGGACTCAAATTATCACAGTAGTCTAGACAGTCATCTGAGGAAATGTTTCTTGCAGTTTAAAAATATATATATTTAATTTTTTTTTCTAAGGGCAATGTGTGAAACAGTTGTTTTTCCTACTTAGGTTAATAATTAACGCGATTGCATTCATCTGCTATGTCTGTGGTTTTATTAGGGTTTCTGGTTCTACTGAGACTTTTTCCATGCCTTTCTAATTTATGTGGGGGTTGGTCATGAAATATTTTCCCTCCTCATTTTGTGAGTATGGGTGCATTCTGAAAGCCTTGGCTTTTAGTGTGGGGAATGACACTGAACCTCAGAGTGGGAGGAGTGTGGGAGTCTACACTGTGCCCTGTACACTGTCCAGCAAAACTCTTACAAATCTTCCTATCTGAAGACTTCAGTCTTAAAAATAAAGTCTTCCACTTCACTGATTCTGGAATTCTGTTCCTTTGAGGTTGAAGTTGAGTAGCACTGACTTGAGGAGCAGAGAACCAAAAGCCTGTGGACACTGTAATTCAGGTTTACATATTATGGTCAAGAATAGCAGCATATTTTCTTTGCAGACATGTAGTAAGGTATTGGCTTCTTAATTCCTGGGATGTGAAAGAATTATGAGTTTAATATGCATCTATCTGGCTTTCCAGTGTCCAAGTTACGATGAGTAAAGTATTTTTGAAGGAGAAACATGAGAGGAAGGAGCAGCTGGCAGCATAAAGGAGTTCCTTCATTGCTTTGGATATTGTAGACATCTCAGCAAAGCAAAGATGTACAAACATCATATTGGGGTAGTTGGTATAAACTGCTGACTCTTGTAAAAAAAAAAACCCAAAACAAATATTCTTTTGGTTTTTTGTCTCTCCATGTACACCTTGCTCAGGGGTGATTCAGGCTGTAACTTCTGCAATGACTGATGATTAGCATTTAATTGTGTGTCAGATTGTGTTGGGATTTCATTTGAGTCCCAGCTCAGGTGCCATCTCTGTGTAATAGCAAGCCCTGTGGAAGCATAAGGAAATATATACATTTACAAGGAGCTATAAGCAAACCAAAATTGGACATCTTGCTGGAACCAACATTCAGGAGTGCTTCTCTCCCAGCTTTTATTCTGTGCTTGAAAATTTCTGTCAGTCGGTGTATGATAATTCAGTTACACGTGGAAATGCTTTGTTCCAAGAAGTTTTTAAGGAAATACTTGAATTCTGAAAGCTGCTAAGTTCCATAAATGACAGAAGCAAAGTATTTCCATGTTTCTATATTTCTGTCCTTTTTGTGTGTATGTACTTTTCAAAATGTTTTGTGTCCTAAGGTATTAGAAGCATTTATTTCAATGTTCAGATCGATTACACAATATTGCATTTTATTTCAGAAATATTGTTGTTTATCTGCTATTCTGCCATATTTCCCATGTGCTTAGGTGTGTGAAGAAGGAATTGCTTTTCAATTAACAAGAAGAGTTCTAAGATCTGCAGGTATTACTATACTAAGACTTTATCTGCTTAAAACTGACATATTACCAATTATATAAAAATGTCTGTGTGAACCATGGAGTTGTTGCTCTTGGAAAAGAACTGCTGCTGCTGTTCCAGCCAGAGGAAAACGAGAACGTGCTTAGAATGAGCATGACAGAAATACTGGTGGAACCTGGAATTTTGCTAAAAGCTACTAAGCCCACACAGATTCCTGCATTGAACCTGTGGCTTTTCCTTCTTGCATTTAGAGCTGCCCTCCACTTCCTTTTCAGCTGTCAAGTGTGTATTGTTAAGTTACCCAATGAGTCACAGGACTTTGTGTGATGGGAAGTTCTGCATCACAGGAGCTGGTCAGAAAAGGTCATGTGGGACCACTAGAACAGTAATAAAATTTCAATCTGATAATGAAATCTGTCAGCTGTATAAAAACCTCCAAACCTTCATGATGTATTTAACATCAATGTTCAAAACCATTTTCCACTAAGCTGCTCTTCTTCTCTATTACAAATCAAAATAAACTTCATAGAAGTCATGTATTCAGGTAATGACTAAAAAACCTGCTGGGGGATGTGTCTCAACTTCGAGTTGTCAACAATTTTAGATGTTTGAAAGACTTTTGTGATCATGGTTTTCATTAATGATAAACATGATACTATTAAATAGTTAATTAAGGACTTAAGGACTCCTTAAATTAAGGACTTTTTCTTAATAAGAAAAAGTCAAGGTAAGGAGGCTTTGATTTTACTATTCAGGTTTATAAGAACTCCTCAGTCTAAATAGCAGCACTGCCCTCAGGTTATTTTTTCCAAGAGAAATTAATAGCATTGCCAACTCTCTTTCATTTTCCAAGGGACTCATTGTTCTTTCCAGCCAGCACTCTTTTTTACCATAACTTTTTGGATGTCACCTTTGAAAAAAATTCTTTTTACTTATATCAAGTACAGTTCATCTACCTTCTTGTTACCTTTGAAATGTCCCGTATTTTGTACTCTCAGTGCTGGCAGCTAAGCATTAGTGCAAAAAGCCCCCCAAATTTCCATATAAATTTGATCAAAATATGGAAGGAAAATATATTTTGGATAGCATTTAATAAACACATGCACTTTTAAAATGTTTAAATAGCTTTTTGCATTACTGTGACTTACGATCTTCAGATGTGGAGTTGAGTAAGAAGAATAATATTTACATATGCATAAATTTCAGATTTGTTCTCTGAACCCAAGGACAGTTACGAGTATTGCCAACCCTTTCATACTCAGATGAAGAGTTTGTCAAGGAAAGCCCTGGGCATGCCTTGCTCTTCCAGGTCTGATGATCCCATGGTAGGGATCTATGGAATACCATGGAATTTCCCCTTGCAGGAAGGTGGAACTTGACTACACTTTTATTTATTGAAACATTAAGATTTCACATTACAAAGGGGAAAATTCAGAGAGTTCCATGGAAAAAATCTCTTCAGTAATCAATAAGCAGGTTCTGCAATAGGAATTACAGATGTGTGGAGACCTCTGAGTGTTAGCAGAAATTACGGGGAAATTTGCCACCTATCAGAGTTGTAATAAAGACAGTTGTTTCTCCATCTTGTTTCCTGTTGGATTATCTTCATCAAAGTGAATTTAACATCAGGTCTTTGCCAGTATAGATTTAATATTTCCACTCCTTCCCTGACATAGAGTCCAGTCTCTTGGACTTTCACCCACTGTGCTAATTTTGCTTTTAGAAGAGAGTGAAGTTCCTGGTAATGCTGACAACATTTACATCTTTCCAGCATTCAGGACCCATGTATTAGGTTGTTCATTTAATAATGGTGATATATGAAATAGATTTTTGAAGTAGTAATAATAGTAATAAAAACCTGTTTGCTCTACTTGAGACTGCAAGTGGGGTGGTGGAAGTTGAACTTACTTTTTTCTCATCTATTCCTTAATATTTCCTAAATCTTCCTCAGGGGGTTGAGGTTCTGTAAAAAGTTGAATGAAAAGAAAATTTGCTCTGTAAGGAAGTGAAACACATTAATAAAGTATTAGGTCTTGTTCTTTAATTGACAGGGGGTGTGAAGGTCAATCTCAGACACCCTCTGTTACTCACTCCTGATGTGATTCATAGTGATGAACATGCTTAATTTCATTTTTTAGTAATAGAAGTATCAGTCTTCTAAGTGGCGTCTACTTAAAAATGCTTGTTTCCAGATGCACTGGTTCCTTATTTAGTTATGGTTCTGTGGAGTTCTGTTTAAATAAAAACGATGGGTGATACTTCGCAGTTCCTTCTTGCTAAATCTTCCTGGTGCTCACAAAAATGAAAGACAGTATTTGTGACAATGTGCTTTCCCCTTCTGCAGGCTGGGTGCAGGAGACTGGCACTGTACCCCTGTTGGACTTCACACAGGAACAGTATTTTGGTATCAGGAGCTTTCATCTAAAATTTCAGTCTGTGCTCTCCCACGAAAGGAAACTTAAATTTTTATATTCTTCCCGATAACTTGCAATTGACATTCCAACAGGTGTGGTTGCTCTTTTACTTTTCTTCATGCCTCACTTTTTCATGTTGCCTAGGAAGAGGTAACATTCTTATGGGTGGGAGCTTTGAAAAAATTCAGATAGAAATTGGATCCTTACATGTGTACCAGAATATTTTAATGTTTTGTCCTGAGTTACAGTAGGTGGTATCTGGGGTGTTAAACATTATGATTCAGGTTTTTGGCTAGTGGGTGTTAGACACAGAGGGCATATGGCAGACAGGCTGTTCCATATCTATTTGCAGCAGATTTTTTACATCTTCATCTGAATTATTTGTTTGGCCAGAGCTACAGGAAGAAAACTAAAATAGATGGATACTGGACTTTACGCAAGACTAGAAATCTTTACATTGCTACTCCTTTTCTCAGGTTCCTGTGAACTAGCCTTTTGTTTGTTTCGTTGTTTTTAAATTACAGGTAGAATTAGAATTTTAAAAAGGAATAAATGCAAAAAATCCCAAGAATTATGCTAGTTGAATAGTTGAAAATGCAAAATACACGCTTTTATGACAGACTAGCTAAATGTTGAGGTCCATGGTTTGATTTTTTTTTCTTCATGCCAAGATAAAAGTACTCATGAGATTTAATTATATTAACAATTTGAATTGCTGAAAAAATTGTCATTCTTCAGGTCACTCTACATATTGAATATAATTTTCTGAAGTTAAAAAACAAAACTGTATAACACGTGTGCTGAAGATCACTTTCTTTCACCAAAGCAGTTACTCTTTCTACAATAACATGATTTATAACTCATGTTCAACATATGTTCTTTCTGGCAAAATTATTCCATCAGCAGTGCTGGCAAAGGAAAAAATGAAGAAACACCTAAGAATAAGACAAGCAAAGCCATATGGAAGAGATGATTGGTTCATAAATGGGAGTTTTTAAGGTCTGATCAGCCATTATAATAATACAGTCTGACTGGCCATGTGAAACAATTCCTGAAACAAATCCACAGCTTCATTTGAAGCTACAAAGTATCATCAAAATAAGATCTTCTTTTGTTGCATTTGTTTCCCACATGTAAAAATTTGCTGTGACTACAGATCTTTGTGTAAACAGCTGAACTTTACCATTAACCCGAACGTGCTTGCCTTCCCTTTGTATTCTAAAATCTTATATTTTCCTCTTAGTAAAGAAGAGCAGCCACCAATCAGTCTCTTTACTTTTGGACTTCCTCTTGAATAAACTGAAGATCCATAAAATGGTTCATATTCTTTTTATGGATAATATATTCAATTACAGAAATATTTTCAAATACTAATATTATTATAATGCATAGAGACTATGCTTTGGGCTTATACTGATGAACGTTGCGCGGTTACAGAATCTGAACATTAGATTAATGCATTTTCTCTTTATTAAGGCACCTATGCATAAGTAGGTAGGCATCTATGCATAGGTTTTCAGGGCATGTATTTCTAATTAATAGGATATAATAAGCAGTAGGTGTATTGGTATCACTCCTTCTTGTACCTGATTCATTCATATTGTCTTGTCTGGTTATATTCTTTAATCTTTTTTCTGAATACACTGTCTAAACTGAGCTTTTCATTGCTAGTTTTGACAGAGTTTACACACAATAATTTTGTGTCTTATGGGAAGGTAGTGGAACTCTAATTCATAACTGTAGTTTGAGTTTCAAGTTTAATTTTCCCTGATTGAATTCCAAGCTTCTTTAGGTGGAGTATCTTTGGCCAGAATAGTCCTGTGGGTGACCAGCCATTAAACAGAGAAATAAATAGTTTGAATTTCTACTCCTACTGTGATTGCTTCATGATTTCCAAAGATGGGGTCTTACACAAATTTGTATCTTGGAGAATTGCTGCTATAAAAATACAATACTGTCTACCAGAAATACCTACTTCCTGAATAGGAATTGCAAAGTGAGCTGGGATGTTCTGATGGTCAGACCTGCTAAATGCAAGTTTTCGGAATTTGAAGATGTGTAGTAAGTCATTATTTGATTTTACTGTAGAGGGCATTCCCCAATGGAGAACTGAACTCTATCTGAGTGTATGGAGCAAGGACAGGATTTTCTTTTTATAATGTATTTATTTTACTCAAAGTTTTATTTTTGTGGCTTGATGGGCACAGGGGAAGCTCAAAGTATAACTTTGAAGACTACTTTGTATTGATAAACAAGGAATATTAGAGTTCACAGGCCTTAGTGTGTGTTTAAGATCTTTTTATCTCCTTTTATTGTCAGACATTTCTGTCATGGGTACTTTTGTACATGGTTAACTTTATTTAAAGTGAAGAACCCAGCTGAAATTGACTACCAATGTGTATAAATAACTGCAAAAGTCTTTCCTAGACTGATACCTGAGTGACCTTTACCAAATACAGGGAGCAGAACATTTATTTCTGTTTGAGCTTTCATTTTAAGAGTCCAGTAAGTTTAGTATAACATCTCACTGGGAAGACCATTTTTTTTCCTTTCCAAAGATGGCAACGTTCTTATTTCTTCAGGGTGAAAGAATCAAGTTACAGAAAGCATGGGTTGTCCCATTGGTAGCTGGGTTGAGAGACCAGCTGCACCCTAATGAAAGTATGTTGAAGACAGGGATGTGAAATCTGGCTTAGAGCAACAATCTTTATTTATGTGCTTAGAGCAAACAATATTTATTCCTAGAGAATTTCAGTTAATTGTTGATCCCAGTTTGTGTGCACTCATAACATTAAAAAAATTCTCTTTATACAGAGTCAGTGTTTATGAACTAACTATTCACAGAAATTCTACCAGAAGTGTATTTTCATATAGTTTCTATGCTTTATTCAGTGTACTACATACAGCTTGGATTGGTTGTATTGTCTTATGGTTTTCTTCAGAAAATTAGTGGTTTGCCAATTGGTTCTCTGTAGGTAGCACTATTTTGCAACAGGCATTCCAGCAGGAATGGTGGTTCTGTGACACACTCTGGGATGGATCTTGATCAGTGTGGAGTGAAAAAATGTGTGGCTGCTGTGGTCTGTAGCTCCCTCCCATAAATCACCATGAAGTAGCTTAGGGGCAAGAAAACCAGTTTCCAGTCCCCGTTTGCTTAATCTGACCCTCTCTTTTGTTTGCTTGTTTATTTGCAAAATTCTTTTGCTTGGTGTGGATTCTACTGGATGCATTGTCAGTGCTCAAGAGCAGTTTTGTGTCCAGCTGCCTTTTATTTACTTGCATGTTTCAGGAAGAAGTAATTTGAAAGGTA
This sequence comes from Eopsaltria australis, assembly GCA_034509425.1. Lineage (NCBI taxonomy): Eukaryota > Metazoa > Chordata > Aves > Passeriformes > Petroicidae > Eopsaltria > Eopsaltria australis. Next base: position 57,733 of record JAVTVJ010000988.1, read on the forward strand.
GGATAACCTCATGAAAATCACTGCCTTCAGTGAAAGGTGTCATGCAACTTCTATAAGAAGTGATGTAGCTTAAATTTCCATGAAATGTTCTTAATATAGATATCTACTGGATTAAAAAACAATTCCTTCTATAGCTACTTGTACAGTGTCTTGTATAACACAGCAAAATTTGCTTTTTTTTCCCCCAGACTACAGGACAGGCCCGTGTTTCACACAGGTGAGCAAGCAGATGTGCCAGGGCCAGCTGACAGGGATTGTGTGCACCAAGTCCCTGTGCTGTGCCACCATGGGCCGTGCCTGGGGCCACCCGTGTGAGATGTGCCCTGCCCAGCCTCAGCCCTGCCGCCGTGGCTTCATCCCGAATATCCGCACTGGGGCCTGCCAAGGTGAGGTCTTACTGCAACTGTGCCTCTGACAATCTGACAGTCACTCTGAAAACCTTGCAATGCCCTTGAAACATCACTGTTTTCCTTGTATGTGGTCTGTAAAATCTGGGTGTGCTTTGCTGCCTCCAGATTTTTGCTGCTGGATGTAGAGAGCAAAGCTTAAGTGCCTGGAAAAAAGTGATTATTAATCAATACTAAGGAAAAATACTTGATGTTGTTTTTCCTTGTATGTCAGGAATAGGCCTGTGCCTGCGTGCAGCAGTTTATGTTTTGCCATTCATCTTGAAATGATTAATATGTTTTAGACACTATTTTCATAACAGTGTCATGGACAGAAACAGTGCACTACAGAAGGGGTGCATGTTGCAATCTCCAAGTTAAGCTCCATTGTGTGACTTGGCCACATACAAAGGGTCCTTGAAACTGCTCTGCCAGACTGACCCTGGTGTAGCTTCTGGGGCTTCATTTGAATTATGTGAGAGATCAGTGGTGCTCTTTAGCACCCATGCCCACAATGATTGTATTTTCTTTTTCTGGCAGTATATTCCCTGTGGCAAATAGTTTTAAGTTACCCGTTTAACCACGTTGCTAAATTCCACTAGGGAGGGTAGAAACAATGTGGTGGTCTACTTTGTGTGATGAATTAACAAAGGAAGTTTGAACAGCTGCAATTTTTGCTACATTTTTTACATATAATTGCTAAATAGGAAGCATGAGTTGTATTTATGTCAGCTGGGCTTAGCATGCAATGTTACAAGGTGATGGCAAGGCATAGATGTAAAAAGCTTGACCTTTCTTTGGGCAAAAGGAGAGACAGAATTTCTTTATTTCACAGAATCATTGCCTTCTAGCAGTTGAGACATTTCGTTTTAAGCTCTGAGTGCTGGTAACTCCTGCTGACCTGAGCCCTGTGGTGTGAGTAGGTTGGTAGCACCATATCTGCTCTGTTATGAATTACCAACCTACTTCGATGCATCAAGGGACTGGATGTGGCTCTTTCTGCCTTTCCAAATTCCACATTACGGTGCAGAGTCTGTTGAAATAAGATCACAGAGTCTCAGAATGGTTGGGGTTGGAAGGGACCTCTGGACATCATCCAGTCCAAACCCCTGCCAGAGCAGTGTCACTCAGAGCAGGTGACACAGGAGTGTGTCCATGTGGGCTTGAAAGGACTCCAGACCTCCCTGGGCAGCCTGTTCTGGTGCTCTGCCATCCTCAATAGAAAGGTCAGAAGAAACCAAATATTTTCTCTGAGGGTTTTACAAGCAAAAATAGAGAGATCTGTCCTGGTTTTCAGTGCTTTTCTTCCCGTTGAGGATATCAGATTCACAGAGACTTTAATGAAAGAAATACAAACCCCTTTGGATTTTTTTTCTAGTAAAACTTTGTCATATATCAGTTACATCAGGCTCACTCAGTCTGTAATTCAAGTGTTTGGCATTTTTGAAGAGGATGCTTACATCAGTAGATAGACAGGTTTGGGAGTTAGTATGAACAACTCAAAATCAGTGGAACTTGCAAGTCTTGCTGTTGGAAAATGAGTTACAATTTCTGTATGTTATTAGGTATCCAAATTTGACAAGATGTAATTGCTAAGTAGGAAGTTGCTCCTACTTTTCAAAGTATTTGCATGATTCAATCTTAAATGGGTCTTTAGCACCTTTTAAGGGTTAATTATGTTTTCTGGGTAATGTTCTTTTATAGAACATTGTAGTAGTACTGTGTCTTCATTGTTACCTTGAATGGGTTTAAAAAACAATCTAAGAGAAGCAGAACCAATTAAAATTCAAATTGTTTGGTTGTGTTTCCTTTTTTTTCCCCTGAAGTTTCTATTCACTCATGCCTTAAACAGGAATTGTAACTGTTCAGACATTTCTCATTCCAAGAATTCAGGCAGGAGGAACTTCAGTGTTCTGCTTGAATGAAATTTATTGCCCCTACTACATGGCCTTAGGAGCAGCATAATGGCAGAAATCCTGTGTTGGATGTTTTCTGAGGCCCTCCCTGCATTCCTCAGCAGTCCCATTTCCCACCTATCCCCTTTCCCTGCAGAGGGTTAATGTTTTGCTCTAAGGAGACAAAAGTGGTCATGGCTGAGTAGATTTTGAAAATAAGAAGGTTCTTCTTCCTGCTGCTGTTGCTGACATTGTTAAGTGCATGTAGTCTACAGGACACAAAATCAAAAAAAAATTGTTCTGTAGTGGGAATACACTGTCTGAATGTAAAGGCACTGATGTGAACTGGACAAAAGAGAGAATACAGATGAAGGTTCAAGTTCACAATGAAGAGTGATGATTATTTTTGTAATCTAGTGCTTGGTACTAATGTGTCTGAGCTGACAACATTGACTGGTTTGTCTAAAATCACATCCTGTTGTCATGATAATAATTATTAAAACAGGGAAAAATAGGTTGCTGTTATTTCTGTTGAGTGCAATATTTCTGTTTTCTAGGATGCAGAGGAAGAACCAAGACTTTTTCATTGTATTCGTGATCAATTCACCTTTTAGCTCCCACATGCCAAATCAATTACAAAGAAACTCCCCACACATATTCCAGGCAGAACTAGAGATTTTTTTATTTGGATAATTGTTGTCACTACCACAGTAAATAAAAAACTCTCCGAAATTTGTATCTAACATCTGAGTGGATTTATTTTTTCTTAGCTTTTTGGTTTTTCAGAGTTTTTTTGAGAAACAGCCCACAGATTACAAAGGGAAGGTGCATTTGGCAGTGTTTCCAAAGGTGCATGTTTAAAGCCAGCTATGCAAATCCCGCAGGCATTTTGCACAGACGACTCTGCAAAAGCACAAAATCTTTTTTCATTTACCAATATTAGACTATGAACACATGGAAACAGTCTACTTAATCTGTAACATATTGAGCTTTTGTATATAGAACAGTATCTAAAGAGTTATTAATCAAATTTGCTGTTTATGGTAAAGAAGTATCTTGTGCTAATGTAGTTGAGGTTTAAAAGTGTGAGTAAGTGGATTATTAATAATGCTGGAACTCCCGTGTGGTTTAGCCTGTCAAAGATACTAAAAAAAAAAAAAATAAAGCTTCATTTCAATTTTTTTCAGAAAAAAAAAATCTTATATCCTGAAACAACATTTAGGAAGCAATTGATAAAATACACTCTTTTAATAAAATAATTTAGTTCTTCTTGGCTTTTCTCAGTCCCAAAACACCAATAATATATTAAAACAAACTTGGTTTTTCAGCAAAAGCTGATACTGACAAAAAAAAGCATCAGTCTTTGCAGTGTGTATATATTTTTAAGCAAAGACTAAAGGTGAATATGCTTGCTTTCTTGACACTTAAGTATGATGCATTGCATCATTGGTATTGGCTCTTCAGGCTTCAGCAAAGCACAGCATCCATTTGCCTTCTTAAAAGAGTGGAAAGAAATTAATGGAACCAATAGAAATGAAAATTTAGTTCACCTCGGGACCCCAGTGGTATTTTCTCTGTTTCTGGGAGGTGTTCATTGCCTGCTGCTGCTCCAATTAATTCATTCTTCCTTGACATCTTTGACTTCTAGAACGGTGTCAGACACACAGTGGATTTTTAGCAACTGATCTGCTGACACAGGAAACTTAATTTAAGTGTTAATAAGTGGCAAAAGGCACAGGCACACTGTGTGTGATAAATGCATTTTGAGGCCCCGGGGTCAGAAGACAAACACCACATGTCTTACTTGGTAGGGAGCTACTTGGTGGGCTGTGTATCAATGAATGCTGGAACCATCCTCTCTCTAGATGTTGCTAAGTTGTGCCAAGGCTCACAGAAATCACAGAATAATTGGGGTTGGAAGGAATTTCTGGAGAGCACCCAGTCCAGCCCCCCACTCCTTAAAATACTTCAGAGATGAAATGTTTGATTTCCAAGTAAACAAGCAGCAACAAGCACTGGTTATTTAGGAAAAAAAAGTAAAATGAAGAAAGTCTATGCCTTTGATAAGTCCTGAATCCATTTGCAGTCTAACTGATGCATTTTGGACATGGTAGTGTGCTGGCTAAATCAGCATGGATTGAGGAACTGAATGCAAACTTCTCAGCAAGGGTGCTTAAACCCAAGTCTAATGGTTGCAAAAAGAAAAAAACCTGCAAAAAGTGTTTGCATTCTTCCTTGACTATGAGCAATTATACTTGCTTAAATGGAAAAGCAGGTGACTGGACAAGGCAAATACCATAGGTTTATCTATAGCACAAGCATCAGGAGGAATAAAAGCTGAAGAAGCCCTGCAATCCACAAACTCAGGTGGAATTCCAGTGCCTTACAAGGGCTTGTATCCATATTCCTGCCAGATGTTAACTGGGGGCACCACACAGCTGGAACAAACAGGTCCAGATGATTCCTGGAACACCTGGATGGTAACTTCATGGTACAGGTACTAAGGGAGACAACCAGGAGAGGTGTCCCCCTTGATAGTTTTGTAGAAAAACCTACAGAAACATGGGCTTTGGAATGAGCAAATTAGAGCTGGGAACAAAAAAAAAGCTCAACACAATTTGAAGTGGAAATAGAACGTAATGAAATACAACAGGAAGTTACTGAAAGTAATTCATGTATCTTATGTCAGGTAATCAGATCTGGTTTTTTTTTGTTTTGTTTTGTTTTGGTTTGGTTTGGTTTGGTTTTTTTGTTTGCAGATGTTGATGAGTGCCAGGCTATCCCTGGAGTCTGCCAAGGAGGAAACTGCATTAATTCAGTAGGTTCTTATGAGTGCAAATGTCCTGTGGGCCACAAACAGAATGAAGCAACTCAAAAATGTGATGGTAAGTGGTGCTGTAGGAGAACACACCTAAAACGGGGTAATGCATTCGAGCACTTTGTTAATGAGCATTGTTAAATAGTTGGATACTTGTAGTGTCTGATCTGGACAGGCATAACATCACTGAACTGCTTTTTGTTTGTACTTCGCAGCATCCCGTGTTTCTACTTGGCTGTTCCTATTTTGCATTAGATGTCTTTTTCTGTCTGACTTTTGTGGGTAAAGACAGTGTTTATTCTCTTTGAAAATTTAGAACTATTGATAAAATCGCCACATGTGAGCAACATATAACTGCTGCTGTGTTATTAGGATTTTCTTTGTTTTCTAAAAGATATATTCTAGTTCAGGTAGGTGTTTTTGGCCTCGTGACTACAGAGTGAAAGCAAATGTGACAGCTTTGATGAGCATGGGTAAGTGAAACATACCAAGGAAATGCCCTTCTTTCAGATAAAAAAATCAAGTAGGACTATGTTTAATAAGTGTAGTTTAATAAACATAGACCATGTTTACTCAGTAAACTGATGATGCAATTAAGAGCTGCAATTCCTTGTAGCTTAAAATAATATGATAGAAAATTGTTGAGCTTTTGTGAGTTTACTGAAGATTTCACTGATTTCAGTGACTTTTCCATGCCTTTGAAAGAAATCAGAACTCTCAGACTTCATCCCAACCAGTGGGTGCTTTCACATTTAAGTTGTGCTGGTAAGAGGACTTTGTTTATAAAGACTTTGACTTGTGATTAGCTGGCAATTTAATTATGTTACCAAATAACATTATACTCAGTATTTAGTTAAAAACAAATATATGGTTTGTAGCCAGTTTTGGACATGGCCTCAGAGTTTAGCTTAGATTTGCCTTCAGTACAAGAGTCACAGAATAATTAAATTATATAGTCACTTTTAAAATCATGTTTTGTAATGAAAATGTTGCTTCTGGTGTTGCTGCAAGTAATATGCAAGTAAAAATTTTTAAAAATTCCAAAGGTATTTTTATCTGGTCCTGTCTAACATTTTCTTCTGGTTTTCTGTGGTTTGATTGTTTTGTGTAAACTAGTTTTGATTTCTACTCATCACCTGAAAGGGGAGGGAACGGTCAGGCGTGTAGATGCTCGTGGTTGAAAACTAATGGCGAAAGTCAGAAGGTCCACAAAAGCTTAAAAAGTGGCATTATAAAATTACACATTTGACATGGAAATTGGAGTGTTTCTCCCTGACCTTCTGGTATCAGCACATGAAGGTCAGATTTGAAATAAAGGGTAGGGTGAAAGAGAAGAGAAATAGAGGAAGAGAGGAAGGAAGTGAGAAAAAGAAAAACTTATTCAGAGGTATGTTTCCTTTCTTCTGAAAACAGTACTTAAAGCATTCTTTGCATTCTGCTTTAACCTAGCTAAAGCTTTTATTGTTGAAAACATTATTCTGCAGTTCTTGATGTTATCCACAGGAAAAGGTGAATGTATTTTTAACACAGATCTTAAAAAGCCATGGTGCTTATGGGACTATGCGTAATAGAAGTGAAACTTTATCTGCTGTCTGAAGAGTTTGATGTTGTTTCATGGCTCACTAATCAACAAGTCTTCATTTCCTGTTTTGTTGGCAGCCTGCTGCAGAACAGGTCATATCTTCTGCCTTTTTTTCTTCTAAGCCCCTGCCACTTGTACCTGTGGCAAAAGTTAAGTACTAATTAGTCCCTGATCATAGCTTCCCTAGTCAGATAATTCCCCACAGGGAATTAGGCAAATAACGATCTTCTCCTCACAGTTTGTACCATCTTTTCTGGGTAGGAAAGACATTGTGAAACTTCACAGCCAGAATTATACCAGGATAACACCATGCTTACATTTTTCTAATGATGGAGCAGAGATTAGCCATGGTTTTATTCTGATTTTTTTATTTGCATGCTTACTTAAGTGTTCATAATCTCCCAGGCTTAGATTTATAGGAAAAAAAAACTATACTCAGTCCTTCAAACAATTGCACTTTCAGTTAGTAGGACTGGTAATCTGAGTGAAGTTACATCATTTATATATATATATATGCATCTATATATATATCTATATATATATATATCTGTATCTGTGGATGTGGGTTGGGCCATTGGGAAGGATGTAAGGAGCTGGTGTCCTATGAGTTAACAGGACCTGTGTACAGAGAAATTATTTAATAGGAACGGCATTATTTTAATGAAGTTCTTTTGTCTCAAACATTGTGTAGGAATGATGTGGTTTGGAGGATTCTGCTCACCCCTTTCCCTCATTTAAGTATGGAAAAGCAGATCAAATGTTACTCACTGGCTACAAAGGACAAAATCCAAGTTGGGGTCAGTAATATTCAAGGCTCCTGTGTGCAGAGGCAGGGATCTTGCAAGTATTATTCAGACCTTCTTTACTATAACAGGATTTCTCCTACTTACAGAGGGGAGATTTGAGATCCCCTGCTATATCCTCTGCCCTTGAGCATCCAGATGTGTTTTCTGGGTTAGGGTTTTTTCTCCTGTTCTTCCTGGAAACAACAGCATTTGTTTGAATAAGTAGGAATGTTCATGTTGCCCTTTTTGCACCATAATGGTTGAAAAAATTTGGGCAAGGCCGTTACAGGGATTGTACCAAATTCCAGGTAACCAGTGCACCAATGTGTCTTAGCTAAAAAAAGGAAAACCTCAAATGCTTCACTTCTTTTTTTGCCTAAAAGTTTTGTTCTACAATATACTGAGTGTCCACTGTCTCTTTAGGAGTGAAATGCTGTTCATTTTTAGGGTGTTATTATCTCCCAGAGTTAATGGAACTTACATCTTTGGGTTATTCAGAGCTGAATTACATGTAGAGAAACTGAGAAGAGAGAGAAAATTTCAGTCATGCTTGCTGCTTTACAAAAAGGGTGGAGTATTAGTGTACTCCAGGGATCTAATAATTGTGTTCTACTCACTCTTCTCAAATAAAAAACACATCATACTCAGTAAATAAATATAGTTAGTTATGACACTTTTTACAGTTAAAGGTCTTCTAGGAGGTAGGATGCCTCTGATGCTTTTCCAAAAAGATATGTTACTATGTACTGTTAATATCAAAAGGTTAGGACTATGTGAAGAGGGCTAAATCCTTTAAAAAAAAGTGGCACCAAGAAAGAATCCTTTAAAATAAATAGTTCTATTTCAGATTTTCCTGCTTCAGTGTATAATTTCATTAGACTGTGTGCTATTCAGACTTGGTCCTACCACGCAGTACTACTTTCTAATATTATTTTCTAGCCTAGAACTATTTTCAAGGAACCATTTCCCAGAATTCAGCAATTGAGAGCCCCATTTCTGGTACTTGTAACTCAGTTATTTTTAAAACCCTGCTTTCCCTAGCAGTAAAAGTCGTGAATTCTGAATTGCATGTAGCCAGACTGGGTCTTTTTGGCAGAAACTCACTGGGTAATAAATCTGCAAAAATTCTGTCACACATTTAAATTGTTTCTCACGTTGAGACTGGCTGTCCCATCTTGTGTGCACCCATTCATGCCACCATTCTTCACCCCTTAACACAGCAACTCCTCTTACTTATCTTCAGAGCATTTTCCCTGAGACCATTAATTTATGTATTTTGGAGTTGGAAGGAAAGAAAATGAGTAGCTTTTTCAATCACCCACTCTAAAAATAGCCCTTCCTGAGGTGAAGGCTCAGAATTTCCAGGCAGAGGTAACAGAGATATTTTGAAATAATTGCATATGCAAGAACCAGGGAGGGGGACGGAGAGTCAGAGATTTGCCTCAAAAAATAGTGAAACAAAAAATCCAATTACTTGGGACTGCTTCAGTAAGTTAAATAAATTATTCTTCCACAAGGGTTCTCCATGATAATTGGTTTTTCTCTCCACATGCAGAAGACTGTGGAGTCTTCCTTCCACTCTGATCACTGCCTAGATTTCAGGAAGGTGCTTTTTTCCCTTCCCAGTTTCCTGTCTTTCTTGGACAAGAGCCCTAGACAGTGTTAAACTCCTGTGCTGTAGCCAGTTGGGAAGGATGGTCTGCATCCTCTGCAGCTTTGCAGAGGTGCTGAAAAACTTCCTTCATATACCTTTCACTTGCCAGCTGCAAACTCCACTGCTCATTGCTCTGATGGGCTTTGCACTATTGGGACCACTGGTTTGGAATTTGTGTGTAACAAATTTGGAATTACATTCATTTACCAGCTTGGTGACATGTCACTTTGTAAATATTTACACACAAAATTTTCTCGGTGTTCAGGTGGGACCACTGCTTCCAGCCAGCAGAAATATTTGAATGGATCAAAAGGTTCATTTGCATTTGAAGGGCTTGGCCAAAATTCTTTCTTACAGTTGAAATGTTAGGAGGCCAGGAAGCAGTCAGATCTCATGAGCAATATTTGTGTGGTTACAGGAAGCCTAGAGCTGTCCTGGCTGACTGCTGTACCATCCTCCTCCCTCCAGCCTGAAAGCAGGATGTGTATTTTGACATTCCATTGTAGGTGTTCTGTGCTTCTCAGAGGTGGCACTCAGTTTGTGCCATTCAGGAGGAGGAAATCTCAGCCTGCTGTCATGTACTCTGTGACTTGAAGTGTTACACCCAGTGCATGTGTAAGGAAAACCTCCAACAGGTGGCAAACAAAACTATTTTCAGTATGCAAGCACCAGCAATATTCTATTCAATCTGAGTTGAATAACAACTTCATTTCAGAAAAGCTCTCTTTCTGTCTTTTTAGTGCTAATTATCCCATGTCCTTTCCTTCTTGTGTAGATATTGATGAATGCAGTGTCATCCCGGGGATTTGTGAGGGTGGCGTTTGCTCCAACACTGTGGGGAGTTACTTCTGCATCTGCCCACGGGGTTTTGTCACATCTGTGGATGGATCCTGCACTCCTGGTAGGTGCTCCAGCCATCTGGCACCTCCCCCCTGCCCCAGGGCCTCACTCTATTTTCCAGACAAACACAGGAATTGTTAATTATATTTGTTTCTCAAATCTGTGTCTGGTGAGCCCAAAAGATAAGCTCACTAAAGGAGCAAACATTTATCCCTACTTGGTGCTTCAAGTCCCATCTCACCAAGGTTAATTTAACCTTTAAAGGTCGACATAAGGCGCAAAAATAAACTCAAAAGGCATTAAGTAGCATATGCTGATGTGCCACTAATTTGTCAGAAGCAGATAATGAAGCAAACCAAGTGTTGGATTTCAATAGATTGCATATTTTACAGGACAGTTTATTTAATAGCTATCCCTACATTATATAAACCCATTATGCTTATTTTCCACATGTGGTGGTTTTTTATATAGAGATGCATGTGTCAAGTAAGTGATGTAAACCATTCTGATAAATTAACTATAAACACTACATGCCACATGCAAAAAACCCTAGCAATTGCTAACAATAATGTATTTTGTGGAGTTCATGTGGTTTTCTTATTTCAGATATCTCAAAGCTCTTTGTTCTCAAGTTGGGGATGGGGTAGGAATTGTGAAGGGGTTTCAGAATTGCAGATAATGATGCAAGCTGATAGCAGCACAAGACCTACAAGTGATTTCAAATTAATAATTTTTTAGCCACCGTCTGTTATGTGGGCTCATCTGAGGAGTGCCAGCTTCAAATACATTGTGGCTAGGCTCAGGAGTACTGAAAACGTATGATTTCCAATCTGATAAAAATTTCTATGGATTTTGGCATGTTTTACAATTTGATTTTTAAAGTCAGCTCCCAAAACCTGACTGCTGCAGAAAAGTCACATACCCTAGTCAGCAAAGGGCAGTTCCATATGTTACAAAGAAAATATGTCTGAAAGTTCTTGTGCCCTATCATATCAGAGTATAATTCATGTAATCTAGAGGTGTAATCTCTCATTTACTTAGGAGAAAAGTGAAGGTTGTAAACCTGAATACAAAGTATGTTATTCTTCCTAGTTTAAGATGAATATTTGCTTTCAAATAAAATACCAGGATGTGCTCAGTTACTGTAATTAGCACCATGTCTTTTCAAATTAATTGAGCTTTACTTGCAGTCAGCATTCAGGACTGTGACAATAAAAGATCATCTGTCCTTGAAGAATGTTTTTAGATGGCACTACTAAAAATACTGTTGTACTTTTCAGTCACTTGAGCAGAGCAGATGGAATAGCATTTATTCAGTTAGATACATCTAAATGAAGGAAAAATTAATTAAATTTATTTACTGATGTTGCTGTTGCTACACGAAGTGTCTCGGGTTTTGTCATAATAGGGTTCTTATAGATATGTATCTAGTTTTTATTTGTATTGCTTTGTGCCTTTCATATCCTCTGTATTTCCTGTTACATTGAGCAGACTTTCGATGCTCAATGTAATCCACCACTTGCATAGTGGATTAATGCAAGACTAAAGCCACTGCCTGTGTGTGACCCTGCAGTAAATCTAATGTGGTATATGTGGGTCAGATAATTATTGGGTGCAGTTTGGATGTTGTGGGGGTTTTTGTTTGGTTGGGTTGTTTTGGTTTGGTTTTTTTTTTAATACAACTTGTAAAGCATTTTTGTCCTGGCATCGGGTGAACAAGGGAAGGTAGCTTTGAGAGCTCATGTTGATGACTTTTTCTCTGGCCATAAAAATACGAGTCAGACACAATCAAGCTGATGAAAAGGGTACGATTATATGAGGATCCTCAGGTGCACAAATCCTTCAGGTAGAAAAGGCCAAAGACGTGCACCCCGTGTAATGTGTGCACAATTTTTATAGATTCTGAAAATTAGCATATCTGACGAGAACCCCCCCAGTTAGGAACCTGCCTCCTGAAATAATTACCCCAGTTCAAATACCTTCTAGATTCTCCCACCTTAGGATGAGATCCAGGACCTGTTTATGAAAGTCTGTCTCGGAAAGGTGGTTCCAGCCTTGATATCTAAGGAGAACCAAGATAGCAGAGGGATCCTGAAATTTGCTTTGTCTTTCTGTCTAGGAAAATGTTGAAACTAAGCTACAATATGAAGCTACAAAGCTACAAGTATGTGTGTAAAGAATTCAGAGAATATATAAAAGAAAAAAGGGTAAAACCAAAACGGCATGAGTGTCACTATTGTTAGTTTTTGTTTTTAAATTGACTGCCAGATCAGAGAACAAGCAGCTGTTTCTCCAGCACTGTCAGTGGCCGCTGTGCACAGGAGCTGCCCGGGAGGTTCACCAGAAGGCAGTGCTGCTGTGAGTCTGGCCAGTGCTGGGCCAGTGGCTCTGTCCCAGAAGTGTGTCCAGTCAGAGGATCTGGTGAGTGCTCTGTTGCTTGGCTGGTTTGTATTCTCCTTCTTGCTGTTCATTCTGCTTTGGATGGAGGTCACCTGGAGTGTTTTAAACTGCCTTAAAATGTAGGCTAAACAGAAAAAAAAGAAGGTCATGGATTGCATTATTATTCATTTCCATGTTTTTAATACTGATATTACCATCTGTTAACCATTTTTCTTTTTGGTCCATGGTTGTTTGGCACTTGTTTCTTTAATGTCCTTTTGTTGACTTTGGAAATAGTTTTTTGGGAAATGGGAAAGATTTTGTGGTCAGGCTCAAAGAGGAAACGACTCTTAGCGTCCGTAGTTAATTTTGATTTAAAGGAACAGCTGCTTTCTTATTCCATTGCTTTTTAGGTCACTTTGAACTAGAATGCACCAGTTTTTAAGCTGTTCTTTCAGCTCTGTTCAGAGACCAACAGTCCACATTGCCAGTGAAAGATATTTTCTTTATCAACACTTCTGAGAGACCAGGGAGTTACAGTGCTGCTGTCAACACATCAACAAGAAGGTTTCAACAAACAGTTGAACTAATAGTTATAAATTACAGCATTCCTTTCTATTATTTCTAGTGTCCTTCCTCAAGCAACACCTGCCACAACCAAGTGACCCACCTGAGGTTCTGGGTGGCAGGAGGAACACACGACATCGGGGAAACGAGGAGTTGCCATCCTGGTTTTTGTAGCACATAGGGAGAGCTGTGTCTTCCTTTTGAGCTGCCTGTGAGAGGCTGATCTGTTCTGTCCTTCTCTGTCCCCCCTGTCTGACAGATGAGCACCGCAGGCTGTGTGTGGACAGTGCCCCTGCCCGGGGTGGCTCCCGGCGTGGTGGGACAGGAGGGAATGGGTTCCTCCCCAGGGGCAATGGAAATGGCTTTGGACCAAGAGGAGCAGGGTTCATCCCCATCCCAGGAAGCAACGGATTCTCCCCAGCTGTGGGTGGAGCAGGGGTAGGAGCGGGTGGTCAGAGTCCTACTGGAAGTGGCCCAATCATTACAGGCCTGAGTAAGTGTGTTCTGACTTGTTTCACTCTTGTTGTTGTTGTTGTTGTTATTCCTTCTGCTTTTCTATTGTTTCCTGCTTAGTCTGGGTATGATATGGTGTCCTCAACACTTAAAAATGCCTTTGCCATTCAAGCCCATTTGAGACATCTCAGCTGATACATCAGGAAGATCAGGAGCCCCTTTTTCTACAGGAGTTCAGATGTGGATGTTTTTGCTTGCCTTCAGTTACAGAGTCCCTGAGCATGTGCTATCCCTGCTGAGGTGTCTTTGTCAGCACTAATAAAACTCCAGATTTCTAAGTGTTTTCAAAAAATCACCAGGGTTTAAAATAAACTGTCTTCTGTATTGTCTCTTCCAACTGTAAAACCTACTTACTCTGCAGAAACACTGCCTTGGCTGAAAGCCCAAGGTGAATAATTTTCTGGCAGAAGTCTCATGGATGCAAACATTGCTTATGACATGTGTAAACACATCTCTGGGATCACAAACATAGAGATCATAAAATGTAATGGGTATTATTAAGACAGGTACACCAAAAATTGCTTTGAGTTTCACACAAATTGTGGTTTATCCATGAGTTCACTGACAGGCTTATCAAGGTGTACACAGAAATGGTAAATCATATTTAAGAATGTAAATGTGGTCTAATGTGGTTTTTATTTCCAGGAGATGTTTGTTGTTGTTAATTTACTGTTACGTCAACATACAGTGCTTTGAAAAAGACTGTTTTCATACATTTGTACACCTGGTAACATCCTTTCTGAAGCCAGGTATAATATTAATATTTAATTCCATTTGAAAATCTGAACATTTGCCTCTCATTCTGATTTTTTCTGTTAGCGATACTCAATCAGACAATAGACAACTGCAAGCACCATCCCAACCTTTGTTTGAATGGACGTTGTATACCAACCCCCTCTAGTTACAGATGTGAATGCAACATGGGATATAAGCAGGATGCAAATGGGGATTGTATTGGTGAGTGCACATTTCAAAATCCACTGTTCTAATGTTCTTCTGCTTAAAATCTGGGCTTATTTTTTTAAGAAATCATATTAATTTTTATGATACCACTCTGTAGAAAGAGAGTGCAAAGATCATGGTATTAGTTACACTAGAATAATTTCAATTCTATATGAGGACTGTCTGTGTTCTTACCAAGAAAAAAATATGTTTAATTGAAAATACTGGTATTGAGTATTCCTATTCCTGTATTTAAAGGCTACTGCATATTTTTATCACATTCAGTAAAATAAGTTCTGCTTCATTTTCTCTTCTGTTAAGTTCACAAAGCTCCATTTTTGGGATGTAATATTGTTATGATCAAGATGATGAAGGGTAGAATTAATGTTTTGCTTTCTCATAAGGTTCAATGACAATTTGAAAGATACAAAATAATTTTTAAATTGCATTAATTGACTTCAGGTTAAATTTGCATTTCATATGAAAATACAGAACGCCAACTTTATGTATCAAGAACTGAACTGGGGATCCTGCACTTTTATTTATTTACTGTGGACTTCACTCTTGCAGTGTCCAAAGCTCATCAGTTATTTAAGAGAAAATAAAAGATTTGGGCATTCTTGTTGGGGTAGTTGTGTGGAGAAAAATCCTCTATGTAGGACACAGTTTAATTATGCATGGGATCCTAAATAAAATGTTCTGGTAACATTTTGGATTGAACCTTTGCTTACTGAGTCTTTTTAAAGAGATTTGAGATCTGTGAATGAAAAATGTCATATAAGAGCTTTTTTGCAATAGGTTTGCCTCACAGAAACTGTGGGTTTCGGATCAATTTACAGTTCTTTTGTGTACTGCAGGTCACCTCTTAGCTCAGCTGTGCTCTTGCATCAGGGGTTGGTTGTACCTGCACCATTCCTGGCCACTCAGGAATGGCCCTCATTTTAAGAAAACTCATTTGACAGGGATTCAACCATTTTCCTAAGCAGTTGCACTGCTTCCACAGTCAAATATCCAGAAAGTTTTCAGTACATCTAATCTAACTAAAACACTATATTTGCAAAAAAAAAAAAAAAAAAATCAGCATACTGTTATTTCTTATCTTACCCTCACTACACAAGGAAAGCAGTTCAGTACCTTCTTCATTTCACTTTTTTGTACTTGAAAATTGTTACAGTTCTTCTTCCAAGTTGCTCTTTATGATATAGCAAGCCTGATTTTTTCACTTTTTTTTTATTTGGGTGAGAGTTTTCTGTACCTTTGATCTCTGACTGGGAAATTCAAGAGGCTTAATCTCTTTCTGCGTCCTTGGGCCTAGGTTCACATCTTGTATTCATATTTTTGTTACTCGGGGGTCAAGTTGAAAATAGCATCTGAAGCATATAGGTTACAGCAAGTAGAGCTAAATGAACTTAAAGGTTTTTGTTTTAATGTTGGCATTGGAGTAGGGAAACAATCTGTGGTTTAAAAGGCCCATCAGCTGTAGATGTGTGGGTGCTGAAATTAATGGACAGAAAAAGATAATGTTTTCTTGGTAATGTGGCTGTCTTTATGTCCCTGTCTCTCCTGTGGGATCACCCACAGGACACTTGCTTGACAGTTCCCCTTCTACTCCAGGCTCCATAATGAAGTTGTGTGCTACTTTCAGTTTGGGGTCGGAGTGCCTGGAAACTATGAAGTTAGATTTATAGGTGCAAAAGAAAAAAAAAAAAAAAAAAGTTGAGCTGTTTAATTCTCTAGCATACAGGTATGTACCCAGTAAAAAGGTGTATTCACTTAAAGAACTTATCTCGACTTTTCAATGCTTACCTCAGCATGGAAGAGTAGACTGAAAACAGAGACAATTTTAGACCCACTGGGATCAAAACAAAAATATCAATTAGTTTATCAAAACCAGAAGATGCAGTGCCAGGTACAGTATTGTCCTATGTCAAAAGCATGGGAAAAAACCCCCAAAATGGCTTCAAAAAAGTTTAACTGTCATTTTCCATATTGTTTTTCTGCATGCAATTGATCAGTCATTACTAATTTCAGCTCTGCAGTGGTTTGCCTTTTGACTAGCTGCTGGAATTCAGAAGTTTTATAAGAGTGAACTCTATAAATTATAAATAACTCTGTGAGCTCCATAAAAAACACAGTTTTGTTTCACTGTTATTTTCTAATTGTATTATAAAGAAGTATAAATATAAAGAATATGAAGAAGTAGCTAGAGTATCTTAAGTGCTACACTGAGTGTGGGATTTTTGAACAGTAGTTGATGCAAATTACACAGGAATTTTCTTGAAAATGTAGGCAGGAACTTAACTGCAAGGATTTCATGTGTGTGCTGATACATATTAAATGAATTTAAAGGTTTGCATGAATCTAATTTGAATTTATCATACTAGTGAAAGAACAGTCCTGGGGCATTGGAAATAATTCAGTGTATGGGCTAGGTTAATAGCACATAAATGGACACGATTTCTGTACTTCTGTCTGCCTGCTCCCAGAGCAATAAATTAGGGATCCAGAAATGGTGGCATATTTTTCTATAGAGTTAAAGAAAAGTCCTACTTCAAGATCAATCCTGCCAAACAAAAAAATTATGGTGTTACTTACTGTTCTCTGGCCTAAACTTGCATTATGCCGTTCTCACAACAGAACCTGACTGATGGGCCAAGAACCATGAGTGTCCTAAGTGATCGAACTCTGAAGGGCCAGTCCTTTTCTCCAAAATTATACACAGCTTTAATTTTACTGCCTTTCCTTATTCATTATTGTTTATAAAAACTCTGGATAAAACTGTAGAGACTTTAAAAGTGGCAGAAAACCTATAGCTGTGCTGTGTTAAATTTTTGTCAGCACAAATAATCTCTATTTAAAATTTTATAATTTATCTCCAGACTCGTTGCACTATGTCTTTTAAGGGGGGTTTTGGAAGTTTCCTGCTGTGTCTGAGAGAGTTCTGACAATTGTTAGAGATGAAAAACTGAAAAATAGAGATACGTGTGAGGCAAGTGCTGAAAGAGAAATATTTGGCATTGAAGGGGGTATGTTGGGAGACAGAATAAATGGGTTAAATATCTCTGTCTCAGATGCTTCCTGTTTATACTGCTGGAATATGCATGCTTTCAATGCAAACTCAAAGCCAACAACTCCTTTATATTAACATATATTTGCCATTTCCCTCAGTTACCAAGAGCTTACAAAAATAAGAGCATCTTAAGATGCATATTTCATGTGGAAGTCATGTGATACACATGGCTTTGGAAGGATTTTTGAAGCTTAAGTCAGCTGTTTCATAGAAAAACTCTGCATTCCTGCTGTAGAATTTATAAACTTACAGACAGGTCCTTTCTAGCATGAACATGGGCTTTTCTTGGAGCAAGTTGAAGCCTGTAATATAGAAGGTCCTAAATGTCATTCTCTGCAGGAAGACTAAACAAAATAGATGAGTGCTGTATCTAGTATTTTTAAGTTCCCTCTGTCCTCCCTTATAATAAAGCAAGATCTATTTATGGTAAAGTCATTTGAATTAGAGCACTTGACAAAAAAGTTATTGTCAATATGTGATTCAGAGTTTGATGTTCTGTTGGTAGCTGAGGACTTTGTTTTGAAGTGGCAATGTTCAATCCTTCTTGACCCCTTCCCATATCAGCTGAGCCCTGAGGAAAAACCACCTCTCATGAGAAATCACCCCCTGAAGACAAAGAGCACCCCAGGCATGGCAGAGAAACATGAGCTCAGGGAACCACCACAGTGGCATGTAAAGATTCAGTTACCTCTGTATATAGCATACTGAATTCCTCTTTTCTTTATCTTGTCTCAGTTCTTGTGGTTTCACTGCAATGGTGGTGTGGATCAGGGGCTATGCAAATGTGAATGAGCTTATTACGTGTAAGGGGAGGTATTTGATTCTTCCATTTGCCTTTCCTTTATTCATTTAACTGTTTACACAGATTGTATCTGGGCACCAGGAGTGCTGTAAACCAGGCCATTATATCAGTGACTTGGGTAAACACAGATCTCTCCGTTATGCACAGTGATGCTCTTGGTTTAAAGTTTGTGAGCATTAGCACAGTAATTCCTGTTAAATATGTGGTCTTATTTGTGATTAAATTACAAGAAAACTAACTTTGTGCCGTATTTTATAGTGAGGTTATTAATGGAACTGCATTTTCTAGACAGTACATACAAATATTCTTATTATTCTAATTCCTTGTCCCATCTTGACATTCTCGAGATGTAATGAGCTAAATTCTAGAACCAGATTTGATAATGCGTGAGTGGAAACGATAATGAAAATTGCTGTGGGATTTTCCTGGTATTTCTGGAAGCACACACTGTAAAATGCATGGGAAAATCATCATTGCTAGGAACCGATCAGCAGTGGCTTCAGAGCTTCTTATGGCAGCTTTCAGCCAGATGTCAGAAACTCCTGCATATCACCACTGACTTCGTGGTGTTAAAGGCCTGCCTAAATGAAGAGATGAATTACCAATTCATTGTAAATTAAATTAAGGGCTTAGCTGGAGGAAAAAGTTAAATTAGTGGAAGTTACTGATAAAGAAATGGGGGATTTCATTAAGGGATCCATTTGTAACCTGTAAACTGAGCTCTCATGCTCTGGGTGCTGCAGGGGGGACTGAGGCAACAGTCCTGCCCTGCCAGACCAGTGGGATACACCCATGCTTCTCCCTGGGTTACAGTGGGCAAAGGTCCTGGAAGGTTTATTTAGGTGGCTGTTGTGAGCCAAAGACATGTCTGACTCACTGCTAACTACTAGGCATCGAATTTGGGAAGGGTTCTTGAAAGGAACTGTTAAAATTTTCAGAGTCCCTTGTCAAATAAGAGTTATTTCTGAGCAGTTAGCTAACATTTAAATTGGCTGCAATGTGTTTGGTTGCACCCAAATACCAAAAACCTTTGGAAAGGAGAGTAAGGTGCATTATAGAAAAGGGTTAGGTTAGATCTGGCGTTACTCAATGCAAAGACTGGGGTTGATGATGCAGTGGGGCATAAATAATTGAGATGTGGTGCACAGGCTGTGGTCTCATTAGGAATCCCTCCTGCTGGTGTGTAGCCCCTCCTCACTTTTTTACAATAAACCTGTAATGTAAGAGGGGTAGTTTTTGGATGCCATGATTTGTTCTCATTTTAAAGTGCCAGTTTTGATTAGTGTTGGTTTTATTCTGAAGGAGCGTAAATGGTCATTGAGTTAAATGAAGCTGGGTTGTATTAAGTGTTGTTCTCTTTCACTAGGCAGTCATTAGGTCTCCAAATCCTCACACAGATTCTTTTCTGTTGTCCCTCAAGATGCTTGCAAATGATGCAGTGCCACTTCACTTCTTAAAAATGCCTGCCTAGCTGAACCAAAAACCTGTGTCCTTAGCAAAGCAGTGATTTTGCACCAAGAACAGGCTTTGGTATTTAGCATTTGGCTGTTAGTTACCATCTTTTCCACTTAGAAGCTTCCAGACATGGAAGAAACAATGTGGGAGACGTTGTGAAGTCACTAATGCTTCTCTGTGCTGCCAGCAGATGTTGATGAGTGCACATCAAACCCCTGCTCCAATGGGGACTGTGTCAACACACCTGGTTCCTATTACTGCAAGTGCCACGCAGGTTTCCAGAGAACTCCTACCAAGCAAGCCTGCATTGGTAAGAAAGCTGCTCCATGTCTGCTGCCATTGCAGATGTTCTGACTCCTTGCATCAGACACCGTTTGAATTTAAAAAATGGGAGTGCCATTTCAGTAAATCCCAATGTTAAATTAACTGGCACTCTAGTTCTGGGCTGCCACCTCATTTTTTCTGTTGTTGTCTTTTAATATTTAACCATTATTCTGGAATATTCATCCAGGGAATTTCCCAGACAGGAGTTAAAAAAAAAAATTTTTGAATAACAGGTGCTTTTTTTGTGTAAGCATGCAGATGAAAGTGTGAGTAGATTTTTAGAGATATTCATGAAGGAATTGCAAAACATCACAAAATGTAGCATTTTCTGTACATGTCTGTAAAAACAGTATTTTTCCCGGATGCAAAGAGACTGAATTCTTAACTTGCTTTTGAATTTTTTTCTAAGTAATATTTTAGTGACATGCCATGATTTTTCAGAGCAATTATTGTCTCCAAATGCATTTTTATCTCACCCTAGTTCTCTGTTTGTGTAGCATTTAGTTTGTTTGGCTTGATTTGTTTTTTCTTCCCCTTAGATATCGATGAGTGTGTTCAGAATGGTGTTCTTTGTAAAAATGGCCGGTGTGTGAACACTGAGGGAAGCTTCCAGTGCATTTGCAATGCTGGATTTGAGCTGACTACAAATGGAAAAAATTGTGTGGGTAAGGACTCTTCAGAAGAACGGGGCAGGCATTAGCTTGGTGGCTCTAGAAATTTTATTTCATACTACAGGAAAGGATTACCTTTTTTTGAAATACTGCAAACTTAGAGGCTCTTTATTCAAACCGTTACTGTATGGAACTGTATGATTTAAAAAAAAAAAATGAGGTAAATTTTGTTTTTGAAGCTCTACCTCTCCTCAAGAGTCCCAGGAATAATATTTTTCCACGAAGCTTCGTAGCAGATGCTCAATAAATCAGCATTGCTGAAGAAATACCTGTTTTTAATTTTGGCTGTACGATGTCAAAAAAAGAATCCCCTCCTATGTAAACAGCAAGCTTAATTCTCTCAGGTGATGGAAGCTTTTTATCCTCTCATGAATGAGAGAAAGACACACCCTGTTCTTTCATACGCAGCCACACAAAGTAACTGATCACAACATGAAAAAATTGCTGTTTTTTCTAGGGAGTGAAAACTCTTGAGATACTTTATCAGAATTATGACTGGAAATCAGTCCTCAAGTGAAGAAATACACCGCACCAGTCCTGATTAATTATTCTCACTCTGTCATCTTTTGGAGGGTGGGAAGCTGAAAGCAGTTTTCTTTGCAATATTTTGTAGACCATGATGAGTGTGCCACGACAAACATGTGCTTGAACGGGATGTGCATAAATGAAGATGGGAGTTTTAAATGCATCTGTAAACCAGGATTTGTTCTGGCTCCAGATGGACGTTACTGCACTGGTATGTGAAACTTGAGGGATACTGATTGAAAATGGATTTTCCTCTATGTTCATCCTAGCAGGAATGGCAGTTCGGTCACATGGATTGATTCAATGCCATGTAACACCTTGCTGCTCACTACAGTAGATTTCTTAAGGTACCTGGGTTAGAAACAGATCCTTGATTTACTGGAAGAACTATTTAATAGTATTGTGAAAGCCACAACGATTGATAAATTAGCTTCTGAAAAGTCTTGGAGCATTGTAAATACATAAAAATGTTCAGACCCTTTGTGAAATGGTAAAGTAGTATGGTAAATTTAAGAGATTTGAAACATTTTACATTGATTAATCCCCCCCTTCACACACTCCTTTCCCACATCATTATTCTGGTAAATCAGAGTGCATAGCACTTGAATCATTGCACTTGCCACACAGCATTATAAACTTTTTAAAGTGCAATCACTAAAAACTTCTGTTAAACATTTTAAGAATACAGTCTGATTTAGCTTCAGGTTTGCAAACTAATTGAAGATACCTGTTGTTGCCCATAGAGGTAGGTTTGGGCTTGAGCCACTTCTAGTAAATCATTTAAATTGTTAGTCTTCTGATTTGAAGTTGCACCATTTCTATTAGCTGTGCTTTTCTAAACTACATGTTATGCTTAGAAATTGATGACCACTTAAAAGCTCTTTAAAATGAAAATTAACCATCATAAGGATATTTTGTGTCTAGTGCTCCTTAGCCACACTTCAAAGCAAAATTAAAATATCATGGGCTGGACAAAGGGGAAAATTTACCTTTGATTTTGCTTGATGTAGAATACGAAGTACCTCAAATCCTACAATTCTTCTGCATGTTTTGGGGGTTTTTGTTTGTGCAGCTGGAATTTTGATTATTCCAAGATTAAATTTTTATTAGAAATAAAATGAGGATATTATTATCTGCTATCATAAAGTAATTTGATAGTGTACTGAAACTCTTAGCTGTAATCTTGCTTAAAACTGCAAATAGATGCTGAAGTGTCTTGCCTCCTCTTAGATATAGATGAATGCCAGACATCAGGAATTTGCATGAATGGTCATTGCATAAATACTGAAGGCTCATTTCGGTGTGATTGCCCACCTGGCTTGGTTGTTGGAGTTGATGGTCGTGTGTGTGTAGGTAAGTGACAGTTATTCTTTTTTCTTCATAGAAAAACACGTGGAATTCTCAGGTTAATTAATTACCAAATGCATTAAATTATTTCCTTCTAAATAATATTGACATAAACCACAGACAAGATGCAATCCCATAACCCTAGTGTTAAAATACAAGAAACTTAATTTGCTCTGTGGAAATGCAGAGGCACTACGTCTTGTTTACCTGCTGCTCATATAAATTAAACTTGGAGTGCTTAGTCTTCCTGGCATCTCTTTTTGGTTTTGAGGCATACCTTTTCTAATCTGATGAAAAATAATATTTTGCCATGTAATCAGCCTCTTATCCTCTCAAATGGTACTGGTTGGCATTTAAGAGATTCCTCACTCAGCTCTGCCAGGAGCTCTAGCATAACTTCAGGGAGCTCAAGGGACAAAAAATAGATGAAGAATAGATCAAGCTGATGAAGAATTTTAAAAGTCTGGACTGCAAGAAATATTCAGTCCCTTGTTTTCTGCTGATTGCTGATGAGGAGGGAGGAGAGGAATAAATATTTGACAAGGACTTCTGAGAGCTATGATATTGTGTGAACTTTGTAACACTGCAGAGTTCCTTAATTTAATCCACAGGAGATACCATCTTTTCCATCTGCATATCAAAACATCAAGTCTGTATCCCCTAAATTTTTCCTTCCCCAGCTCCTGCATGTGTCTTGTCATCAGGCACATTAGTTACCAGAGACTCTGCAATAATCGTATTTATTAATCAGTGCTTTGACTGTTCTTGCTGATGGACACGTGGATGTTGTATCTGCCTTTGTCTTATCAGTATATTTCCAGATAAAGGAGAAGCAGTCTGCACCAAAATGCTTGGGGCTTCTCACACCAAATGGATGGGGGCATGCTAAATCCTCATGTTGCTGTTATCAGCTCTTTTCAAATAACATTTCAGATGGTGCAAAAGTTTGAAATTCTTTAAAGCAAAGTCTAAGACAGGTGTTTCTACCAAGTGCCAGCACAAGCTAGCCCCTTCTGTTATCATTTCACATTAAAAAATGCATGATAAAAAACTGAGAATGGCTTAAAAATATAGGCTTAAAAAAAGCTAAAACAATTCTCAGTCTCTCTGCTGGAACCCAAATTTTGTTGTTTTAAATAAATTAAATGTTCTAGTAAGCAACACTGTACTAAAGATTGAACCAACAAAAGCAAGTTATGTTCTCTCCTATGTGGTAGCTGAGTTTTTTCATCTGCTTTATTAAAAATTTGGAGAAAAGCAGTGAGAAGTTAAACAATAAGAAAAAGCCTTGGTGTGCTGTTTTAAATATTGGAATTTCACTGCTCAGTGGCACACCAACAAAACCAGATTTGAGTACAGGCTGTTCAGTACCTTTTTTTGTGTTCCAAGTTGGCCTCATCTTTACCCCTGTCAGTGATACAGCTGCAAAGAATCAATACAGTACTCAATTTTCTGTGCTTTCATTTACCTAATGTTGCTGCAATTCTAGCAGCAAAAGACTTCACAGGTTGGCCGTCATCTGTGAACACCATTTATCTAGAAGTTATGTGTCACATGGCTTTAAGGTTTACCATAAATGCTTACATTTTTAACAGGAAATACCCTTAATGGGACAAAAAATCATAAAGCAGGATCATGATCTTGTTGGAAAATTCATTTTAAAAAGGTGATGTAATTATTCCAGCCATAAAGTAACATAGGAAATTTCAAATATTGCATAACAAAATACCCTCACACATGACTTCAAGAATAGAATTTCCAGGCCGATACACTGTTCATAATTGTGTATGTGTGTTTATATATAATCCACATGCTGTGTTAACTACAGGAATTCTGTGTCTGGCTGTTCAAGCCCATATATTGCATGACCTAAATAATACTTTTCAGACATTCTGGCTGCTATAAGATTATTCATAGTTTAAAAATTAGTAGCTGAAGTTGGACATCTTGTAAGAGCATTCCCACAAGTCTGCTAGGTAGCTAGCAAGGAATACAAAATAGAAGAGCCCACAGTCCAGCTGTCCGCCTTTTTCTCTGAGCTTTGTTTTACTTCTGAATAATGACCTTGATCCTGGTGTGAGTATACATAGGAAAAAAAATTGCTGTCTTACTTAGAATTGTTAAGTATGGCTGAGTCAATCACAAAACGTTATACAAGCTTGAAAAAAATACAGAAGGGGGAAAAAATGCTTGGAAAAGGAGCAGTTACAGAGTCATGGAACAGCTAGATAAATACTTGGAGCCAAACTTCCAATATCTGAATATTTGCAGGCTTTTTAGGTTTGGCTGTACTTCCAGCTGCAGCTCCATGCTTGGACACACACCTCAGCTGGCTGTGTGTGTGTCCATGTATCACCTCAGGACTTGTGCTGAGCTCTGACTCCAGCTTCACACAGTGTTTGTTGTTCTCTGCTGAGACACTTGTAATTACCTCTACCCAGAGCAAGAGTCATCCAGGACACAGTAACTAAGCTTTGTTTTACTCTGGTAATTTTGTAGAGCCAAATGAGAATGTGTCTGTCCTTCTCAGGCTCTTAGATGGGTGCAGTGACTTGCCCTAAGTGTGGGTCAAGCACTGGTCCACCCAATGTCGACCACAAATGTGGTGATGATCGTTTTTGTTGATATTGAAGTGCTACACTGCAAAATTTAAGAGTGTAGAAGTGATATGCCTTGGGGAAGAGTGCAGTGTCCCGTGAACAGGTACACAGCTACAGCAGCAGCAATTCTAATCTCTGATCCAGGGCATAAAATAAATTCTTGGTGCTCTGAAATGAGTAGCCAAATGCTGACCAAACTGAAAATGGGGAGCAGCACAGGCTCCTCAGTAAGGTACAGACTCAGAACTGTTGTGAAATGGAGAATTTGAGCTTGGTGAGGTGCCTGCAGCAGTTAAATCATCCACAAAGAGGTGCCTGCCCTTCTCATTCTTGCTCGTGGCACAGCCCAGGGAAAATATTCTCCCTGTTACACAATTGCTGTTTTGCTTCTGGGAGAGCCAGCTTGGTTCTCCATCCTTCATGGGCTTATTGAATCACTGACTCTGTAGATCAGACTGTTCTCCTGTGACTAGGCGTTCAATTGTCCCCATGTTCTCTGTGCCACTTCTGTAAAAGCACTCATGTGTGTTGAAGTACTTGCTCTCTTTCTTATGCTGAGCACTTGCTCAGTGTATCTGTAGCTTTCTCCAGCTCCTTCCCACACTCTACGTCTTTGAAGACCTACAGAGTATTTCTTTCACACTTTCCAGTCTTCTGTCCTCTGCAGTTTCCCTTGGTACCATTTCCTTCCCTTGATTTGCTTCTGCATTCCCTCACAGACATGTAGCTAGCAGGAAACTTCCCCTTATGTGACAGGGCAGTGATTGAAGTCCCTTTGTTCATGGCAGAACTTGTCAGAGTGGCAACTAGACTTGTCTGAGGTGGAGGGAAAAGATGTGATGCCACTAACTATTTTGCAAAATAAATGAGCAGACATTTCTTGTGCAAAAGTCCTCGACTGATTTCAAGCATCGCAATCTTTTCCTGATGTCAAGCACAAGCAAATTGTACTGGCTTCACCTAGATTATTGGCAAGGAAAAAACTCTAAAATCTAGGACATATTTAGCCATGCTCCAGAACTGTCTGTTCCACGGGATACCAAAGGCAGGAGAAAACATTCATGTGCAGGCAGTGCTGTTATGCAGGAGCCAGCTTACAACACTCAAAGAGCCGAAAGAACACATAAGAAATTGCCAATTCTTATTTGGGTTGGCTCTGGATATTCAGCATTCACTGTAAAACTTCTCATACAACTTTTCTTTGTTGTTTTGGGGTCATACTTCAAGCAAATAACTGTCTGGATTCCCTCAAAACCATTTCAGTTTCTGAGTCCACTCAGGCTCATGTCCAGGCCACAATGCATGGTAGTTTTACTGGGGAACTGACAAGGAGCATAAATTAAAGCTGTGTTCTGTCCTGGCCCATAAAGATATCTGAAACAAAGAATATTTCTGCAGCTCCAAATGTCAGCAGAATTACAGGAGTCAAAAGTAAAGGCTGTCTACTCTATCTGTATCTTGCAGTTTTCAATGACACCTTTTTAGAAGGACTGTCCAAGCACATGCTTTTTAAAAGATCTCTACTACTATCCTATAAGCAAACATGGAAAAAGGCATTGAACCCTAGAAAGACCAAAAACCAAAAACAAGCAACAAAATCTCAAACAAACTCATAAAAAGCTGTCTCAGAGACATTTCGATAGTTCTTGGATAAGTGTAGGAGATGATTATTCCTGTAAAGGTAGGAAGGTCTGCCTTGGAAGATGCTTTTTACTGATCAAGGCTGTCAAATTGATTTATGTGACTAAATCAGCAGTAAGATTGGCAGCATGCACATGGTGAGTCCTATTGGTGTATGGTTGACCTGTGTAATTTTTTTGCTGCCTTTTTTTGGCATGATTTTTGGGTTTGAAGAACTTTTCAGGTTTTCTGTGTTCTGCTTGTGTGATAAGTGGTGGTTTATCTTGGCCATCATTTCCAGCCCTCTCCCCAAGGATGGCACTGTAACTTCCAGAGTGGGTTTTTAATCACCAACCCCCAGAAGTTTCTTATACTCCAGGCAGCAGTGCTGCTTTTGTCAGTGCCTTGTTGTGTGTAAGATTTGTTAAATTGCTGTTTCCTGATAGATTTTGGGGTCTCTTTGGTGTGCTAATCCAGCATGAGTGCCTGTTTTGGTATAAACCTATTAAGATCGTTGTGTCACATAAATGCTGGTCTGAACAATCTGCTAAAATTGCATTTCTGTTCATGATTTTGTAAATACAGCTGGAGACCATGCTCCTTCTTTCAGAATTCAAGTATTCTCCCATATTACCAGTCTTGGGCTCCTGGCTGAGTTATGCTACCTGAGGAACCACTTTGGAAGCAAGAGATGTTGGTGGTGACTTCTCAAAGAGAAGAATCAGCCACCACATGCTGATTCAGGCCTTTCTGTGTTTCTAACTGGGATATTTATTGATGGATTTACAGAGCTGCTTCTGGGTGTGGGTCACCTTTGCTGGGTCCTTTGGAATACTTTTGAATTTCCTCACAAAATCCTGGTTTGAAAGTGCTCTGGAGAAAGTCCCAGAAGGAAACTACATTGAGAATTGGCCTTGGTGCAGTCAGGATTATTAAGGCAGTGCAGATGTAGCCAGTGTGACCTTTTTGTTGACCAAAAAAAAGGGGTTTTAGCTTTTGGGATAGTATGCATACATTTCACTCTCAGCCTAAGGAAATAATTATTTCTTCCCTTGTCCGTTTTCTTTAGACACTCATGTGCGTAGCACATGCTATGGAGGCATCAGGAAAGGGCTGTGTGTCCGTCCCTTCCCCGGTGCTGTGACAAAGTCTGAATGCTGCTGTGCCAATCCTGACTACGGTTTTGGAGAGCCATGTCATCCCTGCCCTGCTAAAAATTCAGGTAAAATTTTGTGTTTCTTTGAGTAGTACAGTGAACATAGAGACTTTAAAAAAAAATAAAAATCTTGTTGAGATCATGTTGCTGATTTATTTCATGCCCTAAGGAAAAGTGAATAGGGTATATATGGTTAAATTTGGGTTCCTGAATTAAGTGTTTGCTATAAGTTATAATTCTTGGGAGAGAATAAGCAGAATTCTCCAATGAATCTGTAAATTTCCTGGTCCATTCAATCCAGCTTAAAAGAGCAGCCTGTATTATTTCTAGAAATCTGAATTTCATTTTATAAGAATCAATTCTTTAAGTTAACCTGAGGGTTGATTTTAAAAAAAAAATCTCTTGACTACTCAGCTGAGATGATGCATCTTGGACAGAATTTCCATTAAGGGTTGTTTCCTGAAGCAGCAGAAAACTATTAAAAAAAAAAATAAAACTGACAGTGTGATTGCAAGCAATAACTTGAGAGGACAGTCGTGTCAAGACTGTAAAGAAATCACCTGAGTGTTTAACTCTGGTCATCTGAGTTTGCTTTTGTATATATATATGAAAGTTCAGGATGGAGTGCTGCCTGACAGATTTAACTGAATTATCTATAAATGGTTATTTCACTTGAACATTGGCATTTTGTTAGTTACATTGTAGAAAAATTATTTTGGAAAAAAATCATGTGGATTTAGTTTAGGATGAAAGAAGGTGAAATACTGGAAATAACATTTTCTTTTCCCCAACATCTCTGCCTCAACTGACCAGCTGAGTTCCATGGCCTGTGTAGCAGTGGAATAGGTATTACTGTTGATGGAAGAGGTATGTTGCATATTTTCTTTAATATATATGGGTCAAAGTTAAAAAAAAACCAGCTCATCCTCAGAATTATGTTTTTTGATAACATACTAGAGTGGAGTTTTTAACCTCAAGATGAATACGATGATTTTAGTTTTAATTCTCAAAGTACAATATTTGAATGTTATCTTAAGAAAAGACTGGAATTAATTCTCTACAACAGTGGATTTTATGTGACCTATCAAGAAAAAATGTTACCTATTTTAGAGTTCTGACCTATAATTATTTTATTTTATTAGAGATTAGACATAAAACAGCTCTCCCTCATTTGGGGACTGACAAGAGTTACTTGCATTTGCAGTTGATTTTCAGTCAGCTGGGATAGTAATAGAGCAGTTTTTCTCTCCAGATCCAGTGTTCATGGATCATTTCCATGGACAGATTGTTTCTCTGTAGAGTTAAAAATTGGAAGGGAGCTTACTGTAAAAAGCATATCCTTATGAAAAACAGTCCTGAAAGTGACCACTTGCATTTAGTACGGGGAACTGTAAAGCTCCAGATCCTTTTTCTAGTACCACAGAGACAGAGATTTTAGAAAATAATGGCTGAGCCAGGCCTGAAGTAGAGGCAAAACACACTGCAGCTGCCAGATGAGTAAAATGGGTTGAAGAAGGAATAGGAGAATACAGGAACATAAATTTATTGCTAGGTATTTATCTGATGTGTTAATAATTATCCTTGGCTGCATTAAAGCTCCTATTCTATTCAGCAGGAACAGAATGAGAACTCCCATCATTATATTTAGTAATAGCCTAAATAACTTTTAAAAATAGCACTTAAATAAAAGAAATTCTGTTTTTGTTCAGTACTGTAAGTATCTGCATATTTTTTCTTCATTGCTTAACATGTAAGCTTGTATGAGTAATTTGAAATTCATGGGATTTATAAATTCTCTCAGGTTACTTTTCAGTGAATTATACAAGGTCCATTGAAGAATCTCTAAATCTCATGGAGAAATAACGTCAGCATTCAGTAATACTGTTGTACAAGCAGCATCCTACCATAAGAAATGGCATGCAGCCTTTATGTGTCCTTTTGGACACATGGAAAATACAGTTTCTCATTAAAACACTGAAACGTCTGTGCTGTGTACCCAATGCATGACAAAGATCGTGGGTTCATGTCTCAACTGAAGTCCTCCTTTGTTCAGGTTTCTAGAGCAAACACAGGATTCTCTGTACATCTTGTACAGCAACATTGCAGCCAATTTTCATGCTGTTTCTCTTGTCACTGCTTGTACACTCCTTGTGTGGCTTGTCCCCAAGATTCAAACATGTCTAGTAAGCTACAGAATGCATTTTGCTATAATGAAAACATATATCTGAAGTATTATGCCAAATCGAATTTTCTTACAAAATTTTTCAGGTGTCTCATAGCATTGAATTTTACCCAGAGATAGCATGCTTTTTTCCAATTGCATATGTGATTTAATGGAAATCAGTATCTAAACTGCACTGTGATTAAGGAGGAAATGTTCTTTACAAAAAGTTGAGCCCTACAAGTATAAAACAAGCCTTTCATGAAGTCACAGCTAGGCCAGCACCCCTTCTCTTCTTTCCGGGGTTTGGGAAAGGAACTGTTTAAAGTTATGGGCTTACCATATGGGAAGAAGGAAAATAATGAAAAACGCTCTTTTCCTCAGAGGCAAAAAGTATTAAAATTAGTCTGTCCCTCTTCTTATAGCTCATATGAATATTTTGGACTTTTCCAACTACAGCAGAAATATTATATTGGACTGTAAATTCAGGGAATGTAACTCATCCATCATCGTGTTCTGTCTGAGAAAAATCTTGAACTTCCAACAAGTTCTTACAGGACTGAATATGCTGTAGTTTTGACCTGTGTATTACTTCTGTATTGGGAAAGTTCTTGTGTCACCTAGTAATTTATAACTTCTTACCTAGATCCCTGAACCACAGGCAGTGAGTGCACAGGCTAGGTCTTCTGCATCGTTTTTTCTTACAGACACATAGTTCCCTGTCAGTTCAGGTTGGAAAGGATTTCTGGAGGCCATCTAACCTAACCTTCTGCTCAGAGCAAGAGTATCATCAAAGTTGAACCATTTCTCAAGATCTTGCCTGGTAGAATTTGGAAAATCTCCAAGGATGGAGTTCCTGTAGCCCCTTTGGGCAGCTTGCTTGGCCATACTCATGGTGAAGAATTGTTTTCCTGGTGTTTAACTTAAATTTTCACTGCTGTGTCTTGCAAGTGCTGTCTCTTGCCATATCATTGAGTCTGGCTCCACCTTGTCTGTAATCATCTGTTAAGATCAGGGAACTGCAGTTAGAGGTCCCTCTGATGTTCCCTCTTTTCAGCTGAACAAATCCAGTCCCTTCAGTCTTTTCTTACACCTCAGGCACTGATGCTGCTGGGGGAATTCAGTCACACTGACATGAGCTGTGTGTAGTCCAGAAGACACTTAGAGCACCCTGAGGGGATAATTTCTTAATCCAGGTGATAGTTTAAACAGAGCAGAGATGTTACTGGGCCTGTTGATTACCAACACAGATGAACTAATTAGTGATGTCCAGACTGATGGCAGCCTGAACTGCAGTGGTCATCAGCTGAGGGGTGTGGGCGAGGTGAAGAGTAAGGATAGCACCCTGAATTTCATGGGCATGAACTTTCAGTTGTTTAAGCCATCAGTGGATGGGATTCCCTGGGAAACTGCCCTCAGGATTAAAGGAGCAGAACAGAGCTGTGAGAATATTTTCCTGAGATCACAGGAACTCTCTGTTCACAAGTGTAAGAAATCAGGCAAGGAAGGCAAAGACCAGCACGGCTGGATGCAGACCTCCTGATCAAACTGAAGTGTAAGAAGGAAACACACAGTCAGTAGAACCAGGGAAGAATCCTGTAAGGAATACAGGAAAGCTGTCCAGATGTGTATGCATGGAATTGGGAAAGCTGGGGCACTCTGGGGCTGAGTTGGCAAAGAGTGGCAAGAGTATGACAGGCTTCTGTAGATGCATTAGGAGTCCTGAGGAGTGGGCCCATGTAAACTGGGCACAGTATTCCAGGTCTGGCCTTCTAGTGTCAAAGGAGAATAATCACTTCTTTCAGCCTTCTGCCTGCACCTGTGCTGTGCCTTGACTCTGAATGACATCCTCAACATCCAGTGAGTCAGGTGTTGCCTGCACCTCTTGCAGGAACAGGCTTGTCATACCTGTCAGTGTCTGATTATCTTCTGTTGTTGTGCTAATACAGACATTAATGAGTGTGCTTTGGATCCGGATATTTGCTCCAATGGGATTTGTGAAAACCTGAGAGGCAGCTATCGCTGCAACTGCAACAATGGCTATGAGCCTGATGCTGCTGGAACCAACTGTGTGGGTAAGTGGTTTATTGTTTTTTTATTGTGGCTGAATTATTTATCACTACGTTGATGCTGATTTTACCTGACAGAATTTGGGTCACAAGGTATCTACTTCTTCAAGCTACAATGAAAATGCAAAAAATCTGGAACAATGCTTTTCTGAATCACTGCATGGTTGTTATTCTTAATGTATATTTTCCTGTCACTTGGTGGGTGAGTATTGCTGTTCGGGAAGTGTGAGCAAGATGTGACACTGCAGGTTTCACTCTCCATCTAATTAGTTTTATTATTCATGGCCACACATGAAATCCATTGTTTTTGTTTTTTTTTCTTTTGGGAATTCTTACATCAAAAAAAGTGTATTATACCACAAGAGCATTGTACAATAGTGTTGCTTATAGCCTTGTAATTTTGAGCAGATAGGCAAAGTTTTTTTAAATCAAAAGCTAACGGAAATCTGTCTGAAACCATCAGGATGTCTAAAGTATTGTCCTTAAATGCTATGTTTATTTGGATGAATTACTGCTCTCTGCACTTAAAGGTTGACTGACCTGTCACTACTGTTTTTGCTTAAAAAAACTCCACCATTTTTGGTGGGGAAAACCTGGTCTGTAGAGCTGTGGTATAGTTTTCATATCAAACATTCCTTCCTAGTGATGCAAAGCAAACACAAAGTAAGGAAAGTGTCTCCTTTCATCTGCTTGAATAGAGGAACTTTACATCTAGTTACTTCCTAAAGCCCTAAATATGACCTTTTGGCAGTAAAGGCACTGCTGCAGAACACTTTTGGTGTTTTTCTTTTTAAAATGCTTCATGTAATATTTGTTCTCCAAGTGGATTTTATGGATTTTATTTATCTAGTTACACTTGGGATTATATAAGTGCTAGTATAATCTGTGTATTTACTTAAATAAAGATGACTGGATGTGTTTATTCTGAGATAGAATTTTTCCATAAAAGAATTTAAGTATGAACATTCAGATAAAAGGCTGAAAGATTTTAATTAATGACACAGATTATGAGATGCCAGGAAATAAAAGTGGTCATTAGTCAAAATGCAGACAGTATTTTTGTCAGGTCTGAGTGGGTTTAAAGCATGAACTACGTTGTTCTTTGTTTTTACAGAGCATATCACAACAGATTACAGTACAAATCTGAAGTTATTCTGTGAGATTCTAATGCATTCATTACACTGCACAGTTTGGGTTAAAGGATTGCATGAAAACAAGCTTAAAATTGCTTTTGAAAATGTCAGTTTACAAATTTATCTTCCTTTCCTTGGTTGAAATCAGATGAAGTTAGATTAAAGACAGGTTAGTAGAGAAGAGCTTTTTTCTTAAATTCGTGGCTGCCAGACTTAAATCTTAGTTTCATCATCTGGGGAAATTTAGACTTTGTTCTCTGAATCCTACAAGAATTCATAAGCACAGCTTGGAAAATCTAAAGTATTTGGGGAAACCAGAAGTCCCCAGATTGTAGTTATTATTGCATTTTCACTTTTCTTCTATATTTTTAAGCTTTAAAACTCTCTAAAAATCTGTTTGATTTAAGATTTCTGT
The DNA here is from genome assembly GCA_034509425.1 of Eopsaltria australis. Lineage (NCBI taxonomy): Eukaryota > Metazoa > Chordata > Aves > Passeriformes > Petroicidae > Eopsaltria > Eopsaltria australis. Next base: position 91,442 of record JAVTVJ010000988.1, read on the forward strand.
TGCAGTATTATGTTTGCGAACTCAAGGAGTCAATAAAGAGGAGACAACCTGAAGCAGATTAAAATGTCATGTTCATCCTGACTTACCCTATCAATATTCTTCTGTAAGCTTAGGTTATTTTGACATGTGATGTGCATTAAAGGAAAAGGATTAAAATATATTTTTTGCCTTTCATAGAATAAATAATAGGGCAATGAAAACACGCATTACTTTTTATTAGAATTATTTTCAGTTTAAAAGAAGTTCAGGGAATTATATTAATGTATGGGATTTTCCTAGTCAGTGTGCTTGATATCATGGCCTTAATCATAGGGTTTTTTTAAATACAGAGCTCCTCTGGAGGGGAGGTAAATGTATATTCTTGAGATGGCTGACATACATGAGCTGTACAGGATAGATTTTAATCCACTTCATAGATAACAAAAACAATTTAAGCCTATAAACCTGAGTTAGAACGGTAATTGACACGCTTCTGTCTGTGTGTTTAAAAAAAAATAGCCAAAATTAGTTTCCAAAGCAAATAGACCTTCGTGGATTTATGTGGTGTAGTCATACAAATGACAAAGATCATTGTCATTTGACCAAGATTCTTTAATTTTAATGAAGTAAAATGACCAAAGTCATTGCAGGAAAACATAACTATTCTTTTAAGACTAACCACAAACTAATTTTTGAGTTTACTAGTTAAAAGAAAACAACTTTAAAGGCAGAACAGAAATTTTTGCAGTAAAAGCCTGAAGATGAATTAGAGCTTTGAAACTAAGCACTGTCATTTTTGGTCCTGCTCTGATTCCTGTCGTGCAGATGTTGATGAGTGCTCCATGAACGGGCTGCTGTGTGACAACGGGCTCTGCCGGAACACCCCGGGCAGCTACAGCTGCTCCTGCCCCAAGGGTTATCTGTTCAGCCCTGAGACAGACACCTGTGAAGGTAAGCAACCTGCAAGTCATGTCACTTCTGCTGTTTATTGTGTCAAAAAGTGAAACGGTCACAGGAGTGATGGCAGATACCAGAGGATGAGAGAGCTGTGATGCTGCATAAATCTTCACATTCCTCTTGTAATTTCTCTTTAGCTTTTAAGTGTGTTGTGTATTGCTGTTGAATTTCTTTCAAAGTAATAATTTCATTTTTATATTAAATTTTTTCCTTTCCTTAGCTACAGTATTTTTAAACTACAGTAGAGGGGAATATGTGCTTGCCTTTGATCATGTACCAGGAACACCATGTCTGTCATTTAGGGAAATGCATCTGTTTTGATCACTGAGTCTCCATTTTCTTTTCTTCTTTCTTCTCTTTCTTCAGTCTGTGGTGGTAAAAAATCGAGTTAAATCTAGATGGAATCCTGTTTCTATGATGCTTTGCAGGATCTGGGTATTGCTGCCTAGTTAATACTAAAATTGTCCTTTATTTTTAGAGTATAATCAAAATTGCTTTCTCATATTACTATTTAATACAGACATTAAAACAACAAAAACATTAGCAAAAAATATTGAGAAATTTTAATTATAAAAAATATTGAAAGCTGTACAAAAAAAGTAAAATTGGAAGCATTAACTTACATGCTAATTACGTGTAATTCTTCGTTGCAAAACCCTTGTTTTGTGAACCAGTGTAATCATTCAGATTTTTCTGAAGTGGTGGAAGATATTACTGTCTTCATCTCCTTGTTATTATTGATCAGACAGAAGTTATTGCCATATGGCTAAGCAAACATATAGAAAGGAAAGTGGAAATGTTTTAAGTTCTGGCAGTATAAAATCATTCACATATTTTGTACGAAACATCTTCACCGCTTCTGTGCAAAAGAAATTATATTCTTTTATATTTTAACACATGTGGGTTTCAGAGGTCACCCTTAAAAGTTAGTTTTTGCTCCTTTTGCATGTTACAAATTGGTAGCACTTGTTCAGAGTGGGGCTTTTCTTATGCCAGCCCTCGTGGATTTACAGAGCTTTCTGAGTCAAGTTGTCTCAGTGCCTGTCTGCCCACAGTGCTCATGAATTTATTCTCCAGTCTGTCTCTGTGATTAGCGTCTGTGCACTGGAAGATTTCTTTCTGTGAAAATAGTGTCCTGCTTGCGCTTAATGTACATTTTTTAAAAGAATTTCTAGACAGAAAAACTGATGTAATATGGGTAAGGGGAGGTGTTCACTACCAGGAACATCAGAGCATAAAACACTGACCTAGAGCTGGATGGATGAGAAGCCAGAATGCAGACAACCCAGCCAATCTTGTCAAAATAAAATGCATCCACACTTTCAAACAGTAAACTTAGACTTCTTTTTTATGATAATAATACTATTAATATTAATACATCTTAGATGTCGTTAGATCAATGTCTGAATTTAGCCAGTGAGGTAAAACAAGCTGGTCAGGAGGGGTTTTGTGTAGAAGTGTCTGTAAAACCTATTAAATGTGTTTTGTTTTCACTCATGGCGAGTAGGCAGTAGTAACGCTGGGTTGGCAGCAGAGAAAGAAATTATTCTCTTTTTGCCCAAATCCTGTTCCTCTTAATTTGTTTTGGAGTTACAAGTTCACTGGTTGTAAAAACCTGCTGCTGTCAGGAGCTCTGTGTTGAGCGCTGGAAATGCTCTGATGTTGATTATTCACCAGTATATTTTTGATATGACTCTCACCAGCAACTCTGAAGAAACAGCAAAACCCTTCACTGGTTTTGTTTGTAGTTCAATTGAAAATTTTTATCAGTTTGTTGTGAGGAGTAGGAGACTTGTTTGAGGCTCCAGAGTCTGTGAAAGTTGAGATTTTTATGACAAGCTCCATGGTTTAGTTTGTGTTTCCAGTGACATAACTAGTTAAATGTAAAACAGATGTGCTTTGAAGTTCATTTCCAGGAATGTACAGCGAACTGTTTCAATTTTTGTTTCTCTGACGTTTACAATGTACACTCACTTCACTTAACAGAAAAAAATTTTAAACACACCTCAATAAATACCTTCCTGCATAGTGGGTTTTATTTTAAAATACAAAATAATGTTAAAATCCATTTGGTTTCTTGCTTGGTCTTTTAAAAATCACCATTTAGTATTATTATGAGAAGGTGTAGGTTTGTTTACATGGTGCATATGATACTTTTCCACTTGATTCAGCAGCATACTAATACTGAAATGCATTTAATACCATCTTTTAATCCTTTTTTTTTCCCTGGATGGTGATTTTGGAATGTAGTCAATGCATTGCTACCAGCTTATTACTACCCAAATTCATTTGGTTTGGGTTTTTATTTCTTTTTTTCTTCTTAGCATAGTACTAAAGCACATCAAATGCAGACAGGCCCATAGCATGGCCCATGAAGCCAAGAGAGCTGCCTCTACTTTTCAAAAGGTGTTGAACATTGGCCTCTCCATCTCCACTTACTCCCTTCTTTGGTTGTAGTTTTGGGGACACTGGCTTCCATGTGTGGCCCTTAATTATTTTTTAGCAGGTTTTGGCTTTAAACTCTGAAAATTTGAAACAAAAGATGTCTTCTCCTAGAAGAAAATTGATTGGAATCCTAACTTGCTAAGTGTCAGGAAAAATTAAAGATAGGCATGATAACCTTGTATTACCTCTATAAATGTGAAGCAGTTTAAGTTTCATGCATCTTCTTAATATTCCTAATGAGGTTAGGTAGTGTCACCTGTCTGCTTTTTACTTTATCTTGCACCTTGGTTGTGTCTATGCAAACCTGTGTGTGGTCAGTTGCCAGCTCTTAAAACAGTGTGACACTTTACATGAAAATAACCCAGTTTCAGCTTTAAATACCTTCACAGATGATGCCTGATCCCTCACAGAAACTCCTCTGAAGTTGCAATTTAGGGAGGAACAATCGTGATTGATTGGACAGAGAATACATCACTTCAGTTTGTTAGTTTGTCCTGTCTTTTCAGATTTTTTTCTAATTTTTTTAAAAGCTAGACAAACTTCTGAAAGCAAGATGGCAGATGGAGAGGAAGCAAAAGTGTGTTCTTTCTCCCAGAGCATTTCTATTCAGAGGATTATTTGACATAAAGTACTTACTTGAGATCACTTATTTGTGTCAGTGTGATTTATGATTTTAAGAACCACTTGGTTTCTCTGAAAAAGCAGCAGAGACCACTCTCCACTATCAGGTGCTGCTGGTTGGGGAGAGAGTGGGAAGCAACAGAGGCAGGGAACATTCCCTGGGCAGTAAAAACTGAGGTAATAGAGCATAAAATATATTCACAGAGAGGAGAAAGCCTTGGTGCAGAGCAGATAATTGCTGGTGAGGGCTCTGGATTGCCAGCTTGGATACAGAGGGACTTCAAGCTTATTCTGTCAGAACTAACAATGGGGCACATTGTCCTGACCTGATAAAGCCTCTTATATTTTATATCTCTGCATCTGTGTGTGATTAATCTGTAAAATGGACAATCCACAGCTTAAAAGTAGGCTCCAGAAAAATAAAGCTGTGTCGCTGTTCAGAAAGTTGCTGACAGTCAAAGACAAGTCCTGTTTGCTCTCTGCAGATAAGTCCATTAAGTAAAGGATCTGTGAAAGCTGGCATTTAAATTAAGTGCTTGCTTTCAGCATGAAGAGAGACATCACAGTTTCCAAAGTTTACTGATTTCTGGGAATTTTTATCATTCTCTTTTTTTTTTTTTTCCTAAAACACACATATTATTAAATTATATACATGTAAATACCTATTCCTTCCTGTGATACCCATATCTAGTGAAATGAAGGCTTGATGCATCGTAACATGTGAAAATAGCAAATTATATCTCTTAGAAAACTTAAAAAAATAAGGAACATACTTAAATCATTTGTCTTGAAAAGAGTCTCTTGATGTTAGTAATATCTCCAGTGCTTAGTTAAATACTGCATTAGGTTGTAATTAATTTAAGTTACGCTGGTTTAACTTATAGATATTACAAGATATTCCTCAAGCACTGCTAGGAAATATAAGCAAGCACTAAACATTTTTTACTTCTGGCCTGCCAAAGGGAAGTGGTTGGATTACAATGTATAGCTTAATTCAGGATGCATATAAAAAACCTAAATTGGTTGGGTTCAGAAAGAAATGGTGGATGTGCATCAGCAATTCTTCTTGGATAGAATTTGTTGGTATTGTTTTAATGTGAAAATTGATTCCACTTTAGGAAAAAATAGCAAATAATGCTGTCTGCAGGGGTCCTATTCTTGCATGTGAACAGGCTTAAAAACCTCACAGGGATCATAAACAGGATTTTGGGGCTAAAGAGAAGTACCATTTACAGTACTGCAGTGACAACTGCTATTTCTTCAACATTTCCATAACTAGAGAATTGTAGCCAGCATTGTGATATTTTGCTTCTGACAGGGTTTTCTTAATTCTTCTCATGGAGCCATAAATGATAGAAACAATGAGGGCATTGTTTGTGCTCTGCATGGTGTGGCTGGGAATGCATTTGCATTCTGTGAAAAAACAGTTGTTTTCTCACAGAAGCGTTGTAATTGATGCTGGAGAAGTTTATGGCCTGTGGTGTTTGAAATTAACTGTCCTTGTAGAAAAGGACCATTTAATTAACACTTCCAAAATATGTATACTTCAAAATACCAGGCTACCTGTCTGTCCCTGTATCTTTTGAATGCCTTGCTGGGAGGAGTGGAGGGGCAAATATTCCGTGCAGTCCTGGCTCCTCATGGTCCACAGCAGCATTTAGCAGGTATAAATTACTGTGTAATACTTCCCAGAAGCACATTGTAGCTCTAATAATGTGTTTTGTTTCTGGGTTGCAGATATAAATGAATGTGAAAGCAGCCCATGTGTCAATGGTGCCTGCAGGAACAACCTTGGGTCGTTCCACTGTGAGTGTTCATCTGGCAGCAAGTTGGACCCTACAGGACTGATTTGTATTGGTGGGTATTTCTTTCTTTTATTTTCCCTTTTATAAATAAATAATAATATATATATATATATATATATATATATATAAATACTAGCATCCTTTGAGTATTCTATTGGGAAAAAGCAGAATGCTGAAGAGATTTTATTTGAGTATGCAGCAATAGTTGCATGCAGGATGTCATTGGCATTATGTTTGAAAGCCATTCATTAATATATTTTCTTTTCCTCACCTTTCTAAGAAAATTCAAAAGTTTTGCAATCATCTGTACTTCACAGGTGTTCATAAGCTGCCATTGTTTCTTATTATTTGTGTAGCATAATTGAAATTATTGTAGGATATGTGCAGTGCTCCAACTGGATTGCCATGCCATTAATAAGTGGGTGTCATTAATAAGTGGGTGATGCTAATTTTAAATGTTATTTTTGGTTGCAGATGGGTTTGTTTGGCATTTTTCATTCAAATTTCTTGTGTTGTCATGATTTTCTTAAGATGGAAAAATGAATGCAAAGACTCGAGTTTCTATTTAATGATGGAATTCTTCCATGCCTTAATATGTTTATTAAGTGAATGTTACTTTTGTGCCTAAGCCTTTTCTTATATTTCTTTGTAACATCATTGCCTGGTGTATTTTTTTTTTTTTAATTCTCATGTTGTGCTAATTTCTTGATATAACCACCCTAACCTATGCTTTTTCTACCTCTTATTTTTAATCTTGTGTTCTTCCGTCCAAAGTGACCACAGGTTGGCCAAGAGCCTAATTATAACAGTCTTCTGGATTTACTTTGCAAATGGCTTTTGTTGGATTGTTTACAGTGTGAGGTCCCATTTGACCTGGATAGCAGGAATAAATAACATAAAATACAAAGAAAAAAATTAGCTGAGTAGTCAGATAAAAACTGAAGAACGTGATCCAGCTGCATAGTGTGAGCCTAATCATTGGTTTTTCATGTTGACAAAAATCACCCTCAGGAACAAAGTTTTTCCACTACAGGTGTGAATATGTTAAGACAGGAGGGTCAGAAGTAGATCTAATGCAAGACATACAGGTTTTTTGCTGCTAGAGCCCAGTTTTTTCACCTTGGCCGAAACTACATTGGCAGCAATGAGAGGAGGGCAGACTGGGTTAGTGAAAAGTGAGTGAGGGGCTGGAGATTACAGGTGGTTTACTATGTGGAAAAACTTGCAAATGTTCTTAGCAAATGTATGCCATTTTAAATATCATTACCCCTGTAGAGAAAGAATTGTATATTGAATATATTTTTCCTATTTTTTAAATCAGATTGCTTCTGTAAAGTATTGCTGTAACAACAGATACTTTATTCCAAAACATAAGTGAAGGGCTGAAATAGTATTGAGGTTTAGGATTTTTCATGTTCTGCATAGGAATGATCAAAGTCAGGTAATGTCAGATTCTGACATCTTTTTTTTTAACTTTCAAATTTGCTCTCATGTCAGAAGCAGAATCAGTACCACATTATTCATCATAGATGTGAGCCGTTTGTCCCTTTCTGTGAGCTTTTCTGGGCGGAGATAAAAATGCCTCGCTGAAATTAGAGTCAGAATGCAATCCACAGCATTTGCAAATGAAACCTTCAGCAAATGAGGGTTGTAAGTTCAGCAGTTAAAGTAAAAACTTTCAGCAACAATATTGACATATTTTGCTTGCACATGGGCAGCTTTTGCAATATTAAAACCATGCTGGTGAAGAGAAAAAAGTGGAATTGTTTTTGAAGCCTATTTGAAGTATGCAAGTGTTCCATTGCTATTTTGGGAATTGCCCATGCCTTAGGGATACTGCCATTTGAACTTTTCGAAATACACACTTTAACATGCTTATTACACATATTTATATTCAGGATTTGTGGAGTTCATACAGCACACAATAAGTAGTAGTACATTGGCCTGTAGTGTTCATATATTCTTCTTCAAGTCAGAATCAAAGAGATAAGAGCAACAGAAGGAATGCTTTGATGTTGGATAATAAACTCTTTCACCAAAGATTTTGTCTGGACAAAAGAGAGGATGAAAAATAAAGGAATAGCCTGAAAAAGATAAGACAAGCAGACTTTGGCAGGATAATGTGAATGCAGCTGGTGTGAGCAGAGGCACCTGCTAATTTGTAGAATTTAAATCATTTTTGAGACACTGATTTTGATTTTTCCCTCCTATAGAGTTGGCTAGTTAAAAGGAAATAATACTGAGCTCTGTATTTGTGCACTTGTTCAAATGTGGAGCTCTGTCCCACATGTTTGAGACCAGTGTTAACCTATGTAATACAACTGGTTTACACCTAACTGTTAATGAAATACACTGCCCAGTTTCTGGGGCTGAATTCAGTCATGTCCGTGGGTGAGTTTTTTCCTGTTGCATTAACCAAAGAAAGGTTGTGCTCCCTGTGGTCCACGTCATTTTTTAACATGACAGCTTTGTAGAAAAGTTTAAGCTGTTTTGAAGAAAATAAGTTGGAATGATTCCAACTTAGGCACATTCTTCCTGAGCATGAGGTATTGGTAATACGTGTGGCTTTTTGCACATATAATATACGTAAATCTTAAACCCAAGTCCTATTCTCCTTTCATTAGTCATCAAACTAAATTTATCTGGGTCAGTTGCTTAGCTTTGAACTCTGAGTATGCACCTACATTTAAACCTTTCCCAGGCTGATGTCCCTGCTTGGATTTGACCTTACAGGCTGCTTTTGCTGTCTGATCACCAAGGTTGTTGTCTGCCTCAAGAAATGTACCATTTGAGACTAACTTTGTAAAGGCAGGGGAAGTGTAGAAGTGCTGAAGGTACAACTGAAGGCACAACCTGATTTGAGATCTGACTGACTTTTCAAAGTGCAACTAATGAAGCAACAGAACCTGACCCCTAAAATAATGTAGAACACTCCTAGCCACCACTTTTTTTTTTTTTTTAAACTTCCTTACAACCTTAGGCTTACCTTCAAGAGAGACAAGAACACCTGCATTTCAGAAAGGGTTCAGGCAGTCACCTGGGAAAGAGTCTTTTTCTACCTCTTATTTTTAATCTTATTGTGGATGGATCAGTCACTAGCTGAATTAAATTAATAAATCCACTGCAGTGTCTGGAAGACCTCTGCCAGCTGTGGGACCTGGATTGTAAAATGCCTCAAGCAGTGTGCTTTGTTGATCACCTTCAGTGATAGTGCTATCCCTTTACACCAGTTCTAAACTAAAATGTGTACAAAATTACTCGTATGGAAGGGTTTTTTAAAATTTTTTTAAAAGAGAGCCTGTGCTCCCTTGGTACTCTGCCTGCTGGTGTCATGGACATGGCATGCCAGCTCTTTTGGCTGTGACAATTCTGTATTGTTTTTGCTTTCTATTCTGCTACAGACAGCCTGAAGGGGACTTGTTGGCTTAATATCCGAGACAGCCACTGTGAAGTCAACATCAATGGTGCCACGCTGAAATCTGAATGCTGTGCTACCTTAGGAGCGGCTTGGGGCAGCCCCTGTGAACGGTGTGAATTGGGTAGGCTCCAATGTCCTGCATCTTTTGGGAGAAGGGAATAAGTACCACTAGTAGATTCTTATCATCTCTGAATATAAAAAAACTTCAAACAAAAAATCACCCCCAAAAAACCAAACAAAAAAACCCCAACCAACCAAAACAAAACAAACAAAACCACCAAAACCAACCCCACCCCAAAAAAAGCCATGAAAAGAAGTTGTCTTATTTAGCATGAATTGTAATCTCCACCATCACAGATCACTCTAATAACTTCGAAGCATGCCAGGAAATAACATCTATAATAAGTTCTTAATGGTTACAATGTGTTTCATCTCCATAAGGACTATGTATTGACTGGGATAGGGAGGTAAAGGACTAAAACAGTGAAGGGAAATATCTGGTAAAATTCTGCAGAACTTTTCCTGTTGTGGGCTGCTAACACTTTTTTCCCAGCTTTTTTCAAACTCATAGCTTATGTACCATTATTGATTGCAGAAATAGTACTACTGTTAGATTGCAAGGCTAGTTCTGGAAGCTGGAAGCAGGAATGATAACTATACTCTAGTTTTTGGCAAAAATACCGATCCCCTTAAGGTTTGAACAATGGCACTGTCAATTGAACTGGTGTCAAGATGTTTTAGCCTCTCACTTTTAATTGGAACAGTAACTGTGGGCACATGTCTCCCCCCAAGCAGCATCCAGCAGAGCTCTTAACTGTGCAGTGCAGCAAAGATACTCCTTTGGACTTCAGGAAGCAGCATGGTCAGATTAGACTGGTAAAACTGATCAAAACCTAATCAGTCTAGACAGGTAATTAGCTCAGATTGGGTGTATTTGGGCCCTGAATTTCCTGCTTTGTAACTAGTTAAATTTCAGCAAGCTGTCAAATCATTATATGATGCTACATTTTACATGCATATCCTGAAGTAATCTCCGATTAATTATTAAGCTTTGGTGGGGGAAAAAAGCTGATAATTGAAATTACTACAGATTTAAATCTTCAGGCATTATGAAGGAATTTTGCCTTTTAGCTACATGTGAGTGCAGAGGCTGATCTAATTGTTGCTGGTCGTTTCACTGAGGAAAGCACACGAGAAATAATGGTCTAAGATTTAATTTCCTCACCTATTCACTTAGTTTAAATAGCATGTAGGAGTCAATACTTTTCTTGATTGAGGCTAGAGCACTCCCCAGCTTACACAGTGAAATTATTAGGGAATTCTGAAGATACATTTATTTTTAATTTTTCTGCTCCTACCTTCCTGTCACCCTGAAGCAGTAACAATATCTTTCTGGCTTGATTCCAGACGCAGCCTGCTCGAGAGGATTTGCCAGAGTGAAGGGTGTTACCTGTGAAGGTGAAGTTTTTGCTTCTTACTAGAGACATCACTTTTCCCCCCATGCTTTTGCAAATGTGATAAAAGGGGATTTATTGTGTTGTTTCTTTCCTGTCACTTAAATTCTCTGTAACTCTGTAGCTGTCCCCTTGGAGTCAGCAGGTGACTGAACTTTTTGTGTCCCCCCACAGATGTAAATGAGTGTGAGGTTTTCCCGGGGGTTTGTCCCAATGGGCGGTGCATCAACAGCAGAGGCTCCTTTCACTGCGAGTGCCCCCAGGGGCTGACCCTGGACGGCTCAGGGCGAGTGTGTTTAGGTAAGACCACAACCCACTCTCCCAGCTGTATCCCAAAGCTGCCCAAAATTGTTCCTCAAGGGGCTTGGAAGAAAGCATGGTTTATTTCTGAATTATGCCAGATAATACGCCTGCTGAAGTATCAAATATCTGTGCCAGTTTAGAGAAGAGCTGTTAGTTCCTTCGAGGAATGCGTTTGTTCTGAGGCCTGTTTTGCCCTCAGTACAGTCAGTAGGCTGTGCTAAAGTGCTGTCCGTGCTCTGACTCCTGTTCAGGAACAGCAGTGTCCTGGGTGATGGATGGTGAGCACAAATATGCTGGTGCAAATTGATCTTTTTATTCAGTGCACGGGCCAGTGTGTGTTTTTTTCCTGACATTTGGGTACACAAGTACTAGATTTTGCCTGCAAACTTGGTTGATTTGACTTCTGATTGGCCTGCTTTGCTCCTAATGGGACAGATCCTTGAGTATAATAACTGTAATTAACTTTTCTGGAAAGCCTATTGTATTCTCCTGCTAACTGGTGTTAAGGTAAACCTAACAAAAGTCATCTTTTTTATTTTTAATCTGTATTCACTGCACTATTAAATTAATTTAGCAACATAAATATAGGGAGGACTTGTTTTTTTACCATGAGAGCCACAAGAGGGTCATTTCATAAGTGAGAATACCTGGTACAGTAAAGAAATACATATGTCTTGCCAAATAAAAAGGGTCATTTATATAAGTGGGGTCATTTATACAAGGGTCATCATCAAATAAAAGGGTCATTTTATAAGTGAGAATATCTGATACAGTAAAGAAATACATGTGTCTGTCCTGTCTAATACACACAGAAATCTAAAAACCACAGTTGTGTGAGGCTAAGGGTCTATCTTGATATTGAGAGACAATGAGAGAAATTCTTGTACTTTTATGTGGCACAAGAAAGATCTAGAAATTCAACTATAGTGCAGTATTAGCAACTTGAGTCTCTGGACATTGTGCAGAAATGCAGAGTCTTGAGCAGGAGCTGAATGTTAATGTGTGCTTGTGTTCTGCCAATTGATGGGCAAAATTTAAAAAACACAGGCACCAATGGAAAGAATGGTCTTATTTTAGTAAGAGTATAAAGGCAACACAAAAGTAAAATGATACATTCGATAAAACTATGCACTTGGCTTTAGCAACAAGCAATAGTAAGCAAGGTAATACAGCTAATCATTACTACACAAGAGACAGGATAATGATTGAGAAAGACACATCACCAATTGCCTAAATATTTTACCATTGTCCAGTCTGTAATTGCTGAGGAGCCCCATGTCACAGCCAGGGCCTGGACAGCCCTTCCCAGCAACTGGGAAAATCCTATGTGGTGCATCCACTTGTAGGTGGGGTCTCCAAATTCACCCTAAAAGGGGGTCCAGCTTTTATAGGCCCAAATCAGCAAGTCAGAGTGACCTGATTATATTTTTAGCACAGAAACACCTGGATCTGGTGGTACGCAGTGTGACCAGCAGAGGCCAGGGTCTGGCCAGAGCCTGGGCCTCGACTGTGAGGGCTTTCCTCTAAAATACCCTACAAACAAACCTGTATTCAGCTGGGGAAGTTTATTAAAGTGATACATTTCTTGCACATAACTACACAAGGTTATACACAGCTAGCATAAGCTGAATTATTTTAGCTGAATACTGATGGTGTTGATCACATGTTGCTCAAAGCTCTGGCTGAGGCCTGCTGTTCAGACCTCATCGCATTGGCTTGAGAAACCTGCTGAGAAACAGCTGAGAAGAGGGATAAAAGGCTGGTTTTTGTTGTGAACTGCAGATATTCGCACGGAGCAGTGCTACCTGCGGTGGGAGGAGGAGGAGTGTGTGCAGCCTGTGCCTGGCAGGCTCCGGATGGATTCCTGCTGCTGCGCCGTAGGGGCTGCCTGGGGCTCCAGCTGCGAGCGCTGCCCCATGCCCGGCACCCAGGAACACCGGGCTCTGTGCCCCAGGGGCCCCGGCTTCTCCAACAGGGGGGATGTTCTCACTGGAAGGCCGTTCTACAAAGGTGAGTGTTCACTCTTGTGTCTAACTGTGGGTGTTTCCAAGAGAGTATCCTGAGGGAATTCCAGAGATGGGGCTGCTTGTTGCATGCTTGAGAGATGGGATAAAGGTATTTGACTGAAAGAGCAGATGCTACAGGTGGGGATGATGCCTTGGAATGGCAACTTAGAACAGAGGCTAAACAAAAGTAAGAGAGTAAAAGTCAAGAGAGTAAAATAATGTTTATTGAAGGCCTTGAGTAGGTATACTTTGGACAGTCAGAGGCCTCTGAGGCGCTACACTTGAGATGGACACCAATCACGAGTTTTTTATAAGTTCGGTCCATTTACAAATCAGGGTTTAATCCTCTAATTACATCTTCAGGTAATGAAGCCATTTACTCCAAGTTTGCTCCCCCCGTTCACTGTTGTTACATCTCTCAGGGCCTGAGACAGTCAGATGTTCTTGAGTTTCAGGCCTAGAGGAATTGTTTGTCTGAATAAAATGGGAGAACAATGGCTGACAGGCCATGGAGTTTCAGAGTTATACACTAATGCAGTGCAGGATCTGAAAAATATAAAAGCTTAATCCTAAGGCATCAATTCTGGTGTCTGAGGATTAGTTGTGGTTGCATCCAAGAGTATCCTGAGGAAATTACAGGGTTTGAGGTTGTTTATTAAATGTGCTTGAGAGATGGGATAAAGATATTCGTCTGAAAGAGCTGATGTTGCGGGTGGGGGGATTCTCTGCTTTCATGGGAGCTTGAGAGGAAAAGGTGCAAAGTCTGAATTGGGTAAGGAGAAGAAGGAAATTCCTGAAGGAGAGGAGCTCTTAATTATAAGAATAATGGAAAATGTATGTATTTTTTAAGGTAGTGCTTTACAGAAAGTGAACTGAGTATCAGATGATTTGTGAAGCCAATTATTTTAGATGTAAATATAAAATATTACTGAAATTTGACCAGGGCGCTCGGAGAGATTGAAGAAGGATGGGTTCTTTCTCTGGTTTTCAGAATCAGTAAGTGATTAAATGGAGAGGGTGTCTGTTGCATTATGTTCACGAAGGCAGTGACAACAAGGATCTGCAGTGATGAAGGAGTAAAAACTATTTCGTCCAGTTTTTGCTAGCTTCACCTCCTGTAGAGGAACAACAAAACAGAATAGGCAGGAAAATGTTGGGAAACCAGACCCAAGTTATTTCAGATGGCTAAAATCTGAGAAGAAAAACTGTAGATTTCTGTGTCCACAAGCTGAGATGATCCAGAAATGCATTCATTTTTTTTTTTTTTTTCTTTTAAGGATATATTTTGAAGCATTTGTCTTGTTATATTTCAAATTGCTTGAGAAAACTGTAACAAGCTGCCCCTCTGCTTCACCATAAATAAGCTCTGATTTTCAGGAGTCATTGTTCTCAGGCAAAGCTCTTGAATTTCAATGGTGATTCACTAAACACATAAGGAAAATAATAACAATAACAACAACAACAACAACAACAACTTTATCAACATTTGTTTAATTAGAAAAATAAATTATTATTTAAGAATAACAAAATCGTGTTCTTGCTGAGATTTTTCCACAGTTTTCTTCCTGTTTCTGCTTTTGTATTTGGACCACTGTTGTGATCCATTCTTAGAAATACATGGGAGGCAGATGTTTATTTCACTGAAGATGATTATCAATTAAGGACATTGCTTCAGCAAATTATATTACAGAGTGTAGGAAGAGCTCGTTCAGCTTTGTCCTATGCGAGATCTTTTCACATTTTATGTTACCCATCACTGAGGAGAGGTGAAACATTTCACTTGATATTCCGCAGAAGAAAAAATACTGTTTTCAAAACTGAGCTCCAGATAAATCTCTAGCAGTTTAAAAACCAAATCTAAAACCCAAACCCAGTCAGCCAGGTAATAGTTGTGTATTTTACAAGCTGGCTGAGGTATAGCAGGAATATTGATTGTGTCACAAAGCAGTCTTGAGCACAATACACATACCAGAATTTCAACTCAGAGACTATCACTGAATTTATTTGGCTGCTGATAAACATGAACTTCTAATGACTGGTTTGTGGATTGTGAAGAAAATAAAGCATGAACAGTCCAAAAGGCAGGGAAACATCTCACCTTGAGTCAAATGTCCAAGGATGTCCCCTCTAACCCATATGCCACCCTTTATGCTCAGTTCATTTGGTAAGAAGGAACAGGGAATTTCTGTTAATTCCATATATCTTCATGCTTTGGAATTTCTTAATTCTTTTTTCTTAATTCATTTATTTGTTTGTATTCCTAGATATAAATGAATGTAAAGTGTTCCCTGGCATGTGCATGAATGGCAAATGTAGAAACACAATTGGAAGTTTCAAATGCAGATGTAACAGTGGGTTCACTTTAGATATGGAGGAAAGAAACTGTACAGGTGAGTAAGACTTGCATTTTCCTCAGTTTTCCCTTGAATCATGGAATAGTCCTGGCTTGAACAGACCTGAAAAGACCAGCTTCTTCAACCTGTTGTGGGGAAAGGGAGCCCAGATGAGATTATCTAGCACCCTGTCCAATTTGGAAGCATTCAGTGACTGGGGCTTCACCACATCTCTGGGGTTTTTTAAAGGGACTTGCTCTTGTGGCATAGCTTGGTGATCTGGAACTTAATGCCATTCATTTCCTTCAGATTCTAAGAGCTTAATCTCTGGACAGAATGGCCATCTGTCTCAAGTTTCCTTTTCAGAAACTGATTATTTAATAAATACAACACTTTTCTCTCTTTATAATTGGTGCTTAAGGTGCTCAGGTCATGCTGCATCAGTACCAGAAAAATCAATAAGGATCACCAGTGAAGCCAAATTTAATGTTCACAGATTATTTTAACACACAGATTATTTTAGTTTGCATTCTTTATGCTCTGGTCATTGTATTACCAAGTGTAGAGACTGCACGTTAATTTTCACTTAAATTTGATGGCTGAGGACAGACAAGGGCACCTCAGCAATTCTGATGCCAGTACAACATGAACTCAGGAGGATTCAGACACGTGCGTTTAATTTAAAAGTTTAGGATTTAGTGCTTTACTGTCTGGAAAATCTGAAGATAAGCTTGACAGTTCTGTGGCTGTGAGAACTTGTATGCCTGCGCTGTGGGTGGCTCTGTGCTGAAAATGAAGGAGGTTTTGTTACAGCATTCAGGCGTCCATGAGTGTGTCTGAGTAATAACTATGAAGTGTGGGTGGTAAGGCACGTTCACTGAGGTTGGTCAGGATGCTGATGTTGCCCTAACTGATGATTTCCTTGTTTTTATAGTGATTGCATTGATGAAGAATGCATTTAACAAACTTTATTTCTAAACTATTAGGTCAGAAAACTCCCTGCAAAAGCTTTTTTTCTTTCTGTTCCATGGTGATGAAATTATTCCGCTGAGCAGCTGTGGAGAAACAGGTTTTCTTAAATAGACTACTTTTTTGCTTTTTTTAAATCAGCAAAGAAATGATTTAAAAAGCTTGTAGGAGCCCAGATACTCAGTAATATCCCAGATCTGCCACATGGGTCTGACACCTTCAGACAGCTGTGGGGCCTGAGTGTCATCACTCAACAGAAGCCTGTCCATGGGCAGTGACACAAAGTCCTCTCCTGCAACACTGACCTGTTTCACTGGATCATATCCACATCAAAATTCCTTCTCAGATTTCTGACTCACTACCAGTGTGATTTTAAAAGAGCTCTTCTGGTATAGTTTTTTGGTATTTATAGTTTATGATCTTTTCTGTTGTAGTTCTCTGCAGTAGGTTTCATTCAGATTTAACTAACAAGACAACAAGTGAACTGTAAATCTAGCTTTGGTAGCAGCTAATTCCTAGTGGAAAGGGTATAGGTAAGTTTATAATGCTATTATGGATGAATGAATTCATAATCATCAAAATATAATCTATGGCACTGTAGTCATGGAGTCAGTTGATACCTCTGTAACAATGAAATCTCAGAATTTCTTACACTTACTTATTTACTTAAGAATCTAACCGTAAATTACACTTAATGAAGCAGACCTGTTGCACAGTTTAATATGACCTGATAGCTCTGAAGACACAGCATTACGAATCTTTCACAAACGGTTTCACATAATCAGATGTTTCCATATGTAATTAATTTTTCTCTGTTGATTTCCATACTGTATATGGTTTCTTTAGACTTAATTTATAGTGGTCAAATGTTAATTTCCTTGAAAAGCAGGATAACCTTAAACCCAGTTTGATTTTTGTTCCTCTCCACTGCCATGAAACAGACATTGATGAGTGCAGGATCTCCCCGGACTTGTGTGGAAGTGGCACTTGTGTCAACACTCCTGGCAGCTTTGAGTGTGAGTGCTTTGATGGCTACGAAAGTGGATTTATGATGATGAAGAACTGCATGGGTAAGTGTTGCCAGGATGCCCTGCAAGTCCCCATTTGCTGTGAGAAGCCTGGATGTTCTCAGTGCCACACTGAACACTTCAGATGTGTCCTTATTGTGACTTCATGGGCAAATAAGTCAGCTATGCAGTTTATAGGACAGCTAACTGAATTGAGTATATAGCTGTGCTTGTTCTTCATGCTAATTACTTATAGCCTTAGGAGACACTTATTCTGTACAGATGTTTCAGAATGCCAGCAGCCCTTCACACAATTCATTTAAAAACTGCTAATGAGGTGCCTAAACATTTGGTAAAGCTAGGAATAGAAAGCTGGAGTTTCAAAAGCAGTGTCATTCCCTTTTCATTGATTCTTCTAGGACTCAAGAAATTCTCACAACATTTCCTGAAAGAAAAAGTCCATCTCTTTAATCTGTTTAAAGTTGTAAGAATAGATCTGGAGACAGCAAAAGTTACTAGCCACTTTAAAATACCTTGACTCCTGACACCTTTGCTTGTGTTCCTGCAAACTGTGATGCTTGTAGACTTTCTAGGGAGTCCAGAATTGTGAGTGCATCCTCCCCCTTGAACATTTGCTGTTAATATTTCTCTCCATCCACACCTGTAGTGTTAGCTGGTTTTATCAGGTTTGTGAGTCAAATACTCAGTTTGCCTTTATCAGCTGTAGCAAGACTATTTCCCAGCCACACCATGGCTGGGAAATCAAACTAAGGAGCCATTTTGGTAAAAACTGGCACACAAACATCCCCATAACTGCATCTATAGACAAGAATTTCAGTACACATAAACAAGTGTCTGGTTGCCTTAAGCAGTTTAAAAACAATATATATACATCACATTAATACATTGTTCTAAAGGATGGTATCCAAAAATTTGCTGCCTTTGCTTGTGTACCATGTTTCCTTGAATACCTAAAGTAAAATAATGAATTTCTGGTTTTCCTGATAGGAAAAATACCCATCTTTAATAAATATACATAGCTTTTTGTGTGCTCTGTTGTGCAGCATGAGTAAAGGAGTAACACCATTAAACAATCGTTTTATTTCGTCACTTGTAGCCACTGAGAATTGCTTTTCTCTTTGTTGCCCCTTGGCAATGATTTTACATCTGCCCATGATGGTTTCTTTGCAGATATAGATGAGTGTGAACGCAACCCTCTGCTGTGCAGGGGTGGCACCTGTGTGAACACTGAGGGCAGCTTTCGGTGTGACTGTCCCCTGGGGCATGAGCTGTCACCATCACAGGAGGAATGCTTGGGTGAGTTTCAGGATAATAGAATGGTCATTTCTGCTGTGGAAACTTCCAGTCCCTGGCAAGGGTGGGGTCCCAGGAATCTCTTAAATTAATGCTCCTCCTTTATATGAGTGTTTTCAGATCAAAATCTAAAAGCCTGTAAAATCCTCAGTGCTGGTAGTGCAGTTGACTTCAAAGAAGAGTGTTTTACCAGGCCTCTTGGGGGTTATTTGGGGTAGCAACTCAAAGGACTGTACCACCCATGGGAGAAATTTTAATCAGCCACAAAAAGTGTTGTCCCTCATGTAAATGCATCTCTCCTTGTAGCACATAATCCACCAAAATGATAAAAAAAAAGAAAAAAAAAGAAAAGGCAAAAAACCCCCATGTTATCTCTTACGTTTCTTTTTTTGATGGAAAATAGCACTCTTAGTAATTAATGTCCACAGCAGAGTCTGTAATTAATGCTCTAAGACTTGAATCGGGGAAGATAAATCTTTGGACAATGGTTTAAATATGCTGTGCAGAGCTCCATTCCTTGGACTGGAACATGCCAAGAGCAAGAAAAAAAATTGAATTTTAAAAAAGCCACTAGTTTGCAGTATTACCTCTCACTCTCTCTGGTATCAGAGCTGTTAGAGCTGTTAAATATTCTGAATTGCAACTGTTATGAACAATTCTTCTCCAGATGTTAATGAGTGCTCGTTGAGTGACAGTCTCTGCAGAAATGGCAAGTGTGTGAACATGGTTGGGACCTACCAGTGCTTTTGTGACTCTGGGTACCAGCCCACTCCTGACAGACAGGGATGCACAGGCAAGTGTTGTGCTCCTGCACATGTGAGTTTGTGCTTCAGCTGCATTGTTCCATCTGTCCTTGTTTTTATTTAATTTCATACCTTCGTTCTGAAAATGAGCAGGGCTGTCTTCTCATGTGCATTGAGGCTTATCATGAACTATTGTGGACTTAGAAATACAAAGAAATATAAAGATGGTTGCCTGAAGAATACTGTGAGAGAAATCATACTTACAGTACTACTCTATTAAAATCAGAGGTTTGAGCTAATAACCAGAAAATACTGCTAGATTTCATGATCAAGCAAAAGCCCCGTGCATTGATGGTTTATCTTTCATTTTTTCTCCTTACCATATGCATCTCTTTAATCCGTCACTACAATAATACTGAATTACGTAGTTGACAGCTCATGAACCCCTTGCAAAGGAGAACAGCAGTACTGAGAGGTTTTTTATTTGCTTGTTATGGTAATTTTTTTACAAAAGCACAAATTTGTGCTACATTTGAAGCTTGAAGTTTCTCAGGGTTTTCCTTTCTTTTCTTTCCAAACTTTGTTTTTTGACCTCTTTTCTACACCCCTAGCAATACACGGGATTAAAAGCAGCATTTAACTTAACTGCATGCACCTACAGATGAAAAAGCAGTTGAAGGAGGGAAAAAAAAGCAAAATATAAATCAGAGACAGTAGAATGAGAACAAAAATTCAGAATGAAGCCACTGATAAACTGTTTTATGTAAAATGTAAAGAGATATGTTTCTTGTTTCTTAAAGAAGTAGACTTACTGCTACCACTGTTGCTTCCCCAGATATTGATGAGTGTATGATAATGAATGGAGGCTGTGACACACACTGCACTAATTCAGAAGGCAGCTATGAGTGCAGCTGCAGTGATGGCTATGCTCTGATGCCAGATGTCAGGACATGTGCAGGTAGGATTTTATAGGTTTTAAAAGCTCCAGCATCCTATCTTCCAGCCAAAATCAATGTGGTGTTCTAGCCCATCCATGCCACAGTGGCAGAATTATTACCTGCTTTTATTTTTTTCCCCCCTCAGATATTGATGAATGTGAAAACAATCCCGATATCTGTGATGGTGGGCAGTGTACCAACATCCCAGGGGAATATCGCTGCCTCTGTTATGATGGGTTTATGGTTTCTATAGACATGAAAACTTGTGTTGGTAAGTAGCTGTGTGCACCAGATTTGGTGCAAGTCTTAAAAATCCTGCAGCTTGTGTTTCAAGATGCTCTTTCTACTGCATCCTCGAAAATGCAAATTGAAATTATGTATATTATAAAAAAATAGCCTGTGTATCTTTCAGTAAGTCCTTAATAATGATCAGACCACATAGTTAAAAAACACTGGGGTGATTTTATTATGATGGAACATGTGTATTGAGAAGGGATGAGTTGAGGGACTGAGACAGAGCACTCCAAAAATTATTCTTTGGAAGAAAATCATTAGGATCAGGAATACGTTTTAAGAAAATGATTACAAGAGATTCTTGTAAGAAAAAGTTTGCTTCATATTCCTTTAATTAGCTTTCCAATAAAAGGTGAAAACAAGTGGTATTTGTTTTACAACAAAACAGTGGTATTTGGACTGCACATTTATCCTTACTTGTGTTAGGGAATTTACAGAGTGAAACAGCTGAAATACATTATGTTTAAGGAAAATAAATGCCTCATGTAGTAGATATTTTCAACTGAAATGAAGTGTTGCAAAATAACAACAATGTCCAACTAATAATTAATTTATAATCACCCACAGATGTGAATGAATGTGATTTGAATTCCAACATCTGCATGTTTGGGGAATGTGAAAACACCAAAGGCTCCTTCATTTGTCACTGTCAAGTTGGGTATTCAGTCAAGAAAGGAGCCACAGGGTGCACAGGTAAAGCAGATTTCCAGGAAATGTGTCACATACCTTGGTTGGCTTCCAGGTAAAAATAAATGCACAAATGTTCACAGACAAGAGATTGGTATCTGTATATATTTATATGTATGAGTATTTCACATCTGCTAGCACCTGCCAGAGTTTCAAATGCAATGCTCCTTTACCAGTATCAATGCTGAGGGCTGCTAACAAGCTAAATTTAAAGATTTTATCAGTACACATTGTGTGAACACCTGTGTTACAGAACATGGCTTGGGGTGGCAAGGCTGCAGTTGTGTTGGAAGTATTTATTCAGTGCTCATTTGCCACATGTACCCGGAGGAAGAGCTCATCTCCCAATTCAAACTGAAGGAAATGACCGTGTGGTCTAAGGAAAAAAACAAGAGGGGGAAAAAAGTAAACAAAAAATCCTTCAACTTGTGCCAACACTTTTTAAAGTTCTGTAGTCACTCATAATCACTCTACATGTTCTTGTGATATTTAAGCAGTACCTTGTCTTCTGCATGTTCTCAAGAATCCAGGCTCATGCAAAAGAAGGTGACAGAATTTCTCCTACAATTTGGTGTTTAGGAATCTGTTCTATAACTACTAAAGCCCTGGGTGTGTAATTATTTTTATAACTGAAAGGTGGCTGTGCATCCAAAGGCCTCATCCAGATTTAGACATAAAAAGAGCAGCATATTTCATATTTCTGGAAAAGAGCATTAATTTTAAGCTGAAAACCAGTTGTAGGAAAGCAGACTGATTGCCATGTTTACAAACGAAGAGCAAAAATAAAATGTAATTGTCACTCCTTTTTATTAATACAGAATAAAAGATAGCTTACTTGAATTAGTCTGTGTTCTCAAACATTTGTTTTTTAAAGGACTGCAAACCTTCACAGTAGAAATATGTAAAAGGAACAGAATTTTTAATATTCTGGTGTAAATGCTGATAGTTTGTTTTGTGCTTTTAGATGTGAATGAGTGTGAAATAGGAGCTCACAACTGTGACATGCATGCCTCGTGTGTCAATGTACCAGGAAGTTTTAAATGCAGTTGCAGAGAAGGTTGGGTAGGAAATGGCATTAAGTGTATTGGTAAGTATATGGAAAATAAAGCTTTTTTCTCTCTCATCTTCTTTTTTTTTTATTTTTTTTTGGTTTTTTTTTTTTTTTGTGGAAGCATGTAATGTGACTGTGTGATTAGTCCATTAGAAACAAAGAATTATTCTTCAGTCTGCTGTGCCCTATGGATAGATGGGTATGAAGGACTCTTCTGTTCCACAGATTTGGTTTTCTAAGAAAATATAATTTTTCTGTCTCAGAAACTTGACTGTGTAACATCTTACTGAATTAACTACATATTTTACAAAGTTTACATACAACTGCTACTAGAATGTGCAAAATAAAGAAAAAAAGAAGAAATTAAATGGAATTTGTTTTATGATTTCCTGTCAGTAAGATACTTCCAGTACTTCAAACATTTTTTTTGTAAATGTCTTGTAATATATCTAGTTTATAGACCATGATATAAACCAGATTGGTACTGGAGGAGTGGGAAGCCTCTATCTGCTTTTGTTGGGTTGCTGGAGTTGCATTTGTCCCCTTGCCTTCATGTTTTAGTTTGATGGGTAAAAGATTGTAATTCTTGCTTTTTGTTTTCAGCACATTTTGGGATCTATGGAAGAGGAGCTTCCTTTACCGATTAAGCTTTATTGATGTAATATGCTAAAAAATACTGCCATATTATTCTCATATCTTCTTTCTTTTTTTCTTCTTCTTCTTTTACTTTTTTTTATCCATATTAACATCCAAGTGATTAGCTTGCATCAGCTCTCACGGGGTTGCATTGTTTTCACTTTCTTCTATTACTTGAGGAGACTTTCTAAATAAGAGGCAGATTTTTACCTCATTAGGTTTCTTTGGTTCAGTTTTATTTTTTTAACTACTTTTGAATTCAAGCTCTTTAACAGGACGTTAACATCCAAGTAATGAGCCAACAGAATTCCAACTGTTGCTCAGAAATATTTTGCCCAGTCCCACACGTTTTAATTTAATGGAAGACCTATTAAAATGGAGTCACTACAGATTAACCCTGTATCATCTAATAATAAATTTGTGTATTTATGGAGACATAAATCATGTTTTCAGCTGTACTGGTTATCTTGGCATTTAGTTGCCACCCAGGTGTACTAATTGCTGTGCTGCTGCCTGTATTTTTTAACCCAGATCTTGATGAATGCTCCAATGGGACCCAGCGGTGCAGTGCCAACGCCCAGTGTGTGAACAGCCCGGGCTCCTACCACTGTGCCTGTGCAGAGGGATTCACTGGAGATGGCTTTACCTGCTCTGGTAAGGACTTTTCTAACACCTTACTTGTCCCTGGTTGTTTTTCTTGGTATGGAACCTTTGTGAATTAGACCTAAGCCCAAAGTGCAAGGCGATGAATGTGAAAATGTCATTTAAGATCAAGATTCTTCCTGTCTGCATAAGAAATGGTGTCAAACTTGATTGTTCTTTTGATTTGTGTGTCAGTTGGACCCACTGGGTCCATTTGTTTGGTGAAATTCTTGTCTGCAGCTTCTTTCCTCCTCCTCATCTTCGTGCCAGTTATTTTGAACATGCATGTCCTGCTTGCAGCACTGCCTCTAGTCTAGAACACCAAATGCCAGCTCTGTTACAGTTCCTCTCTCTGGCGTCATCTGTTTTACCCTCACTCTATTAGTGGAACAGTATGTTATCATTAGCATAAAAATCTTCTTAAAAAGAAAAACAAACTGCAGTTGAAAAGCAATGCCCATGATCTCTGTGTTTAAATTAGTAGGTAAGTGCTCACTCTTAAGAATGGACATTGTTATTCACGTAGTGAGTGACTCAAAATAAACTGATATATATTAAATAACGTGTAAAGATTTTATATTGAATATTAATTTCTGTGTCTTGGGCTACTCTGGTCTTCATTACTCACAGAGAAGAGATGAAACATTGTCTCTGCTCTCAACTTTTAACACATTGTGTATTTGGTCAGAACATTTAAAGGTTTGAAGAAATGCATCTTAATGGTAGTAAAACCTAGAAAACTACTGAGAATACATTCATTATTGGCTAGCTGGCAAATTATAAATAAAAAATTAATTTACAGCTTAGAAACAAGGTTTTCTAATTAGTAGTGTAAGATTTTTTATTTGAGAATAAGACCTTCAAATATGACTTGGTTTTGTATTTCAAGTTTTTGGTTCATGAGCACAAAGCTTTATCCCCATACTGAGGTTCTGTGTTTTTCTAAGAATCAGATGTAATACTAAGTATGGACTAATAAAATTAAGAAATCATAGAAAATTTTTTTTGGACAATCATAAGCATGCCTGACAAAATTATGACTTCTTGTGGTAACTGCAATGGTGACTGCCCTCCTTTGTCATTCTCTTTCTTTATAGCTCTTTTGGGGCATACTAGAAGAATTCCTAGTGTGCTAGCGGTACTTGTGATGTTCCTAATCCCTGAAGAATATTTTCTAAAATGAATATGAAAATAATTTTCTATGGGTGATTGAGGAAAGCTTGCCTTTTGAATGTTTTTTATGTCAAAAATAACACAGCAATATATACCAGGAGGCAAGTTTTGCCTTTTAAGCAAAGTATTTTAACTTATTTGTCAAGGTTAGTAGTACTGAACCTTAAAAGCTTGCATTATTAAAAAAAAAATTCATCTGGTAATGAAAAACAACGAGTAAGGAATTCTGGCAAGGTGAAAGGAACAATTTTGGAAATGGTGTTTGCTTTTCTGCATTCTTTCAATTTACTTCAATGCATAAATATTCTGTTTTATAACTCCAGTGCTCAACAGCACTGTTACTTTGAACATCATGATATATTTACGTGTCTTTTTGCTGGTGAAATTTGTAGTTTCAGAGAGGTTCTCCTGTCTTCTACAGATGTTGATGAGTGTGCAGAGAATGTCAATCTGTGTGAAAATGGGCAATGCCTGAACGCCCCCGGCACCTTTCGCTGCGAGTGTGAGATGGGGTTCACTCCTGCCTCTGACAGCAGGTCCTGCCAAGGTGAGTTGCTGCTGCTGCTGCCTCAGCTTTGTTCTCTGATTCTGGGTTGGCTGCTCTAAAGCAAAGAGCAAGCAGCAGGACATCAACCTGGAGCAGAGAAATCACCACATGTTTCACATACAAGAAATTTCTTCAATGTGAATTACATTGAAGGCTGCTTTCATCTTTTTAATGATGTTTTCCTGGCCTTCATCCATAAATCCCAGAGCAGAGATATGCCTCAACAATTTCTTTTAATTCCTTTTTGTCGATATTGGATAGTATGTGGAAAGTCCTGTGTTACCTTTCTAGTCCAGTTCTATTCCCTTTTGTGTTCTTACACCTTCTGTTGTTGCTGTTTAATATTGCTGTATACTAGATAAAAATATTCTAGCTGGTGCCCCAAAGTTTTCAACTTATTTCACACTTCATGGTGGAAATGGTGTAACATCTTAGAAAATTAAAATTCTTTGTGAGATTGAAAACCAGGTTTCAAAATGTAATCTCTAAGATTCAGCCCAGAGCGTGGCATGTTCTAACATCCAGGTATACGTGTATGAATCAGACTTCAGAATAACTCAGGTGCTTCTGAGGAAATACCTGTGCCACTGTGTAGTCAGATTTGTTAATCATTACCAAGTGCTGTCAGTCATCTTTACTGAATTTCTTGGTGCAGCTCAGTCATATTGCAGTGGTGCCAATGGTCTAAACAAAATCCCCTAATAGATCCAATATATTCCAGCCAACCAATGTTTTGAAAAGCAATGTAGTTTGAATTTTTGGGTCAGTGTGTTGGAGAATTTGGGTCCAACAATTGAAGAAGTTTGGAGAAACGCTTGATATATTACTGTGATTCCAGCAGAGATCTGAAAGTATTCCATTGATTAAATTGTGGTGTTGGAGAACTAAAAGACCTGGGCGCTGAATTCTTAGAAGAAGTTAGCTTTTATTTCTTTTATTTTGAAGTTGATATGTTAATTTGTCCTATGATAAGGTGAGTTCTTGTATGATTCCTGCAATCAAGGAGCAAAATTCAAAGTCTTAATTTAGCGAAATAATTGTAATACAAGTTATTAATCCACTTTCTTCAGAAGTCCCTTGAGACGTCAGTACATCAGCTTCTCAATGACCTGATTTGAAGGTCACTCCATGGCTGTACTCCAGGGTATTTAGAAATTTTAATTTCCAGATTAAATTGACTCAGGACTTTTGGATGTTAAGCATTCATTTTCCCTTAAAAATGTGTCTGTCAAATTGCCCTCAGAAATTAGCCTTTCTCATATGTTCCTATAAAGGGACATTTTATCACTTTTTGACCTCTGGCTGAGGCAACCCAGCCAGGTTAAAAGTAGATATTTTATTACTGTAATAATTCTAATACCCCTTCTGCACATCTTGTGCAGTATTAGTTCATCAACAGAGCACTGTGCTTAGAATTTCAAATTAAGATTTGGCTGTGCTTTGTAAAATGATATTAATGCTTTCCACTTCCCTGTCTGTGCTAAAAATAATTCACTAGTACGTGCCAGAATTGCATTTGCCTTTTCCACAGCTGTTCTGGCAACTTGAAAGGTCTTGCTGTCTGACAGTACATGGAGGGTTTTTTTTCAACTCTTATCCTACTTGCCTTTAACTCAGATGTCTTTTATAGTTTGTGCCTAAAATCATAGCTTTGCAGTCTGTGCTGCCATTGTTCAATTCTTTTTTACACTGCAGCTGACAAAATCATCCAATTTTCTGTCAGTGTCTTTCGTCTTGATTTCATGCAGGCAGTCCTTTAGATGCATTTTAGCTCATCCGTGTGTAGTTACCACATAACTGTTTTAATGTGAGCTTGAGAAAATCATAGATAATTCTTACTTCCTATTGTCCCTGTATTCTTCCTCCAAGGAGATGTAAGTGACTGTTGATACCTACACCCTCTCTCTGTTCTTACTACACTTTCTTTGCAAATACAAATTTACAGATAAAAATTTTGTGTAGCATTCTACACAAACTCAAAAATTTTAGTTTTTGAAATATTTTGCATGTGTCTCATTTTGCTTTTGGTAGTATGACACAATAATAACAACAGCAATAAAAACAATCATAATAATAATAATAATGTATTAATGCAGTAATGCTATCTGACTTTCTGTTTTTAATATATTCCTTCAGACACTGATGAATGCTCCTTCCAGAATATCTGTGTGTTTGGCACCTGCAATAATCTCCCAGGAATGTTTCATTGTATCTGTGATGATGGCTATGAACTGGATAGAACCGGGGGAAACTGCACAGGTAAATCATTGCTTTTCAGAAATACATCAGCAAAAAGCATGGCTTTTTCAATACGCAGTTGAACAAAGTTTATTTGTAGTTGTTTGGTGAATTATTTGTAAAACTTTCCTTCAGTTTCAGCTAAAATTCACTTGCATTTTATATTTTAGAAAGTAAAATTATTCTTTTCTGTCCAATGAGCAGATTTATGAGTGTGGATTTCCTATTTTAGATATCGATGAATGTGCTGATCCCATTAATTGTGTTAATGGTCTTTGTGTAAACACTCCTGGAAGATATGAGTGCAATTGTCCTCCAGACTTCCAGCTGAATCCTACGGGAGTGGGTTGTGTGGGTAAGCAAAAGCTTCCTGAAGTATCACTTTAGAAATCACTGCTTTTGTGCAAGTAAGGGTAGAAAAATAATAATTCCACAATTCTGCATATCCTGTTATGTAGTTTTTTAGTGTTGTCTCTCTTGACATCAATAACTGTCAATGTTCGTGAAGTACCAATGACTTCAGGAGCAGAATGTTAACTGAATTCCTCCTCCTGGATATGAAATTACAGCCGAATGCCTGCTGTTCTTTGCCTGGGTCATTGTATGCAGCTGCAATCAAGTGTTCTTTTTGTGCAGATAACCGTGTGGGCAGCTGCTACCTGAAGTTTGGACCAAGAGGGGACGGGGGCCTGTCCTGCAACACTGAGATTGGGGTTGGAGTCAGTCGTTCCTCATGCTGCTGCTCGCTGGGAAAGGCTTGGGGGAACCCCTGTGAGACCTGTCCCCCTGTCAACAGCAGTAAGGAAATGTCCTCATGCTCTCCTGGTGCTGCCTTATTTTAGATGGGATGGGAAAAGTATTTAAAATCTTTTACTGTGTTGCTGTACATTCATCATTGGAGGCAGTTTCCCTGACACTGTCAGAGGAACAGGTGTGCAGAGGGGTGGACCTGAGCGTCAGAGACCTGGCCTTGAGTCTTCTGTGACTGACTTAGTTCCTGTTCTCACAGTACTAAATCCATGCTACCTTTAGAAGGCACTTCCTACCAGACCTGGTGATATTTTAGGTAGTTTTGGGCACTTCATTTTGCTATTGCTATTCTCTCATTAAAAAAAAAAAAAAAAATTAAGCAATTTGCAGATAGGAATGGAAAAGAGTGCATAAATCTGCTGGGCATTTTTGCTCAGCAACTCCATGCTGATGGGGAAATAAATTAATGATGCTTAGAACTCAAATCAGGGCTTTAATTTGGAGGGCTTCATTAATCTCCAGAGAAGAGTGTTGATAACTGTTGTGAATTTATGTCTAAGTCACTCTTGAGTACTTTCAAAGCTGTTACCTAATACTAGTTATCAGCTTTGTAGAGTTTTGAAGTCCTTTAATGAATAATGTAACACAAATGTCAAGTATGTTGTTTTTACAGCCTCATAATAGTAGGAATTCCAAGTTTAACACTTATCTTTATCAGTAGCATACTGACATTTCATATTAAAGAACTAATCAAAACAGAAAATACGTGCCTCTGTAAGGACACAGTATGAAAAAGATCAATATTGTGCCTGCCTTAAGAGTATCAGAAGTTACGGTAATAAAAGAAAGCAGAACTCCTAATCTTACATTGTTTTGCCATTAATCTAACGCACTTGGGTTATTTACTGTGAGTAGGTCAAAAAAGTAGAAACCAAATTACTGTAGAGAAGAACACTCTTTAAAAATACAAGTGAAATTTTATGATTCTGTTGTCATAATTTTATTTTTTATGAGTCTGACATGATGTCTCTTGTTACACTTCAGCTGAATACAATACTCTCTGTCCAGGAGGAGAAGGATTCAGACCAAATCCCATCACTATTATTTTAGAAGGTGAGTTTCTTATAAATTACTGTGATGACTGGTAATAATAATAGTAATAATAAAAAAAAGGGTCATCTTTGAAGAGGAACTGAAATCATTATGTTTAGTGTCAATCAAAAACCACTGTTAATGCAAATTGGAAAACAACATGAACAGGCACACAGTAAAATAATACTGAAAAATTAAAACGCCATTTGAGTAGGAAAACATTCTGGTGCATACCTTTTGTGTGCTTCCTTACTTTAACTGGATTTCAAAATTGGGCCCTGAAGGATAAGCCATTTATGAAAATTACAGCTCATCAGCAGAAGGTGGAAGTGTCAGGAAATATTCATCAGACAAAGGAGCTCTGGTTCCAATAAATGGGCAGAAATGAGGAATTAGATGCCAAATTCCTGTAAACAGCAATGGAACATGAGCTTAACAAGCTGAAACTGCTCCTTAAGGGCTGTTTGAATGAAAGAAAATGAGCATCTTATCCATGCGTTCCTGGAGAGCAATTTAGAAGGAAAAAAACCCAAAAAACCCCACACATGATAGTTCAAAGCTACTAGTTGGCAAAATTTGAGGGTAGTGATTAAATTCTCTTCTTTCTTTTCATTCTGGAATGAAAATATGGTGAGTTGGTTTTTTTCCCTCTGTTTTCAGACATTGATGAATGTCAGGAGCTGCCAGGTCTCTGCCAAGGTGGAAATTGCATCAACACTTTTGGCAGCTTCCAGTGTGAATGCCCAAACGGCTACTACCTCAGGGAAGAGACAAGAATCTGTGAAGGTTGAGTCTCTTGAAACTTCTTCCTCTGTCACAGTGCAGTAATAACGAAAATCTCTAATTTTTAGCCTTAAATTCATAAGTGGACTCGGTATACCACACCCTTACCTGGAGTCTTCCCTAAAATCATGATCTTTGGCACCAGTGATACAATTGACATAAAGCTTGAAATGGAGCACTATATTAATGTTTAGTTTAGATGTTGGGCCTCAGCCACGTGTATTCAGTAAACTAAGGGGGTTATTAATGATTTCTGGCTTCTTACTTCAACACCTTGTATCCCCTTCAAGTTTTAATATGCTCCCTGCATTTGAGGTGGGGGAGTAGCAGTTAAATTTACTCAATGTGAAGTAAAGTTCATATTGATTTTCCTTTTGTGTTTGAGATTTTTCATAAAACTGTTAGAACCAAAATTGTAAGTTGACCCAAAAACTAAAAAGTGACTAAGCCTACTGTGAGAAGAAGGTGTGAATGTATTTTGCAAAGCTGAATTGCTCCTATTTCAGTGGCAAATTCAAGAACTTTTTGGTAATTTAGTGTGCTGTCTTGCACTTAAGAGAACTGAGGCTAAACCTTGAGGTTAAAATTAGAGCTGTATTTTCCATGCCATTCTTTAAATGAAGCATTTTAGTTATCTTAGCATGTTTTTTTCTGTGGTCGTATTTCTCAGAAATATTTGCTTGGACTTGGACCTCTCCTCCTTCATTAACTGCAATGTTTTTTCTTGGTCTCCAGATATTGATGAGTGTGTTGCACACCCTGGTGTCTGTGGTCCTGGCACCTGCTACAACACCTTGGGGAACTACACCTGCATTTGCCCACCTGAATATATGCAGGTGAACGGAGGACACAACTGCATGGGTATGCAAAATATCATCTTTCCTAGAACTGCAAGAATATCAGACTGTTTGAGGGCCAGACCCTATGCTTTGTATTTATTTTGACTGCTTTTATCTCTCAGTTGTGTCATGTTGTCAGGAAAGAGATCCCTGTGACTGCCATGCAGCATTCAAGGGCTCTTACTCCCTAACAGGGCTCACTGTTCACTGGTTTATTTGATAATTTCCAAATGGTGGGGTTTACCATACAAAGGGCTTTCATGAGTGTGTACACTGTGTTTGTGATTTCTTAGAGTTTGACTTTTTCCCCCTTGTGTCTTTAAATGAGACAGAAAATACGTCACATAAGTCTGAAACAAAGACTGTAGATTACATCAATCCTTACATAATTTTTGAATGCCTGTGTTTATGTAAGCATTCAGGAAACAGAGTTAACGAATCATTGTCTGGCTTGGTAGGGGGTTGATATTTACATAATACCATAATTATCATAGTGTTGGTTACTTAATAAGTGGTTCTTTTCTCACACCCAGACATGAGGAAAAGCTTTTGCTACAGAAGCTATAATGGGACCTCCTGTGAGAATGAACTGCCTTTCAATGTGACCAAAAGGATGTGCTGCTGCACATACAACATTGGGAAAGCCTGGAACAAACCTTGTGAACCGTGTCCAACTCCAGGAATGGGTAAAACCTTCTGTGGTCACCCCATTTTGTTACGTCCTTTGCTTATCTGCTGCTTTGACCTGTTTTAACTAAGGCCATCATAGCATTTCATCCCCAAAGAACCTTTACTGAGCAATAATACTAGTGTTGAAGATATTGGTTGATCAGAGATACCTCCTGTCTAGTCTGTCTTGCAGGATAATTAATTTAGGAGAGTGTAATTTAGTTCTTGATAGTTGGAGACACCTTCATCCTGGTAGTCCTGATCTGTCAGAGCATCAAGATTGGCTTTCATTACTGAGTGTAGGAAGTCTTTCTAGATTTTTCAGCTGTGTCTCAGATCTGAGCCATGATCTGCTTGGTTGCTTTTACATTTCCTCTGCTGAAGGTGACTGAACTTGCAGAAGCCCAGTAAGTAGGGCATTGCAATGGGGAATAAAAAATTATTTCCTATAAATGAAGGTGAAAATAACAAAGGACAGTTCATTTTCAGTCAGTCTTCATGGAATTGATTTCCTGGAATAAAACACCCTTGAAAGCTCGAGTTAGGAAAATAACGAGTGAGAGAATTACCAGCTTGGAGGGAAAACTGACATTCATTAAGAGATTCTTTACATTTGTAAAAAAAGAGCAAATATGCCTAGGTAAAACTAAGAAACCTGGGTGCTTGTTTTGTACAAATACAATTTGTTGTTTAATTGACTTGCCCCAAGTTTTTCTGGTTTAGTATCATTAAATCTATGCCTCTGGTGCTGTGAGTTTTACAATAATTTGTGATTTTAGTGTAAAGAATGTATTGCTGCCGTTCCAAGTGGTTTATCCTGCTGACATGAGGTAAACAACAGATAATGTAAGAAAGATTTTACCTCACAGTAAAAGTGAGGAAAATAGGACTGAAAAGAATACAAAACAGCCTTTTTCTTTTCCTTCTTAAATACAAGGAGGGAAAATGAAGGAATGCTCTTAGCAGTCTGGAATGGGAGATAGAAATAAGCTTGAGAGAGGAAATGTTTACTACCGCAGGGAGCTGATGAAATTCTTTCCCATAGTCATTTATCTAAATGTCATAAAATTGTCATCATGGTGACAACATGATGAGAAAAGTACAGCAAACTGCTAGGAGGGACTCATGCAATTAATGTTCTTGGGTAGAAGAAAGAATTTTTCTTTTTAGATTGGTGACACTCAATTGCTCAAAAACTTCTCCAGGTTTTAATGATTTGTTAAAACCAAAATTGCTTGGTATTGTGCAAGCAGTTACGGGGTCTAAATATTTTCTGAAATATTTCAATATTGCCTTGTTAGCTTTTCTAAATGACTTTACTGTGTTTGCAGGCATGGTTGGACCTTTTTCACCATGAAAAGGAATTGTGTGGGGGATCAAACACAACTTCCAATTGTAAATGGCTGAATAGTTGCACTTACGTTCCATAATCAGTTGTTTTGCAGTCTGGGTGGGGGCTGCACATCACAGACAGGGGTTGGGATACACTGACCCTAACCACGTAACCAGTCTGAGCCCAGTGGCTCATTAAGAGCATTTTTCTGCTCTGATGAGGATTTTAAGTGACCTTCACATGCCAATGCATTTGCCATTTTTTTTCCTTGGTGAAAAGAGCTCTTTCTTCCTTTTTCTATGTTTATGCTTAGCAATCCGTCTCTGTTCGATGACTTCAAGTAGCAAAGACTATTTTGTTTGGTTTTACACATTATGCAGATCATAACTATTTGCATACAGGCTTTAATCAGAGGTAATATCCTCTGATATTACCTCTGATAAACCTCCTTTTGTTTGGATTTTTACCCAAAGAAGTGTAGAAAGCTGCTTTACTGTTAAGAGATAACCAAGACTTTAGAGAACTTTTTCATGGTTTGGTAGTTTCAGGAGTGCCTGATCCATGTTTTTTCCTGTTATGTGACAGATCTTTTTGTCCTAAAAAATAGAATAGTGATAAGTATATGGGGTTTTGAAATACTTTTAAAGTCACTCATGCAGAACCAGGCTTCCAGAAGGTAAATATCTGGCATGTTTTTGTGTGGATATTCTATCACTTTTTATAAAGACATTATCTTACAATCCTTACCTAATTATATGCTCTTTTTCTGCACAGTAAAGATTGAAAAAAAATAGTGCAATAAATGAATTCAGTGAAATTCATGAAACATGGAGGTAGCATAATAGAATGAAAGAGATCCTGCAACCCTTGGAGCCTCTTCTTCATCCTTCCAGACCCTGATGTGTTTTGTCATAGTTGTGGGAGATCACTGCTCATTAGGACAGAGTAGTGAGCACAGGGCTCTGTTTTTGTTTGATATATTTACTGATAGCAGTAAATGGCATAAATCCCCTCACAGAGAACTAAGTTGCCAAGCCTTAAATGTTACATATAAGTAGTATATAAAATATATTAATGTATCAAATTATTATAGTTATATATTAAATTATTACAACATGTATTAAAGATGTATCTATGAAAGAGCAGTAAATTACTGGATGGTAAAGCACTGTGGCAGACACCTCTGTGACCCTCTACCCTGTACTACAAGAAGAACATGGGTGAGCATTAAACAGCCATTAAACAGTAGGACAGAAGAAAGGAGAAAATGCTGATGTTCAGATATACTGGATCCTGCTTGATTTAGAGGAATGACTAAGTATGTCTAAATGTGGGGAAAAGATTTTGTCAGATATTATTCTGAGCAGTGATCAACTAAATTTGCTAAAAATTAGGGTGTTTGGGGTAAAGGACGCAAGAATTATTCAGTTGATAATGGTTGTTAAACTTGACAGGATCATGAGCTGCTGCAGGGCTGCCTTTAAAATGTAGATGAAAAGAAACTCAAACTAGAGCCAGACTGTAATTGCTCCGGATTAAAGAGCATTACTTGCATGGATACAAAAGGATCTCCTTGTTTTTCTTTTTTTTGGTGCTAGAATAATTTGTCAACATTTCAGGTTTAGAGATGCATCAAAGGCAGGCTCCTTAAATTGAATAGAGGTTTCCTGTTGATCCTCAGCAGCACCAACAGTGGGCCAAGCACTCATGGAAGTCTCCAGATATTAAACTTCCAGAAACACTTTGAATTTTATGTCAATCTGATGTTTTGTAAATTTTACTCACTTTTTGGAAGCATATTTTACTTTGGCCTGATGCCCTGAATGTACAAGTAACCTACGACACACCTTGAAATGTTTTCTTGGCATCAGTTTGGAAACTAAATATTGAAACATACCTTTTTTCTGAAGAATTTGAATGCTGATATGATTTAAAAAGGTGCTGAAGAGCAGCTGCATGGTTATTGTTTGCAAACTGTTCATACAAATTGGTTGTGTCTTCACACTGGAATTACTTCATTCCCCTCAAATAGGTACAAATTCCTCTGGTAGTATTACACAGTTTTGACATGCTGATAGTTGTAGACCTATCTTCATATTTCTATCTAGATAAAAAATTATTACTGCAAATGTGCAATCGCTTCTTGTCTGGAGAGCACTATTCTGCCACTAAAATCTCATCTGCAATTATTAATAGAATCCATGCTAGAAATTTCTCTCTGTATGTTGCAAACCCACGCAATTTCAAACATCTTTACTAGAAAAACATGGGTTTATTTATTTTACACTTCACACCAAGCGTTTCCCATTTTTCAGGTGGAAAAAGGGAAGGAGAATATTAAAAAAATGGGGGAGGGGGGTTTAGAGCATCTCTTTTTAAAGCACAGTGCCCATTCTGCTCAACAGTTCAGAGGAACTCATCTGCAGTAATCTCCACAGAAAATTAAACAGATAGGATTGTCAGAGAAACTTAGGTACTGATGATTTTTTTTTCCTCATACTTGAAAATGGTGCTCTAGATTCTCACTACAGATACCTGGAAAACAGGAATAAATCATAAAGAGTTCTATTAAAAAAAGCAACAAAAATCCCCAACAAAAAACCAAACCAAGACCTAACTGAATGGCTGCATTCTAAATCAGCAATTTATACACATGCCAAAGTCTGCAAATATTTGAGGAAAGTATGAATTTCTATTTCAATTTGCATTAATTTTTGGGCAGTCTGAATTTTCAATACAAACTGTAGAAGAGACAATTGATCTCCTGAATAGATTTGGCTTAAAACAACTCTTGTGTAGCTGAGAAGAGTGCAAGTAATTCTTGGGAGACTTACACATTCCCTGCACTGTTCTCTGTTTTGCTCTAGTTGAGTTCAAGAACCTGTGTGGGAATATTCCTGGCTTCACTTTTGACATTCATACCGGAAAAGCTGTTGGTAAGTTTCACCAGTCTTACTTAAATCAAAAATAGTTTTGCATAATGTTTTTTATGCCTGCATAATGTTAACAAAAATAAAGATTTCATGTACTGAAGATTTCATATACAACATTTAAAGTTGTTAAATTTCATTTTGGAGTTACAGTGGTGACATAAATTGAGACCAATTTTTATGTAAAATATTGCTGTGTTTTTTTTTTTTTAATTTGTACATTATCTTACAGTCTTTTGCTCTCCTGCCATCCTAGTTCATGATCTTGAGTTTTAATCAATAAAGATAAGAAGTTCTGCCTTCAAAAATATCGTGGGACTTCTCTGCACATTTGTAACAGTTTTGCATCTTGGCCAATACTTACTGTAGCTCTGTTTTCATAATTTCCTGAACTTCATTTGCCATTTTCTGTCATAATGGATATTATAACCTGTGTGTAATTTCTGTAGAGTAAAAAGTTCGTCTCAACTCAGTTTTAAACACAGTGAGAATGAGAATTCTTGCAGTGTGTAGAGACACGATGAACTGTACTTTAAGCAGCTCCTCTCCCTTCCAGACATTGATGAATGTAAGGAAATCCCAGGAATCTGTGCCAATGGAGTGTGCATCAACCAGATTGGCAGCTTCCGCTGTGAGTGCCCCACTGGATTCAGCTACAATGACCTGCTCCTGGTTTGTGAAGGTGATTTGAAATTTGGTTATTTTCTCCTTAGCCCCCTTAAGCTCATCCGAAAGGGAAAGGAACATTTAATTCATGTGATTTTCAAAATCTAAGAGACACATTGTGAGCGTTTGTAGGACTCAAGGTTATAAATCCGTTTAAATGCTTGTCTTTATTACGGATGCATATGCACTTAATAGAATTTGTGATTGTTTTCTGTCAAGCTCCCAAATAGTTAGTCAGTGAAATGCTTCTGTTTCATTTTATTTTAGGGAGAAAACTTAGTTCTTGTTCTTAGAACTTCTCAAAGAAAAGTATCTTGGATTTTTTTTCCAACTTGTGTCTCTTCTGCTAGTTTTAGAGGCAGAGATACTCAGAAGCTAATAAAGTTTTGTGTATTGTAAAGTCAGTAGGAATTTTGTCATTTGTTTTAGGATTTTGTGCTATCATGTGCAACCTAAAAAGTTGCAAACTGTGCCAGTTATTTTTTCAGTTCAAAGGCAAAGAGGAAAGCTTTTTTTAAATACAAAAAATTCCCTTAGGCAGCTGTTGCAAAATTACAGAGTGCTTTTGATGTGTGGTAAGTTGTATTTGTGGAATCCCCTTCATCCAAAAGGTGACTTGGATGAAATTGTGTTGATTTTGCTTTTTGTGTGCATTCCCAGCACATGAGGCTACAGGTGAGGCTGTTTGAGCTTTGGGGAGGACTGAGCTTTCCTCTTGCACAGACAGACAGTGCAGTATAAATTCGAGGCAGGAGTGGTTTCTGATGGCTGAACTCTTGGTGTTTCAGATATTGACGAGTGCAGTAATGGGGACAACCTGTGCCAGAGAAATGCTGACTGTATCAACAGCCCTGGCAGCTACCGCTGTGAATGTGCTGCTGGCTTTAAACTGTCACCCAATGGTGCCTGTGTTGGTAAGAAATCATACTAATTTTGTCTCCTGTTTGTACCTCATCACTGGTATGTGTGTGTTTCTCTCAGCACCCTTTGTTTTCTGTTACCTTGTGCATTCTGCTGTTTCTCTTTTTGGCCATTTTTCTCATTAAAAGGAAAGGAAAGAAAGGGTGATATTTTTAAAGAACGTTCCTTAGATATGAGCCAAATCCTGACAGTAGTTTTATCCCTAAGGTGTGTAGGCAAGCACTTCCTGTGAAATGAAGTTATGGTTCAGATTTACTTACAGGTAATTTTGAATCTGGTTTTAATCATAATAACAGATTGTAAAAACATCATTCTGTAAAACGAAGAAATAATGGAGGCCAGTAACATGCACCATCTGCTTTGTGTTTTTGTTGTAGATCGCAATGAATGTCTGGAAATTCCTAACGTTTGCAGTCATGGTTTGTGTGTGGACATGCAGGGAAGCTACCAGTGCATTTGTCACAATGGCTTCAAGGCATCCCAAGATCAGACCATGTGCATGGGTATGGAGAGAAAATACTTCTGTGTGTGGTTTGTTTGGCTGTAGGCTCTTTGTGGAACAGAAGACGAGTCTAATTTTTTCAGTAGGTTATACTGACATTTAAAAACTGATTCATGCATTTATGGGGTTTTTTTGTGAACAAAGTCTTTGAAGCTACCCTTGGAAGGGATAAATTAGTTTGAGAAAAGACTCAAAGCTCATTGTGTTCAGAGATAGCTCCATATTTTACTGAAGAGACATTTCCACAAAAATACATCACAGTGGCTTATTTGACAGAGAGTTTTAAAGGCTGTATCACAGAGTGATAGAGCTTGGAGCTAAAAAGACATATTTTTCAATTATTTGAATCTATTGAATTCATTTGTCATTTAAAAAATAGAATGCTCCTTTTACTGTAACTTTATACTAATTTCATGTAAAAATGATGAGTTGATAGAGATGATATAAGAAATAAGATTGAACAATGTTTTTCATGTTCTTTTAGTTTATAATCAGTTCTACAGGGCTCTAAAATTAAAAGGTGATGCATTTCAACTTTAAACAGACATTTAAAACCTATTCATATTGTAGTACATATTCATATATGCCTACAGTCTTCTCGTGTTTAACCTAAATCACATTAGTCACATTATCTGAGGCAGATATTTGGGAATGTGACCTGTTTTGACAATGCAAAATTTTGAACAACTAGCAGGACAAAATCTCAATAGTTTCCAGATCCCCATGAAACACTAGAAATTACTGCAACACACAGCAGGAGACATTGAACTTTAGTGCCTTTTAAAAATGGATGTTTGCAAAAGTTTGTAAGCAGTCTATATAATTCTGAATGTAGTACTGACATTATCTTTTTATATATATAAACTTTATTGCATTTCCAACAGCTGTTCATGGGCTCTGAGGTAAAATATGTACATAACAATTGATCATTTCAGGGCTGTGATGCTTAATCCTTTATAATGAGTC
This sequence comes from Eopsaltria australis, assembly GCA_034509425.1. Lineage (NCBI taxonomy): Eukaryota > Metazoa > Chordata > Aves > Passeriformes > Petroicidae > Eopsaltria > Eopsaltria australis. Next base: position 130,453 of record JAVTVJ010000988.1, read on the forward strand.
CTGATCATCTTTATATGTTAGAGAAATTAAGGAACGTAGTATGGAAGACAGAAAGACAGAATGCCTTAAGATACTGCACATGCACATATATTTTTACATGTATCTGTACCTTTTATTTTAAAATACACTCAAAAATGCACCTCTGTATTGAGGAGCTGTAAAAATCTGTAGCTTGAACACTTAATGTGGCAGATGAAATGAGAGACCAAAGTTTAGAATATTGCAATTGTGCACAGACAACACATTACTCATACTCGGGAAAACCACTTCCCACATGCACTTTGTCTCTCCTTACAGATGTTGATGAATGTGAACAGTATCCATGTGGGAATGGAACCTGCAAGAACACAGTTGGATCATACAACTGCCTGTGCTATCCAGGATTTGAATTAACTCGTAATAATGATTGTGTGGGTAAGAGACATAATCCAAGCTTTTATTTTCATTGCTGCTGGCTTGGTATGCCAAGGAGGATGGTGTATAGTCAAACAGAAGAGATTTCAGGGTGTGAAGAAAGTTAATTGAGTGCAGCAGTTTTCTACTGTCACCAGCCCTAGAGGTTAATCCTTACTGTAGTGTTTTAAACTAATTAAAAGTGTTTTTTAATTACAGCCGATTGAGATAATGTAATATTATCCTAAATGTCTGGACCACTGGGGCAGCCTTTCAGTTCACTGATGTTTTAATGCATCTCTCAACTCCTTTAGACTTCCTTGGTATTTACAGCATATCTTTGGCTACAGGCACAGTCCCCAGGCACCACTTGCAATGTGTTCTATCGCACCACCGGGGCTGCCTCATGGATTTAAAACCATTCCTTTATTTCACCATTTTGCTTGACAATTGTACATGGTGGGAATGGGGAAGCAGAGCACCAGAAAGCCAGGACAGGTGATCTGTAACCTGCCGGATCTTCTCTCTTAAAATGAGCAGAGTTATGCAGACCTGACACAGGCATTTGCTATTTCACATTCCCTAAAGCACAGAATATGAAGAATATAAAGAATAGCAAGGAACCAGAATATCTGATTATATTGGACTACTTTAACTCCTGGATACTTGTGGTAAAGCAACCAAAATTTTCCTGGGCTGAGGAACAGGCTCATAAACCTTGAGATCCTCTCTCTTGTGCAGAGCATAAGCAAAAAAAGAAGGGAGGCTTTCTGCCACAGAAGGAAGACACAGCAAAGTCTAATTGCTCTTTCACAGCTTAAATCCTCTCCTTGTCCTAGCAAGAAAATATTAAAGTAACAAGAGTCCACTGGAAGATACAAGTATTTCTTACAGCATTATGCTTATCCAATCTCCTTTTCATTTATTGTTCCTCATCCATATTTTTCCTTATGCAGTGCTCCTTTAAGTCTGCAATATTAAAATAACCTTGCAAAATAAAAAAGCATTCTAAACCATCATTTTGAGAATGGTTAGGAAGGAGAAAATCATCCTGTGGAAAGTAAATTACATAGTCCCAAACTTGAGATAGTCAGGGACAGGTTTTTAGGAGGAAACTCAAATGCATATAGATCCAGATAAAATCCAGAACAATCCATGTAACATTTTCTTATCTGTTGGTGGACTTGGTGTCTTGCAGTCACTTGGCAGTAATTGAATATGTACAGTTGTAGTAACTGAGATAAGGCTATAAGCCTGGAAATTATAATATCCTCTGAAAAAATGTGGTTTAATTAGAACATACACGTTAATGCTCAAGTGAGAGGTATTTTCCATCAGCTGTCAGCTGATTTCTTGTTGCTACAAAATGTACCTTTCCAGAAATACTAAGTACTGAAAGTTGAGTGGGTTTATAACATACTGTATTGTATGCTGGGACTCAACTCTCACTTCTGGGAGAGAATTTTGATATTTTTTTGTATTTTTTTAACAGATATTGATGAGTGCAGTTCCTTCTTTGGTCAGGTGTGCAGAAATGGGCGGTGTTTCAATGAAATTGGTTCTTTCAAATGTTTGTGTAATGAAGGATACGAGCTTACTCTGGATGGCAAGAATTGTGTTGGTATGTATGAAAACCACACGATGTTCAAGTACTGATGAACTGAAATAAACCAATAGCTCTCATCTAAAGGAAGCATCAGAGTCTGAATATGTAAATATCAGAAGAGAATGATAGTGACTTAAATGAAAACACAGTAGAAGTAGCAGGTTGTTTTTGGAATAGTTGTTTGTCCTCAAGCAATTAATTAGAAAAAGAAAATCAGTATGGCACACTTCAGTCTTTTTCATGCTTTGCTACCATAAGAATTACGAGATTCTAAACCTTTCTTGATTGCCTCCATTCCTCAAAGATACCAACGAGTGTGTGGCACTGCCTGGGTCATGCTCTCCTGGTACCTGCCAAAATTTGGAAGGATCATTCAGGTGCATCTGTCCACCGGGATACGAAGTAAAAAGTGAAAGTTGTATTGGTAAGGCAAGTTGTAACTGTTGTTTGTGAACAATTTAAGAATTTGTATTTGGTTCTAGTTTGGTGGAAAGCAGTTGTACACCTTAATGGTTATGAATGTTTCCTGACTTAAAATCAAGGTGACAGGGAATAGGTATGAAAAGTATTCAGGAAGAGGTTTAAAAAAGGAAGGCAAAATATTTTGTACTGTATTGTACTGTATTTTGGACACTGATTTCTTCATTAATGCAAACAAAAATACATTTTTTAAAAAAGTATTTTATCTTCCATTCACTTTAAAAAGTACGATTCATAAAACAAAAGTGCTTACTGAATTTATATAATCTTTATAGAAGGCAATTATTGACAATCAATGAACTAAGCACTTGGCTTCAGAGGGAAATGAAGTTTAAAAGTCTTGATTAAATTATGGTGCTTATGGGAACAATCAGTTAAATCAGTTTCTTCTAACAACTCTTTTCTTATTTTACCTTTTGCATAATGCCTCTCAAGTTCTGCAATTCATAGAGGAGAAGTACAGCAGACCTGCCATCAATTTTTATGTTCTAGTTTGTTCATAGAGGTCTCACTTAAAGCCTTGAATGCCATTCAGGAGCTGAATGTCACACACTGAACTAAGATTTGCTGTGTCAGAGCACAAGAAATAAATCCAAGTTACAGCTCCCTTTTCCAGCAGAGCAAAGCATGGGACTACTGTGAATTTATTGGGCATTTAAGATTTGATTTATTGCCACCTAATCTGTGTGGCTGCAGGAACAGGAACCATTTTGAACTTTTTGTCCTGAACAATAGGATTTCTTTTTCTAAGCTCCAGAGTTCTCTCAGCCACTTGTATCATGCTACCAATATTCAGTTTGCCTGCCAACTTCATGATTTCTATTGGCAGCTGCTGACTCCCTATTAGCAATTATGTTTGAGGTGAATTCAAATCACCTACAGTTCTAAAGTCATGAATATAAAGTAATGAAACCTTTTGGTTTTCAAGGAATGTTACTGTTCATGGCCACTTTGGTACCTTCTCAGAATCTCTTAATGTTTTTGAGAGCATCAATGACTGCCAGGCAGATTTTTGCCCAAACTGAATGAAAGGGGCTTGGTTGCATCCTTTTGTCATTCTGCCATGTGTCTAGAAAATTTGAAGCTAGAGCTCCTAGGAAATGCCCAGATGATCACATGTGATTGCACTAAAACTTAGATTAATATTTTGACAGCTCTTGCAGCATATGCTCCCCATTACTCTCCATTGATGTTGTATGCAAAGCTTTATGGGAATCCATTATTTTTATCTGTAATGTGAAGGTTGGCAATGGCTGATTGCTTTGTGAGCTCAGGGTGATTATATGCAGGAGAAACCAGAACGACTGGGGCCACAGAAGAATTCTCAGCTTTCACCTACCCATGTGATCTACTCCTTTCCATTTTATTGGAATAAAGGGGAAATGACTTGTTTACTTCCGCAGTCTGGCTAGTCACCTCTGGCTAGTCACCTTCTTTTGGTGCTAAGAAAGAGTCTTAGCACCAAACCACTCATTAGATAATAATGAGCACTTCAAAAGAGCAGTTTTTTTTCCTGTGCATCTGAATTGCTGAGCTTTGTAAATTAACAGCTATCACAGCAACTGGGGAATTATTTACCATTTTCTCTGAAGCTAACTTAGAGTACTTCACACAGAAAGAGTCTGTCCATGGGAAGATACTGCAGAGTTCAGTCAAATGCCAGATTGTGCTGCAGAGGCTTGTCCATGTGGTGTACCTAATAGCAGCTTCTGAAAATGGGACTCGAGTTAGTATTTTTCAAAAGTCACATCACAGAATATCTGCCCACCTGATTTCTTCCATTGCTCCACTTACATTTTCCTAATAATAAAGACGGTATTTCCATTGTTTTCTTACTGCTGGAAACAGGGTGGTTTTCTAAAACTTACTAGAGCAGAGAATTCAGTAGATATGGACAAAAATGGCACTACAAATTTGAGTATTTAACATCCATAAAGATAATTTTCATGGAGAGAGCCTGTTCCTGCCAATAGTTTGCTTAAGTTCAGTGTGGCTTTTATTGTAGAATGCTTATTTAGCCACAAGCTCCAGTGATGGTTCATCCAATATTGAAAGACTCAAAAATTATTGTACTTTGAAGATTATTAAAATGCATCTCAAAATTTATTGGATTATAATTACCTTCAAAAATTAGCTTAGCAGGGCAGCTTATATATTCTTCTAGTATTTGCAGAATAGGGTAAGTTAAAATATAGTTTTGAATAATAGATATGAAAAATAAAGACTCTCTTAATGTATTGTTTTCCTGCTTTGTCTATGGTCTGTATAGATGGGGGTTGTACACCTGATGCTGTTTGAGCAGCACAATTTTACATGCACTTGATATTTATATTAAATTCTAATACTTTGGCTTATGCTTTTGATCATTATTTAATATAATATCTAATGATATACCTTTGTTGAAAAATAAATCTTAGTGTCTTTAAATAGTAATAGTAAGATATTATGGATTATTCAATTGAACAGGAATACATTTTAAGTGATACAATGAGAGTGGCAGTAAAAGACTGCTAAATATAAATCTGGGCACATAAATACAATCAAAGGTGTCACTCTACTAATAACTAGCTATAGTTTTCAGTTCCAGAAACATGTCAGGAAGCATGAAAAAGATACACTTTTAATTGTAAAGAGCCCCCAGCATACAGATTTTAAAAATAATCTTTGGATGTTTTATGCTTATAGAAAAATATTGTTCTCATGGGAAATAATATTCTGAAGGCATTTATTTAATATTTGTATTTTGAAGATAATGAAGAACAGAGAGTGGTATTTAGAAGAATAAGGTGTATGCCAGTGAGAAACTCTTAATTTGAAAGAGTCAGTGAAACCTACAGGCTGCTTTATCTCTCAGGCACTTTATTGGAAGCTGCTGAGGTTAAATAAATAAATAAGTAAATAATCAATCATCCTTATCCAAGGAGTCCACAGCAAGTGCGGTTTTGGTGAAGGTTTCTCCATTGCTTTGCAGATATTAATGAGTGTAACGAGGATCCCAACATCTGCCTCTTTGGGTCCTGTACAAACACCCCAGGAGGTTTCCAGTGCATCTGTCCCACAGGATTTGTGCTGTCTGATAATGGGCGCAGGTGCTTTGGTAAGTTCACAGATAAGGAATGCAAATACTCAGTCTAAAAGACAACAGATACTCGGTAGAAATCCCTTCCAATTTATATCTTTATGAGGATTGCTAAGTCCTTTTAAAAAAGCATGAAAAATACAGGTCTTACATTATTCCTCTCAGGGCAGACAGTCATCATCTAACTTGAGAGAAGGTTCTAGCTCTAGCTCTAGAAAACTGTGTTTTCTTCTTCTAGATACTCGTCAGAGCTTCTGTTTCACCAACTTTGAGAATGGGAAGTGCTCAGTGCCAAAGGCTTTCAACACCACAAAGGCCAAGTGTTGCTGCAGTAAAATGCCAGGAGAAGGATGGGGTGATCCTTGTGAGCTCTGCCCAAAGGAAGAAGAAGGTACATGTTTAAAATTTAAAATTTGTTGGTGGGGAAAAAGGTGGAACACATTGGTGTTGTACTTTTTGGTCATTAGAAAGAGAGATCTTTATGGCGTTTGCTCTCAATGGCTTTTTCTAGAACAATTTTGCAAGTCAGCCAGAGGAATAAAATTAAATTAAAGAAATGACAGACAAAGGAAAATACTGACTTCTTGGTTTTGCTCTGTTGAGACCTGAACTGGTATCCTTTTTGGATGGTTTTAACCATCTGTCATGGTTCTCTCTCTCACTCTATTTTTTAAAGAAAATGTATCTCTGCAGTTGCTTTTCAGGACCTGTGCCCATATGGTCATGGAACTATTCCTGGAATTGATGATACACGTGAAGGTAAGTATTCTTCTGATAAAAAAAAGTAAATATTAATACTTAAAACTATACTTGGATATTACAGTATGTGACAGCTTACTTCTCACAGCTGCTGGTGACAAGAAGCTGACCTATAAAATGTGTTAAAAGAGCACTTTTTGAAGTGCTTGGCTCAAGACAAGCATAATAGGGTGCTTAGGTTTTTTAAAATGCCTTTTTTTAAGACTTAAAATGCATCAACTGAGTTGCTGTTAATATCTTCCTGCTTTTTAGATGTCAATGAATGCCTTGAAAGCCCAGGAATTTGCTCCAATGGTCACTGCATCAATACTGATGGATCGTTCCGCTGCGAGTGCCCCATGGGATACAACTTGGATTTCACAGGAGTGCATTGCATTGGTGTGTGCAATTACAGGAGTTGGAACTCCTGAATTTAGAACATAATTTGATGTGTGTCCCAGTTCTCTTCACTCTGCATTTATTCATTATGTACAGATACTGATGAATGTTCCATTGGCAACCCCTGTGGAAACGGAACGTGCTCTAATGTGGTTGGCAGCTTTGAGTGCAGCTGTCACGAGGGATTTGAGCCAGGCCCCATGATGAATTGTGAAGGTAACCTGTCCTCTTTTCTATTTTTTTTCCTTTGGCTTTTTTCCAGTCCTCAGCATTCAAATTACTTTATTAGCCTTTTCTTTCATGCAGGAGTAGCTCAGAGGAAAAACAAGTTCCTGTGCTCTGAAATACATTATTGGGAAAGAAATCTGAATTGATTTAAGCAGAACTTTCAGTTTATCATAGGACTTCCCACACTGCATTTTGGGGCATTCTTACAAACGTTATATTTTATGAGTCATAATTAGTTTGCTTTCTGAAGCTGACATTTCTCATCACACAAAAGTACATTAAAAATGACCGTATAGTAGAAATCTGAAATAGGCCTGTCCTAACTTGTCACACTAAGCTCCAGTAGTCCTATATGTGTCCTATGCCTTTATTCTTAAGCAGAGCATTGTTCAGTTTTCTCTAGTTACTCAAAAGCTAATGGTCTGAATTGTTACATTTCTGTTAATTTTAGCTGACAAGGGAAGCATAGTTGTAGTAAAACATTCTTGGTGATTGTTTTGAAACTTAGTAGAGAATGTTTTTTTTCTCTCTGTTCAGACATCAATGAGTGTGCTCAGAACCCCCTGCTGTGTGCTTTTCGTTGTATCAACACTTACGGTTTCTACGAGTGCACTTGCCCAGTGGGATATGAACTAAGGGAGGACCAAAAGATGTGCAAAGGTAACAATTGGTGTATAAACTTCCCCCCACCTTCCATCCCCAACACATAACTCAAATATTTCTGTGCATCTTGCATTCATCCTCTCCGTGGAATGTAGCAAACAGCCCAGCAGGTGATGATTTGCTGTTTCACAAACCACAAAAAAAAGCAGTATTTAGTGTTTTTGTCATCAAGTGTAACCCTTGATGGGGACTGCAAAGCCAAGAATGTCACAGTAGTGAAATTCATCTTTAGCATGACAAGTGATACAGCTCACAAAGATTAAGATAACTGCAAATAATCATAGATTCTGGACTTTCCCTTCAGTGCTTTTTTTTGAGTTAGGGAAGCCTGTACCTCCTTTCTCTTGAAGTTGTATTCAGGAACTGAAGCTACTGGAAGGAAGTTCAAATACAAAGTACTTTTTTTTTCCCCAGATCTAGATGAGTGTGCTGAAGGTCTCCATGACTGTGAATCAAGAGGCATGATTTGCAAAAATCTGATTGGTACCTTTGTGTGCATTTGTCCTCCTGGGATGACCCAGAGACCTGATGGAGAAGGATGCACAGGTAAAGCTTGGAAAGGGAAGAAGGCATCTAATGGAATATACACAAGAAAGCAGTTTAAAAATTTTTCAGATAGATAGGTAGATATTAAATCAGAAAACAATTCATGAAGGACACTTAAGATAATGATACCCAGCATCTTAAAGCTTCTATTTTGTTTCAATGTAGTTCTGACTAATAAGGATTTCAGAAGAAAAGCTCTATTGCTCTACAACAAAATCCAAAAGTTTTTCAGACAGTTGTTACATCTAAGAAATTAATTTGCCAAACAAATGAGACCTCAGTTTATATTTAGGAAGCAAGATTTTCATAAATAAAAAGTTGTGTTTCCTTTAGCATTAGTATAAATAATGTGTCACTTGTTAAAATAATTAAGATTCTGAAACTACTTATAAATGCCATAAAGAACAAATTATATGGAAATTGCCATTGTTCAAAAGAATTCCCCATCCTGGAAGTAAACAAGCACCTTTCCTCCATCAGTTACTCAATTAGTTGAGGGGAAGACAACAGCTGTATTTAAGCAATTGGTACTTTCTTCTGGTATATAGAAAAAAACCAAAGAACATTCCCAAGTTCTCTGGGGAAAAAAAAGCCTAAACATCTATCTTAGTGAATGTTTTAAATGGAAGGACTTTATAGCAATGTTCCTTCAGCAAGAGAACGACTACTCTCCTTTAGAGATCTTTATGATTTTTTTCAGGGAAAATAATCTTTATTGACAAGAATTTTGTCCTTTTTTTTTTTTTTTTTTTTACGTGTAATTCTGCCTTTAAATCACTTGAGGTTTTATTTTAAGCATCTACAAAGGTGTGTAATGGCGTACAGTATGTGTGCCATTAGCTATGGAAGAAAATACATGACAACTGTAAACTTTCAGAAAAATAATATGTGGACTGAAATATGACTTATTGCAGGAGAGATCAAAAGTATTCAGAGACTCTTGATTACAAAGTGAAGATTTGTCTCTCAAATCATGCACATAGTCCAATTTTATTTCACTGTTACTTGCCAGGTAAATGTTGTGACTGGATCTTGCTCTGCTGCAATGTATTGTGCTCCTTGTTACAAACTGTAAAGCATTAAAACTCTCATCCTGGGATAAAGTACAGAAGGGATGGAATAGGACAATGCTCCTCAGAAAGTCCTTTCTAGGCTTAATCAGTTGATTTTTCCAAGTCTTGCGAATATCTTTCAAATATTACATGGAATATTTAATGTGTTCTAGAGAGTCTGATATATTATCTTGTAATGAATTGTCATGGTTGTTGTTGTTATTATTATATTTTATTTTTGTTCTTGTTGCTGTTATTATGGTGATTTTTATTGATATTATTGTGTTATATTTTTTGTACAGATGAAAACGAGTGCCGCTCCAAGCCAGGTGTCTGTGAGAATGGTCGTTGTGTGAATGTTATTGGGAGCTACAGATGTGAATGCAGCGAAGGATTCCTGTCCAGTCCATCAGGCACTGAGTGTTTTGGTAAATGTCTCTTTTGTACACATTTCATCTCACATTCGAGTGTAAATGCAGGGAGAAAATTAGGCTTCTGAATATCTAACAGCTCTCATATCTACAGAAATTAAATAATTACACTTCTTAATGAAATAACGATAAAACATTGAATAATACTGTAATAGGAATTAACAGCTTGTAGCAATCAGGCCTCATATAAAAGTGCCTTAATTCCATAGGATATAAATGCAGACAAAATACTGAGATTATTAAAGAAGGAGAACTTAATCACCCTGAGATAAATAAAAAATGGATGCAGAGTAAAATTCAGTGTTTGCTTATTCAGAATGTGATCTTAAGCACCATATTGCAACTAGGCATCTGAATTTGGTGTACCTTTAATTCAGACATAAAACACTACGATTTTGCCACATTTTTGCAAGATTTTTTTTTTAGGTAGGCCTGCAGATAAATGCTGGTGAAGGATTTTTGTTCATCAGCCTGTATTTTCTTTTTAATACATTCATATTCGTCGTTTGCACTGTAAAACTGATTGTAAAATTGAGAGTCAAACAGAATGGCAAAGATTTACTTTTTCTTCACCAGTGTTCAGGTATACATGCATTACTGAAAGGGTGTATTTATTATTATTCTTGCATGAGAAAAGCATAAATATAATCTTATGCCAGTACTATAAAACCAGCTCCCTGTAAATTGTCATCACGAGTGTGCTGACTTCATGGCTAAGCAATAACATTGAAGTCCAGAGTATTTCCTAAGGATTAGAACCAGATGGGAAGAGAATACTGCAGTCTGTTAACCCCAGCCAGTCATTAATGCCAAGGAAATACCTTGGAAGTCATTATTGCTTTCCTATATTTAATATGTAATTTTCTTATTATTTTCTGCCTTGGGAAGGTTTGCTCATTGCTGCTTTTCCTTTTGGGTTTCCTGGGTTAGCAATTACAATGAAAAATGGATCTGGTAGAAACACAGAATTTCTTCTAAATTATAGCATGAGTATTAAGTCACAGATTACATTGTTTTAAATACATTGTGCAAACCTTTATATTCTGTTCACATTAAAATTCATTCCACATCTCAAACTGGGGACAGAGCATTTATGTGTTCTTCAGGTCATAATGTTCCTAAAGACCTGCACAATATCCCTGTCTGGGAGAACAGAAGTCTGCAGAATCTTGCAAATTACTGCAGCAAATACTCTGTTTCATAGAACAGACACTTCCAGTGGGGACAGCTTTATTTGATGCAAACAGTTAAGTTACCCAGTGAGCAAATTAGGTCTCTCCTAAAGCCAAAGTTTGCATTTTGCCTAATCCTTGTAAGAAATGCACAGATTCTTCTCCTTGTTTGTAAAAGAGGTCAGTTGAGTATTGATAAATTTAGACATTCTGAGGGATTACTACTAGCTTTGAGGGGAAAAAAAATCTTTCATTTAAAAACATAAGCATTCTCAGATCAGTAATTGACAATGTCTCCATTTTAATCAAGAAATAAGACTGGCAACATAGCCTGTTTATAAGATATAATCTCTGCAAGATTTGGATCTTCTGTTAGCACTGGAAACTGGGATTTCTTCTCTCCTCAGCTGCCTGTTTGAAGGAAATTTGTAGGAGCCCCGTGAATTTAAAGCTTTACTCCCTTTTCATTATTGACAGGCATTAACCAAAAGGTTTAAAAATTAAAATAGAATTAGACAGGGGCATACCAACAATAAGGCCAGACAATTTTAATTTTTTCCCCAGCAAAATCTAGGAATACCACAGTAAAAGTACTGAGCTGTAGATACACTTCTAAGTTAAGGATTATTTTATTTAAACCACATCAGGATAATTGCAGATGATCAAATGTGTTATTTTGGCCAGTAAAACAAACAAACAAAACAAACTTCTAACCCCACTCCAAATAAATCATTCAAATGCAAACACATCATAGGCATTTGAAGTGGAAGCTCAGTTTTGCCTACAGCCTGTTTTACTACCAAGGGCACAACTTTCCTACAAGCAGAACTCTTCTCCAGCTCATGCAGATACTGAACATTAGGGATATCTTGAATATATTTGGAATGACAGGACATTACCAGAACACACAATAATTCTGAAAGGCTAAATCAAGCTGGACTTCATGGTAGTTAATAACCTTCTGGTGCTTGCACATATTGACAGAGAGCCAGAATAGTGCACCAGATGCTGAGTGGAGCAGATCTTTATCTCCTTCTCTATTCCAACCTCTCTCCTTCTTCCTTGCAGATAATCGGCGGGGGTTTTGCTTTGCTGAAGTTCTGCAGACCATGTGCCAGATGGCTTCGAGCAGTCAGAATCTTGTCACCAGATCTGAGTGCTGCTGTGATGGGGGCCGGGGCTGGGGGAACCAGTGCAGGCTCTGCCCCCTCCCCGGAACCACCCACTACAAGAAACTCTGTCCACATGGATCAGGCTACACCACAGATGGAAGAGGTATTTGCAGGGATGAAAAGAGGCAGAAAAGGGGGAAGGAATATGCTCACATACTTACAAAAATGCAGAATTCTCTTTGAGGTTTCTCTGGAGAATTTCCTGTTAAACAACAGAGTTTGATTTTTCAAATAATGCCGAGAGACCAGAAATCAAAAACACATTTGACAGTAGCTGCAAACAGATCAACTGTGCAGAACTTTCAGGATTGGGATCTGGTTGGAAGTACCAACCAGTAACTAAAGGCTAGAAATTATCCCAAAGCTTTTGTATTGCTGAAAAGTTTGGACACATAGTGAAGGCAACAACCCTCTCATTTAACTACAATCTCACAATACTTTGCAGGCACTATTTCCACCCAGGAAGCAGAAGTTAACGTATATTTTTTAATGATGGTGATAATTTTTTGCATGGAGCAGTCATAAGAAAATTCCCTTGTATGGGGTTTGTATTTGGAGTTAGCAAAACTGGAATCTGAGTACTCAGTGAAACAGCGGGAAGGTGCTGGTGCAAAGAACAGTAATGAAATTTGAAGGATGTTTGGCTTTGGATTCAGATCCATTTTTAAAGAGGGAGAAGGGGGAAAGTTCCTGTCAGAAGCATGATGATGAGGAACTCTGCAAAAATGGAAGAGGAGAAAAAAGCCAAATTTAAAACTGAGACATGACATATTTAATATTTCCATATAGATATTGATGAATGTAAGGTCCTGCCCAACCTGTGCAGGAATGGGCAGTGCATTAACACCATGGGCTCTTTCCGGTGCTTTTGCAAAGCTGGCTATACCACTGACATAACTGGCACATCTTGCAATGGTAAGATTCATTAATTAATCATCAGTTATTTTTTTAGTTGTTACACAGTGATGTACCAACCTTTGTAAACCCTGTAGCAAATAGTTTTTTTTTTTCCTCTCTACCTCTGTTATGTTACAGCCTTTATTTCTTTTCCTAATGTTCATTTCTGGTTTTGTATTTCATTTGGGGAAACTGAGGAACAAGCTCTGCTGGCAGTATTCCTGCAGCAGAATGATCACTGAAGTTTGTTAAAGCTGTATAGCCACTTTAAGTGACAAACCAGCTCATTGCTTCACAGTCTACATTTTTCCCACTTTTTCGTTGGTTGACAGATATAAGTATACCATGGTATACCAAAAAGTAAATATTTGTTGCTTAGATAAAAATACCAATGCCACTGTCACTTTAGTGTATTGCTCCTTCAAGACAGTTTGTCATGGTAGTGGCAACCCCATATAAATAGCAACACATTCATAGAGAAAGGAATAGAAACCCTGAACAAATGTGAATGGGGGGCTTTTTCCTATTACCATTTTTCTCTAAAATGTACTGCTCTGTAGCAAACATCCTCCTGTCAAAGAGATAAGGACAAAAGATAACTTAGTATTTTTCTCCTGTTAGATCTTGATGAGTGCTCCCAGTCTCCCAGACCATGCAATTTTATCTGCAAGAACTCAGAAGGGAGCTATCAGTGCTCGTGTCCCCGGGGCTACGTCCTTCAGGAAGATGGAAAGACATGTAAAGGTAAAGAAGGTTATACACAGTAACTTTTAATTTGGTTACAACTTAGCTTAAAAGGAATTGGTTTTGAAGTGTATTATTTTTCTCAAATTAGATTAAATGTGCGTCTTTGTTGACTTTTCAAAGACAACAACTTCTCTTCCTTTCAGATCTTGATGAATGTCAAGCCAAACAACACAATTGCCAGTTTCTCTGTGTCAATACCCTTGGAGGCTTCACATGCAAATGTCCACCTGGTTTTACACAACATCACACAGCTTGTATTGGTAAGAAAAGCATCGGCTTTCTTTCATTAATTTTTCTGTAAGAACAACATTCTCAACTCTCAGTTATCTCTTATGCTCTTTATATAGAGCAATAGTGTCAAGAGGGAAGAAAACAGATTTTGAAAAGCAGCAATTTGGGCTAAAGAAAAAAAATCAGTCTATCCAGTCTGTCCACTATTTCTGTTTTCTTGGTTAGTAAAGAGTTGTACATATTTAAGACATTATTATGTTCTAAGTATAACCACGTGGAGACAAAAGGGTGAATTACTAAAATCTCATTTTAGATGTAGTTAACCAAAACCAGAGTGCATTTTCTTTTTTTAGTAGATACAGATGTCTTTAGATCTTCAGTATATGTATAAATCTATCCAGCTGAAACTGCTTTAGTTCAGCTAACAAAGAAGGGCAGCATTTTTTCAATATCAGCAATTACATGCCTGCTCTTCCACACTCATATCACAACTGGACTACCACTAGCACTTTCAATTTATTAATTACTCATAGCTCTGCATGAGTCTCCTTTTATCTGGCATTTAAGAATAAAAAGCTACAAAATAAAGTGTTGTGCCTCTGTGGATTTTATCCTCTTTAAGAAATGTTACATGAACATATCTAACATCATGCCACAAGGTAAACCAACCTTCTCTGTCCTCTTTGTTTTGAAGATAACAATGAATGTGGCTCTCATCCATCACTGTGTGGATCAAAAGGAATTTGCCAAAATACTCCTGGAAGTTTTACCTGTGAATGTCAAAGGGGATTTTCTCTAGATTCTACTGGATTAAACTGTGAAGGTAACTATGAACAGTCAAATTTTTATTTGGTGCAAATCCTTACTTCAGTTTCTAGTGAACCATCTGATGTCAAAGACAGAAAATAGAGCATTAGCCATGTTAAAAGTAATTACAAAAGGAAATTGGAAAGTGCTAGATTAATTGTAAGTATAACATAAGCATATGCAAAATATAATGCCTTGAGTAAGTTTTACAGAAATCAGAACAAAAACGTGACTGTCTAGTTGAATCCTTCAACAGTTGTTTTCAGGCTGCCATTTCAATTTCACATAGGCTAATGCATCTGAAACTCCAGCAGTCAAGGGGCTTTTTTACATTTCTATCTTCATATGTTTAAACAGCATCTTTCTACTATTTTCATTTTGGCTAGTTTTAATTGTCCACCTGAGGGTATCTAAGATTACATTCTAAATTCTGTACTTTCTTCTCCTACCATAGAGCTATACACTGAGAAGGCCAATTCACTGCATTCAGAAAGATAATTATTACCGTTAAAAGGCAGGTTATATTGATGAGCTTTATCTCTCTCTTTTGGTCCAAGGGGAAGTCTCAGTCAGGAAATCTCTATTTGAGAGATCCAGAATTCTCAGTGGGCCTCAGGTGTTGAGCAAAGAAAGAAATGAAAGGCGGTACAAGGCCACCTGGCTGCTGAGAATTAAAAATGCAGGAGCATACATGAAGAAATTTATGACCTCTCAAAATACCAACAGCTCTGATAAGAGCATTTAAAACAGGAATTTATATTTAGAGCCTATTTAGAGTAGCAGTCCAGAATATATGCAGATAGAACTTTTACTAAGATTTATCTCCTGACTTTGTTCTCATAAAGTGCATATATCCTGGTGTGCCTATAAAGCAAAAGATTTTTTTTTCCTGCTAGACTTGCATACTGTATGTTAAAATTTGGTTGCTCGCAATCTACTTCCTATAGCAGACACAACTTAAGGTGTCTGAGTTTTGAGAATTTGGAGGGTGGGGTGGTTGTGGCTGTCGTCTTTCATTAACGCTTGTCTCAGAGACGTTTTATGTGGCTGTTTATTTTCAATTGCAAATACATCCCAATTTGACATTCAAACACTACAGTATGTTTCAGGAAACTGAAAACTTAACCCTAAGTGGTTGGTTTAAAACTGAAATTAAAAGAACGCTCAAATTCTAAGCATTGCACCAAAGCTACAATGTGTTTATTCTCCAAATCTGAGTACTGAAAAGGTTCAAGAGCTCAAATCAGATTATTGATAGAAAGAACTGAACATAAGTTGACTTGTAGGTTTTCCAAAAGAACAACCTGTAGGATCCTTCTATCTTACCACAGCATTCCTCTGTCATAAGTTATAGAACCACAAAATGGCTTGAATTGGAAGGGACCTTAAAGCCCCTCCAGTGCCACCCCCTGCCATGGGCAGGGACACCTTCCACTGTCCTAGGCTGCTTCAAGCCCCAGTGTCCAACCTGGCCTTGGGCACTGCCAGGGATCCAGGGGCAGCCACAGCTTCTCCGGGCACCCTGTGCCAGGGCCTCCCCACCCTCACGGGGAAGAATTTCTTCTATATATGCAGGTTAAATTTACCCTTTTTCTGCTTAAAGCCATTTTTCCTTGTCACATCACTACATGCCCGTGTTGTTAGTCTCTCTCTATCTCTCTTAGAGCTCCTTTAGGCGCTGGAAGGGTCTCTTTAAGGTCTCCTTGAAACCTTCTTTTCTCCAGACTGAACAATCCCAAATTTCTCAGTCTGTCTTTGTAGGACAGTTGCTCCATCCCTCTTCTCATCCTGGAGCCTCCTCTGGCCTCTTTCCAGCAGCTCCAGGTCCCTCCTGTGCTGGGCCCGGGGCTGGGGCAGCTCTGCAGGTGGGGTCTCACCTGAGAGGGGCAGAATCCCCCCTCCCCTGCTGCCCACACTGTGGCTCAGCCCAGGACAGAGTTGGCTTCTTGAGTTGCCAGAGCACACCGCTGGGTCATAACAAACTTCTGATGCACCAGTGTATGCAGTGGGTGTAATCCTGTGCCATGTCCTGCTTCCCTCCTGAATGCACAGATGTGGATGAATGTGATGGAAACCACAGGTGCCAGCATGGCTGCCAGAACATCCTGGGTGGATACAGATGTGGGTGCCCACAAGGATTTGTCCAGCACTACCAGTGGAATCAGTGTGTTGGTAAGGAAGCAGCCAGCACAAAATGCATTTAAACAGCAAATGTATCAGAGTGTTTATAGGGACAGCACCAGGCAAGGGCAAGAATGCAAGGGTGTGCAAGTGCAAATCTTTATCTCTCTCCCCCTCCTTCCATACACTTACTTCTCCCAAGATAATCCCTGACAGGAGATAACAAGAAAACATACTCAGCCTTTTGAAACTCACTGTGACAATTAGCTTTCCTAGAAGGGTCTAAATTGACCTGTTTCTTCTGTGAAAAATCCCCATCATTGAATGTTCATTGAATTCCTGAAAGTATCAATGTAAATACCTCTGCTGAGGAAAAAGGCATTAAAAATAATATCTTTCATTAGTAAGAATTACTGTCATTAGCAATTTAAGAATACTACATAATAGTATCTAAAGCAAATGATGAGAAGAATATCAATATAACCATTAAGGATTTCCTACTTCTGAAATACAGTCTTAAGACCAGCATTAGTTCTTTGTGCAGGGAATGGGACAAATTAGGAAGCTCAGGAGTTCTGTTTAGATTTAGCTCATTCAATCCATCACTTATTTTCTGTGGTTCATGAACTAAGTTATATAATATCCAAAATGAAATGTGGGATTTTCTTTTTTTAATCAATACAGACAGAAGCAATGTCATCCTATGCTGTTCACAAAGACCAGTACAAAATATTCACCTTTTCAGGTTCACTTTCATGGTTTTCTGTCAATGGTATCACAATCAGAGGATGCCTGTGAGCACTGCCATACATTTCATTTAGGCTGATTCTACTGTCCTTATTCTATACATAGAAATTAATTTATTCTATCCATTTTTCTGAAGTCCCAAGCACCATGATTGCACCTGACTTAATGCTGCTCTTCAGCAAAGAAAACAAAGGATGGGGTGAGAGTGGCATAACACACAACAACCAGCTTCCACAAAACCCCAAACCAGCTAAGTTTCTGTAAATTATAGTCCTCAAAAGAATCTCCCTCCAAGTGACTGTAGGCAGGAATGGCAAAGCATTCATTAGTGGTCTGGGTGAGGAAAACCTACAGGTTTTAGAGAAATACCTCAGTCAGAGAAATAAAATAACCATAATACCAGCTATCAAAACATGACTTTCAATACCACAACATTCCTTTTTTTTTTTTTGCCTGAAACCAAATCAAGTCACACTGACTGGGGGTGTCATCTTCTCTATATGTTAACATCCACAAGTGAGGATGATACTCCTTTTCTCTTTCAGAAAATAAGTCTCTATGGGATGATGAGGTCAAGGATGTAGCAGAGCCCTGGGACTTGCAGATATTCTGATTTGTTAGCTGCATTATGCTGACTTGTTATCTCTCAGACTATAAAACACCCATATTTTTGTGTTTGCTCCCCAGATGAAAATGAATGCTCCAATCCTCACACGTGTGGCTCTGCTTCTTGCTACAACACCCTGGGCAGTTACAGGTGTGTCTGTCCCTCTGGGTTCTCCTATGACCAGTTCTCCCATGCCTGCCATGATGTGAATGAGTGCTCTTCTGCCAAGAACCCCTGCAATTATGGTTGCTCCAATACTGAAGGTGGTTATCTCTGTGGCTGCCCCCCTGGCTATTACAGAGTTGGACAAGGGTGAGTTTCTCCATGCAGTCATTCACCAAAGGCACATATAGGAAGTGCAGAGGTGCAAATGAAGCACAAGCTGCTGAGTTCTTTCAAGTTTTGCACACAATGTCCAGAAACTAGAAAAAAAACCAAAATGTCTGTACATGCAGCATGACATTGATTTTAAATATAGCATATACACATTAAACAAGTTCTGCTTTCTCCCCCAGTATGAGCACATGAACTCCTTCACAGACCTGCTCAGTGGGGATTGATAATGCACAAGGATAGATACAATCTGTACTGAGATAATTGAAAGGTTTAAGTATCACTGGTCAATCCGTAACATTAAACACAAATTAACATTGTTCTGGTACAGAACAATGGGTAAATTTTGCAGTTCCCAAAGTTCAGGGCAGGCTGGCTTTGTTCAGTTTCTCTGTAGAACTTGTATATGAAAATTAGATTAGGCTAAAAGCCTTCAGCCGGCGTTTGGATTTCCCTCAGTAAGCCACTCTAGTGTGAAGGAAATTAATACACAGCCCTCCTGCTGAGGAAAGGGCAAGGAAGGGGATACAGACACTGTGGCAAAGATTACACACCATTTAGTAGGGACACTTCATAAAACTGCAAGGAGTAACTAAAACATGTTTTCATTTCACAGACACTGTGTCTCAGGGATGGGATTTAACAAAGGCCAGTACCTGCCAGTGGATGGAGATGCTGATAATGAGAATGCTCTTTCTCCTGAAGCATGTTATGAGTGCAAAATCAATGGCTACTCCAAAAAAGACAGCAGGAAGAAGAGAAGTGCTAACACTGTATGTACTGGGATAAAAAGCACTGTAATGCATTTTGAGGTATTTTCAGAGATCAGACACCAGTCGTAAATGGAGGGAATCCTTTAAACAGGCCACATTCAATGGTGAAAATCTCTTTTCTCCTCCTGTCTCATTTAAATCCTGCTGGCTGTAATAATTTGACAACAAGAAATACATCAACAGCTGTGAAAGGATGAAGTTTTTACAGCTTGCAAAGATTCCTTTGTAGTGTGAGATGTGGTCTAGTTCCTCAGAGTACATTCAGGGGAATAATTCTCCTGTAATTACAGAGACCTAGGAAACTGGACATGTCTCCAGCATGTTCTACTGCCAGGAGGAGGTTGGATAGCATTTATGGTCTGGGACGGCTAAACAGAGCTCCTTGCAGAAGATAATTTTAGTCTTGGTGCCTGTTCCATGGTGGCTTACAGTGGTGGGGGATTAGACCTGGCTGATACTAATCCAATATTTACAGAATTGATAAGGTTTTTTAGAGAACTACACTTCAGATTTAATTTTTTTCTTGCTGCGTTTTGTGGGCTTATAAGGGTAAGTTACTGGAACTCATATCTAGTTTGTAATTGTTATATCTTGTTATTACACTTTTTAAAGACCATTAACTTTGTCAGTTTCTAGAACTTTCTAGGTAGCAAAAGTGACAATGAAAAAAGAAACACTTTTTTATCACTACTGTCATCTATGAGGTTCAGGTATTTAAAACACTCCCCAGTGGGAGAGGGAGTGATAGAGTGACTGAGTGGGCACCTAGCACCTGGCCGGGGTCAACCCACGACACCCCCTCCTCCTTTCCAGGCTGCAGTGCAATCTGAGAAATCCTCATTAGGCCGTGGCCCTTAAAATTAAATCTGGCTTTTACAGATACCCTGATGATTTTTTAAGTGATCTCAGACTCTTGTTTGTTACACTCCTCTACATGGCCTCTTTGCAAGCATGAAGTTAAACACGTTCTCAAATAATCTGAAGTCACAGCTTCTTGCTCATCAACCCTTTAAGGCCTGCGTGAGAAGCATTTAGGATTTACAGGGTGTTGTATGGAATCAAGGCAGAAACTGTTAATTATCCCAATTATTCCTCTCCTCTGCTCTTGTTGCCTTTTCCCCACCTGGAAACGAAATGCGAGATAACTTTAGTAAGGAGGTCATGTAAAAGAGGATCTTTATTTGAAGGCCTTCAGGGGCAGTAATGAAAAGATGTCCACAAAAGCCCACACCCTCCAGGGATGAGTACATATTTATAGCTTTTAGGAAATTAGCATAATTGATAAAAAACTCCAATTAGGAGAACAAGGGGTGATTCAATTCCCCCTGGGTCAAGCCTCTTCTCTGAACACCCCCTCAGCACTGGCTCTACTTCGTTTTTGAAAATGTATCTCAAAGAGTTGTTCTCCACCTTGGTTCCCAGGAAGAACCAAGAAAGCACTGAGGCTTTGTACCCCCTGGGGCTTGGAGCTCTGGAATTTCTTTTGTCTTTCTGCTTTGGGAAAGGCCATGGAAAAGTACTGGGAAAATGAGCCACTAACACAATAGGCCACAGATCTACAAGTATATGTGCGATGAGTACAGGGAACATAGAAAAGAAAAAAAAGGCAAAACCCCAAATGGCATCACTCTGAACTCTTTCCTTCCTGCAGCTGGAGCAGATGATCTCGGGAAGCCTGGACACGGAGAGCCCCTTGAAAGTGAGAGTGGACATGTCCAGGCTGGCCAGCAGGGAGCACATCCTGGAGCTGCTGCCTGCCCTGGCGGCCCTCAGGCACCGCGTGCGCTACATCATCTCCAGGGGAAACGAGCATGGAACCTTCCAAATCCTCCAGAGGGATGGCACCAGCTTCCTGCAGGCCGTGAGGGGCAGGGCAGCGCCCGGGCTCCATGTCCTGGAGATCACCAGCGTGCCCCTGTACGAAGAGAAGGAGATGGAGCAGCTGCAGCACAGCCACGAGGACAACTACCTGCGAGGGGAGCTGGGGGCAGCCCTCAGGGTGAGGCTCTGGGTACACCTCTATTAAGCATGGTGCAGCACTTCAGACACTTCTGTTCTGTCTACACCCCCAGAATACCTGCTTTTCAAAGCAAATCTGCTTTGGAAGTGTGTATTTTGGGGGAGGAAGGCAGAGGGAAAGAGCCCTTCCTTCCCACCCTGCCAAGACTGCAGAACTGCCCTTTCAGGAGGGTGACTTAAAACTCTGCCACTGCCGAAACGTCTATTACAAGGGCAAATCATGGTTACTGTATCTTTTATATAACCTCGATTTAAAGTATATTAAGAAGCTGAAGTTCAAGAAATCATCATATGGCACTAAATGGCACAAAAATGTGAGCTTTTTTTTCCTCTTAGCAGTCTGTAACACTTTGGGTATTTTGCTATAGTTCCTAATGAAAAAAAAATTATAGAAGTTTATTTATTTTTAATGCAGTAATATATGGAGAAAATAACAAATTATGTAAACAAAAAGGGAAACTTGCTTGTTTTTCTTTAGTTTTATGAATTTGAGCTATAACATTTTAGAGGTACTTTCTTAATCAAGAAAAAAAGTAGATTTGAAAGATGTTTTCTTTTCTACTTGGACCAGCATCCAAATAGTTTATGAGTAATTCTAGAATACATCAGAGCTGAAAGATCACTGTCGTAGGATATTTTAAAGTGAGATTTTGTAAACTGTTCATACAGTAGGATATTCTAAAGTGCTCTTGCAGATGAGAACTAAGAATGAAAAAAAATGGGAAAAAAGAGAGTCATAGAGGACAAGTATCACAGTCTCAGTCTCTGCAGAGATCGTATTTCACAGCAGCTCAATGGGATTGTGTTCTGAATCAGCCACAGCAAATAGTGGAGGAGGCACAACCCCTGTAGCAAAATACCTGGACTGTTTTTCATCCCCTTAGAACTGCAGAACCAAACCGTGCTGCCCTTCCCTCAGTGACCTCAGAGAGCCACACAGGCAACCACACCTCACTGCTCCACAAACTGGCATTAACTCCTGCAGGCAGCTGAAGGAAATGTCTCTCAGAAGGGATCATTTCACTGTTTGGTGCTGGCTCAAAACCAGGGTGCATATGCTGAGCCCTGAGAACTGTGTCAGGACTGCCATACCTGCAGACTGAATTATTGCAGGAGCAAAGTTATGTATTTGAAGTTCATTTGTTAGAAATCTCATTAATGCTGTAGTTATACACGCCTCATTTTATCATAGCTTGTTCTGTAAGAAAGATGATTGTACAATGACTTGAGTTTTAGTTTACTTTAGTGGTTTTTGGTTTTTTTTTCTTTTTACATTTTGTACTGTCATGTGTTAAGTGTATGTCTCAATGGTGCTTTCTGTGACAGCTGGTACCTGTAACTGGCTATGCAACAGAACCTCACATATGAAAATAGCCAAACACATCCACAATTGTTCCAGTTGCATGTGGGTGCTGACCAAAGACTATGCCGAGTTAAACTCAGTGATTTTTCTTCTCTCTTGTTGAGTTTGGGGATTTTGAAAAGAAAATGTTTTAAGAAAAAAAAGCTTTTTCTTGAACATTTGTATCAGTAAGACAACAGTTTTCTTGCAATAAAGCTTATTTTGGTTTATTTTTTGTTGTTTTATTCTGTAGAGAGTTAAACTGGTGGCACTACTGACTTGGGTCTGGAACCACATTTATTTATTCGACATGACTTTCAGATGTGCTTGTGCAAGTTTCATTAAGATTCAGAGCTGCTTCTGAGTAAGAAATAAAGACACCTCTAGGGCTCTGATAAATATATACAGGACAGCACTGACTTCAGGACTTGACTAAACTGTAGTAGGTGGTTTAGAAGGCTACTATCTTTCCAAAGTGGGAGCTTTCCAGGAAACACTGCAAGAAAAGCCATCAGCCTGCACACAGAAGAGCATTTTGTCCTTTGTTGTCAAACTCTCAGAAAGGGAGAGGAAGTAGTAGCAATACTCACCCATGACCCCTCTGAGGCTACAAATTCTGGGGGATTTTATTGACAGGGATTATTTGCATGTGTTGTGCACGCTTGTTGGATTTTTTTAGCTTTTTTGGTTTTCTTTTTCCTAAGAAACTGTCATCAGATAACACCTGCATTAACTAATTTGACAGTAAGTAAAAGGTACAAAAAATGCCTTATCCCTTTTCTAAAAAGGCAGCATTATCTTCCACCATCCTAAATTGCACAAGACAGTTATGCACAATCCCAGAAAAAAATCACTCCCAGGTGCATATCCAGATGAAAAAATAACTGGAATTAAAAAAAAAATCCCAAGGAAGAAATCCAAAACCTCTCTGCAATCCAGCCTGTCACAGTATGTATTTATATGTATTTCTCCAAAGTCTACCTTTTAACAGCCTCTACTCTTTTAATGAGAAAGATTTAATGAGAAAGCTGACTGCACATGCACAGACAGACTGGTGTCCCAGGAAGCTACAGAGCCCCCAAGTCTGTTGCTAACAGTAAAATTAAAATCTTGGTATTTAAGAGATTCTGCAAGTCAAACTAAGATTTTAGTGACTAATTGTAACACCTAAGGTAGGCCTAGGCATCAGGGACTTCAGTTTTAACTCTCTATACTGTAGTACATTACCGTAGTACAGACACAGGTTTGATTAAAGTTTTTTTTTGTCTAACCATCATCATAAATTTTTAAAAAATCATTTATGTTACTCGCATAAATGTGTCTAGTTTGCCATCTTTAACCCCCCAGGGCAAAGTTGTATAAAAGGCTCAATTAGGCCCCTACAATCCTTTATAAATAAACTGTTGGTGTAGGCAGTCAGCACTCTGGAAAGGACTGTGGGATTATTTTATGGAATTTTATTGTACTGACTTGGAATCAGCAGTCACGCCTCAGACTGAGGTCTGCAGATGGCAGCTGAAGGATCTTGGTGCTAAGACCACAGAAGAATTCAGGAGTGGCGATGCACTGCGAAACTAAATGCAGCAAAAATCTCACTGCTCTGAGTGTGTTTCTTAATTCTTTCCGTGTGTAATGAATTAAGCTTACACACCTAAACTAAACTGAAGCTGCAGAACAGGCATGCCTTAAATCCAAGAAAACAGCTGGGTTGATGAACTTCACTCTGAGGAGATGGAGATTTTCACTTCTTAAAGCAGGAGGGAGGGAAAATATGAGAGGGAAGGACTACATTTCGTATCTAAGATAAAATCCTTGGTCCCCGTTGTGGCTGTTCATATGTTTGACACCAGATTGGTGTAGCAGAGATAGGAAATACGTTCTTTGCTCCCCCAGAATTACAGAACTGGTGGAGGAGGTGGTTTTTCACACATTCCAAGAAGCCAACCCCACGTCAGCATGGGTGGTCACAGAGAAGTCTGGTGTGTGTTTGGGCACGGTTTTAGCATGAGCGAGGCCTCCTCCCTGCCTGGGTTTCTCAAAAAGGAGGTTGTTACCCAAATCCTGTGAAAATATCAGTAAAAATACGACCCTCTCAAACACTGTCTTTTTTGTGTTAGCAAGTCAGGCATTACTTTATTCTTGGCTGAGGGTTGTGAGTGTGGTTGTCAAATTGTCGGCTTCCACACTGAAGCCGATGCAAAGCTTTTTCACTCATTTGTACACTTTTTGCAAACAAAGAAATTACTCTTGGTTCTAAACTGCATAATCATCTTCATTAATTAGTGTTCTCTCGTCTGTTGATTATTGATTTCTTGCTCTTCATCCTCGTATGTTCCACATTTTTGGTCCATTTATCATCATTTTCTGAGACAGGGAGCCACTAAATTTCCAGATCTTCATATCTGTATTTTCTGGTTACTCCAACATCCTTCAAGTGCCATGAATTTAAGATCCCAGATTTCCAATCTTCAACTTCCTATGGCTTTGATTATTGAAGCCTCTCAGGGTTAGTTTTAGCAAAATCAAGTTTTCAGTGATCTAATGATCAAAGGAACAATGAGAGTCTTAGAAGAAACCTAACTAGTGCTGGCTAAAAGTGGGATCTACTTACCATTAATTAAAGCAACTAATTGAAAATTAGTTAGGAAAGTGATAGCATTTCCATTTCTACTCATGGCCAAAACGCATTGCCGAAAATTGGTGTGCAATCACTTTGATGCCTCAAAAAGCACTTGTTACACACGCAGGGGTTTTTTTGCGGTGCATTTTAAAATCCTGAGGCTAAAGATATTTTTACATAAAGTAAATAAGCGATGCTTTTGTGTAGTTTTGTCCAAATCCTGGTGTTTCTGTATTGCTCATATACTCATAGAAATATTTGGTATTCCTATGCTTCAATTTACAGCATTTCTTGCAGAATGCAGACTCAAAAAACCCTGTCAGTTGCCACTAAAATTTTCCCCTGGGCAAAATTATTAGGAAGCTGCCAAAAAAACCCCACTCAAAACCAAAACAACACAAATATGCACATGGCTAAGCACTCCCTCTTCTCTGCAATGACAAGACCTACTGAATTACTGTCACCACTACACCTGAATTCTGGAAATACTTTGAATTTTAGGCCAGATCACCAAACTCACAGCTGAAAATCAGATGTGTGTCCTAAGGCCTGGCTTGTGGTTTTGAATCCAGAGAACAAATATACATTCCAGGAAACAGGACCTGACCCCTGTTTACTTATTTAGCAAAAATTATTCGGTATGTACTAAAGTGAGGGAAACACAAGGACCTTGCTGAGTTCTGTAAAATAATTTTCGTATCTCTAGGCCTTGCTGTTCTTCATGTGGAGAGAGTCCCACACAGGAGGGGGAGGGGGAATATCAAATTACCATCCAACCGTAACATTCAGATGAGCTTTCAATTCTTTTGAAAAACATTGGCTTTGAGGTAAAAGTCCACACACAGAGCAAGCATAACACCCGAGAGCACAGCTTTCGCTGTTCTGTCTGCTCCAGAAAAATCATCCAGCAGAAGGCTGAAAGGAACTGACTAAAATCTTACCAGTTCAATAAAAACTCTGCCAAGTAGTTCTCCTCCAAGGTAATTGAACTGCTCTCCCCAAATCAAGCAACATTTCTGAAAGCCATTTATTCTTAAAAATCAAAAATAAAAGCAGTTTTGAGCATGTGAGGTAAACATTTCAGAAGAAATGCTCCCACACAAGGCACAAATGGCTTGAGTCAGGTGTAAACATTTAACTTCAGCTAGGAAAAGTTGTGTGGTACAAATGCAGCACGTCTGGTGTGCTGTAACTGGACAGGAAATTTAGATCATAAATTTGTGCACATATTTTTACCTGGCTGTATGCACAACCATAGAGAAGCAATGTCAAGAAGCAATCAGATCTGGTAATTTGGAGACAAACTGTGGGAAAATCCAGCAATTCCTTCCTCTTTCAAATGGGCTTTTAAACTTGTATAGCCTTCATATTTTATCCTTAATTTCTTAAAACTAAGATTAGAATGCCAGCACCAGTCTCCTGCTATTGAATCCTTCATATCCAAGCTGCTCTCATTTCCAGGCCCTGGTTTTATGGGTAACCACAATCCTCAGGTCTAGAATGAAGTCTGCAACCCCACACCGCCTGATAATCACAGAGTTCCTCTTCCCCCCTCGTCTAAATTACTCATAAATTATGCAAACACTAGTGTAACAATTTCTGTGTCACAATTTTACTATTTTTTATTTGTACTGTAAAATGACAGCCAGTGTTTGGCTGGATGCCTTCTTTTCC
The DNA here is from genome assembly GCA_034509425.1 of Eopsaltria australis. Taxonomy (NCBI): domain Eukaryota; kingdom Metazoa; phylum Chordata; class Aves; order Passeriformes; family Petroicidae; genus Eopsaltria; species Eopsaltria australis. Next base: position 157,330 of record JAVTVJ010000988.1, read on the forward strand.
TGGCATTGTTTCAAACACACAGCTGGGAAGCTGAAAACCCATAGTTAAGAACCAAGATTCAGCTCGAAATGCCTGTTGTTAATTCTATCAAGTGCCTGACAGAGCTTAGATAAGATAAATTAAAACAAAACAAAACAAAAAAAACATCTACAGTATTTTTCAGGCCAAACTCACTACTGAGATTCCTCAGCTCTCTGTCCCTCTGTCTTGATCAGTGAGATTGATCATCAGACAGTTCTGCCAGCAGCAGCCACACCTCTGGAAAGTGCATTGTGTTTCTCCACAGGCCTCTGAACTTTGTAGAAAAACCCTTTTCTGGATCATTTGCTGAATCCTTGGGCATGCACAGCATTTTAGGCTTCTTTTTATTTCAGCATGGCTAAAACTTAGTGAAATCCTTACCTTGTGTACTATTTTTACACAGACCAGGCACAGGGTGATGGTCTCAAATAGCTGCTCTTGAATTAGAGCTGAGCTGCACTGGATGGCTGCTGGTGTAGCTCTTCTATTAATATCACTCCATGGAAAATACCAAGCAGACCAGACATGCTGTTAACTAAACAGATTGAAATTCCTCTTCTTTCTTATCACGTGATGCAAAGAATTTCTAAGTGTTCCACAGAATGATGAGAGCCATGCAGTCCCAAAACAGCTGTTTTTTTGGCTAAACAGCAGCTGTTGGGGGAATCCCGTTTCGAGGCCAAGATAGAAGCAGAAGATGACTGTTTGAAAATAAATTTTATTGTTATGAGCAACTCCTCAGCTGCTGAGAACACAGATGTAAATTTTATAAACACACACACACTTCAAAATAGGAGAGTTTGTGGATTGTGGAGCTAATCATAGATGAGTCTCTTTTTTTCTCCCTTCTGGATGAACTGAGTTACACCCAGCACTTCCTCAGCCTAAATCTCCATTCCCTTGAACAGGAGTCACTTTTGCCTCAGGCAGAATGTGATTAAATAGCCTGAACTGGCTCCTGCTATTGTGTTTGACATCCTGGCTGCTCCTGTGTGTTCCCCAGCCTCCTCCAGTGAAGGGAAAACTGAGCTGCCCTTTTTCAGGACACGTGTTCCTAAGGAAAGCACAGACCAGGGGAAAGTCCCAAGGAAAACAAACCACAGCAACCAAACCTTGAAAGGAGCACCAGCAAAGCCAATGCTTGAATAGCTCTTGTTCCCTTAAAGTTACATTCAACACCCATGAAAACATTGCTGCTTTGGTCTTTGCAAGACCAAAATAAAATCCAGCAAGAGAAAACATGAAAGAGCATCAAATATGGATATAACTTGGCATGGTTAATAAAAACAAGCAAACAAACACAAACAACAAACCCATCTTTTGTGGAAAGCAGTGGTTTTTGTAAATGTTTCTGAAGTTCCAAGGTGAACACAGACAGAAAATGGGGTGATACTTATTTATCCACAGACCATGCAAAAATGTTACAGTCACAGTGACAGATCTGGCTTCCCTATTGTCCAAACAATACTTTCCAAAATGAATAAAATAGAAATTTCTTCTATATATGAGAAGAAACCACTGTTAATTCTCTCAGTTCTTTGTCTCCAGACTAAATACTAAAAGTATTTATATATCATATAAATGCTTTCTTTGTGAAATAACCATCACCTTACTAGAAAAGGTCCTTAGATTTGCTCTTTTTTAGAGTTGCTACTTAAGTAAAGAAAAATACCACACTTTTTTCCTAATTTTTCACTTTCAGCAATGCAGTAGCATGCAAAGAACTGTGCATTCAGGTGTAGAACACAGTCTGCACCAAACAAAATGGTTATGGGGGCAACCAAGAGCAGCAAATATTCTAAAGTGACCCAGAGAAAAACCAGGATTTGTTAAAAATCAAGAGGATGCACAATCTAGAATATGGTCCACACAAGCTGTCAAAACCCCAAGTTTTCAATGATGAAAGTAATACCAAGCATTCCATAACTAAGTGATTTATATTGAAAAAAAGGAAAAGACAAAAAACACGGGGAGGGGGGTGGTGAGGGAAAAAGGCAAAACACTTTAAGCCTTTCCATAATACAAAGTGCCTTAAAAAAAAATCTAGTGAGCACAGAAGGCATTCATACACCCTCCTTGTCTTGCTGTGTGTTTCCTTACAACACTTTTGATGTCCTCTCCAAAGCAGAGCTCAGAACCACAGGATCTCATTCCCAGGGATTCATCTTCTGCCAGTTCACTCCACCAGATCATTTCACAGCTCCTCTCGTGGCAGACACATAAATTTTCACGACTCTCAGCTCCTGAGCCGAGACATGAGATGCCTCCAGCATTTTTCCAGGTGACCTTATTTTCCTTTCTGCTCTGACAAGGGCATTTAAGTGCCTCAGAGAGCCCCTGAAATGTGTGTGCTCCCATCAGCCAGAAGACCAGGTGGGAGGGTGAACAAATTTCTTTTACATCTCTTAAGTTTAAGAAACAGAAATATTTCTGTTTGTTGAAACAAACAAAAAGCTCCTAGAAAACTGCAGCCTATTCCCCAATAACTACTCAAAAGTGCCTCACCTAGAGGACAAACTGCACAAACTTCCAAAACCTGTCAGACAGTGTGACCGGACCGGCCTCACTTTTACCAAAACCACCATGAAAATCTGAAATCTTAAAGGAACCTTGTTATTCCTTCAAGCTCCACACACCACAGGCCAGTTTCCAAGGTCTGTACATTTATTGCAGTGAAGCCAATGAAACTACACATCTTTTCCTGCTTTTCTTTAGATTTAAGAAATACCTTGCTTTATGTTCAGGGACTGAAGGAACAAGCTGTTTTGTGTATTTGATTTTTCTTTATCAGGAACTGTTAATTATCCCACAACACAAGAATGTTTTAAAGTAGTATAAAGAGTAATTTTGAAGTGTTATTTTAAAAAAATTACAAGAAAACCCAATTTTAAGTGTTTCCCATTAAAGGGAAGAAAAGTATTACTCTTACTCATGGCAAAACCCCCCAAAAAAGGATTTTATCTGAATTCCAAATCTACCACTGAGTTGTTTCCTGGCATTAAAGCTGTCATGGAAGATGGTTAATTACTATCAGAACAAGGACAAAACTACCAACTCAGAGCTTAATACTCTTTATTTAGAGACTGACCAGATATAGCCAAAACTACAGCAGGAGAAGATGGTTTTTATTGCTAATCCTGGGAAAGTGAAAATTTCTTGGCTGTGATGCATTTGAAGTGATGGCACATGGATACATTTGCAAAGACAGACTCCAAACCACAAATTAATGCTGGAATGTTTTGTGTCCGGGGCAGAATGGGTTTTCTAGAATGACTGATGGGTTTGAGGGTTGGCCAGCAGGACGGAAAAAGTGAGATCTGTGTTCTGACTCGAGAGGAAATCATAACCTTGCACTTCCAAGTCTCAGCTGAGAATCAACCCTCGTTTTTCTAGGTCCTTACAAACATGGCAAGGACATGAAAGCTACCCCCAAACCCTGCAATACAATGAAAATAAAAATATCATGAGTAACGAGTGCTCAGTAAGGTTTGTCATGTATGTGCCAAAGGCTGAACTTTCCTCATAAATCCTGCCATGCCTGAATTACTGCTATTACTGCTTGAAGGATAGAGAAATATTTTAATGAGAAGAAAGACTCTTAACGATGTCCCATAAAATGAAATCCGTGTGAGGTTAGCCAAAATCCCATGTGAAAGCCCACACTGGTGTGTGGCTAGCCTTGATTTCACCTGTTAATTCTGCAGATAGCTGTCCTTGGTTGACTCTGCAGAGTGCTGTTTGCTCCTCTTGGCAGGCACTGTGCTTTCACCTGCCACGATTTCCAGGTGCTTAAACTACAAGCTTAACTCCTGTGCTGGTATTTTTGCACCATATCAAATAGTTTTGGATCCATTTTTTCTTCATGACTGCTGCCCATGAGAGAGGAGTTGCATTAAATTGCCCCCAGGGTTTATAAAACAGGCTAACACTGGATTATCTGGCACATTCCTTTGTACAGGTGGCCCACCCCTTGCTTGGTGTGAAATTTTATTTAATACTACTCTAAATGTTGTTGTGTGCAATTGGTAACAGGAGCACAATGGAACTGTTGAGGAGTCCCTATAATTTGCAATGCTGTGGATAAACCATCCAGCCAGGCAGCTTGGTCTGAAAAAATGAGTAACCTCACAGAGCTGGGAGTGAGGATATTTCAAGGCTAATCCCAGCTCTCTAATTTTCAGCCAGAGCCTGTGGAAATACTTTGCTCGTGACTGACTCCATGTTACCATCTGTTTTGTGGAGACAAATTTAATTGCAGAGAGATGTTCCAAGATTTAGTAGCTGTAAAACTGTTCAACAGAGTGATAAAGTTATTTTCAAGCTAAATTAACTAGAAAATGTCTAGTGCTACACCATTTGGTTTCCTTCAGTACTTTAAGCAGCCAGTACCTGAATATTTTGGGATAACACAAAGCTTTTTTTTTTGTTCACCTCCCACCTTTGTAGCTGAAAATGGCAGACACTTGTTTGTTACTTGTGAAGCAAAAACACTATATTGGAATGTTATAGATCGCTCTGAAACTAGATGGGACATGCCAGTGTGCTCTAACATCTCTCTCTGCCTACAGCATTTCTCCTGCTCTCTAACACAGCTGGAAAGAGCCACTGAGGAAAGCAAGCAACACCCAGTGTGTTATGAAATGGTTACTCGGTGGTAAAAAGGCTGTTTGAACTCACCAGGCAGCTTTTGCTTGGAGGCTGCTGCATCCCTTTGCAGCAAAACCACAGTATTTTTCCCACAGGGCCTGGCAGAATTAATATTAAACTCTTCTCTAATCCTGTCAAAATTATGAAAAAAGTTATGGAAAATAATTTTATTATGTTGATATTTGTTGTTTATTCAAAGTACTAAGTCGTTTAATCAATGAAACAATGGAACAGTGCAGGAAGAGTGCATTTGACAGTGCCATTGCAGGAAATGCTGAAAGGCAGTGGTGCCACCTAGTGATACAGTTTTAGTTAGAACTCCTAGAAAACTGAACAGGAATGGGATTTTCCTCACTGAAAATGATACTCTGTTAGCAGGAGTTTTATTACCACGGTGATGGGACTGAGGCACTACCAGGGGATGTACCTGGGCATGGAACCTCACTCTGGAGTTTGCTTTGGCTACAACTCAGCAGGGTCAGTTTCCCCCAGATCCCAGGGAGCAGGATTGTGATGTCTCTCACATCCAGGGGCTACTGGACTCACAGATTGCTGTGAACGGAGGTGAGAGGGCTGTGAGGGGCACAAGACAGGCTGCTTTACTTTTATTTTTGCATCACTATTAGCAAGGCAGGGCAGGCTGACATTTCCCTGCAGGCCTTTGCTGTTGCTGTCTGTAGATTGGCTCATTACTGAGAGATCTTCAGAGGAGGATGGGTTAGAAAGCTTAATTCAGCATGACCTGACAGTTTAAATCCCGAGGGATTCCCTTCCCCTGCTCCCTGCTGTGTCATGAGGTACAATTGAAGCTGGCCATGCAGGCAGGGTGCAGGAGGGTGGCAGAGGGCAGGGTGCAGAGCAGGTTCCTGCAGATACAAATCCAACATTTTCTGAGGAGACAGCAGGCAGATCACAGGAGAGAAAGACAAAGAAACTGCTCTCAGACTCCGTTTGCTGCTCTCAGTTCAGTAAGGACAGGGATGTAAGAAGTCAGCACAGGCTCAGCTTGGTAACTTCTGTTGATGCAGCTGTCAGCAAATCCAGAGGAGCCTGAGGGATAGAGCAGAATCTGTCAGCACCAGATGCACCTCTGGGCGTAGGAAACCTCCTGTACTTCAAGAAAAACATCCCTGCTGCTGTTCGCAGAATGTGCCTGCTACTGCTTCAACATTTTCTCCTCCCATATTAACACAAAGCTTGGGATCAGCTTGCATCTCTGTCCTAAACACAGGCAGTGGCCTCCATCAACCTAATCCAGAATTAACTCTGGAAACCTGTTTTGCACCACACAAAGGCAGAATAGCAGGAAGGATTTGATGATGCACCACTTGTGATGATGCCTGTGTGGCCTCACTGATCTGAAGCCTGGCTCCCACCCCAGCTGGACACAGCCCAGGTTTTGGGATTTACAGGACGCCAAAGGCATTATGTGGGAAGTGTAACGAGACTGGAGAGGAACAAGCACTAAGGTGAAGGGTGTTCTGCTTCCCTGTTTTAAAACCAAATCACAGCAGTCAAGTCACTCTCTGCAGTGTGAGCCTTCACTCTGTCAAGTGATGAGATCAACCTTAATCAAGTCCTTGTATTTTACCTTCAAATGTGTACTTGAGGTCACTAATGTATGAATTCAGCACAAGGCAATGTCATTATTCAGATCCACAGAGCAGTCTTCATGCTGCTCCAGGCAAACAGGAAGATTAGAAAAAGCTGCCACAAACCTTCTCTGCCTCATTACAGAATAAACCAGGGTAGAGCAAAAGCCATGCGAGCTGGCAGTGTCTTTTTAACAACCTTTCCCTTTTCCAGTGGCTTCCAAACCTCACTCCTTGATTTAAACATGACCAACAATGAAAGTAGCAGAGATTAAATACCAAAACTGATGAGGGTAATCAGTTCTTCGGTGGTTCCATGATTTTAATGACAGAACTCACCCTTTCTTATCATTATGCTTTTAAACTTCAGTTTTTCAGTATAAGGTGAGTGTACTGTAGTGAAGGCCAAACATGTCTTGCTTATAAGCAACTTAACAACAGTCTGAGAAGGTATTTTTCCCAATGTATTTCATGTCCCAGTGGACTACTATTTAATGGGAAAAAGAGGAGTTAAGAGAGTCCTTCTCTGTGCTCAGGGGCAAAATTAATCAGAGCAGATTTTCAGACACCACCATTGCAGCCAAGACACACCATGGGCAGAGGATGGGTCCGTGCTGTCTGGCAAATTTTACAAGGTTAATTTGTTGTGCAACCACTACTGTTTCTAGACCTACTAGAGGCAAACATTCCTCCCCAAAAAACAACATGGTTTCGGTCTCTTATCAGGCACAAGAATTGCCTTAAGTTCCACTGGTCCTGTGCACATTCCACTACAAATGTAATTATCAGATGGACGCAATAAGCATTTTCATGTCAGGAATCAAATTCAGCAATAACAGGTTGAATTATGAACCTTATTCCCTTCCCATCAACTTAAGAAAAAAAAAAAAAAAGGCCTTGTTAGACAAGAGAGTTGTATTGAATTCACTTCTTTTATTGCAGTGACATCCCCCTGGTACAAAGTATTAACTGCAATAATTACGTTAAAACATTAGAAAAGCATTTGTGTGGGACAGTTACAGTACAGTGTCAAATCTTACATCTTCAAACCAAGTGGGCCACAACCCACTAACGCTCAAATCTTTTAAATTATTTTTAGTCATTTTTTTAAATATGTAATGTCAGAAAAAAAGCATATAAAAAGAATGTATGTAAAAGGAAACCTAAATACAAGTGAACAAATAAATAATTGATTTTCACCAGCTATTACTGTCTTTCTAAACCCAAACAAAGGAACCTAATCTATAAGAAGGTATAAATCACCATGTGTAAGTGATTTCATTTTTCATGTCATTAATGATGATTGGAACCTAAGTAAATTTGGTGTCAAAATCAAAGCAGGAGTTGGAGTGACTGCCACTGACATCTGTTGCAGACAATTACCTTTAACTGTTCAAATTTAAGTGAGCAAATAATCTTGGAGCTTGCCCTCATGCCTAGCATTAGTGGACTCCTGAGAGTGCATGTGAAAAGCATCCTACGGTATTTCACAGACATGACCTTAACTATCCCCATATGCATATTTAGATATACTTTATATAATTTTATACATATATATGCATGTATACACACACTTCATTTGGTTTCTGTGTTGTGTTACAGACCACAAGCAATGGTTTCCTGAATGGGCAAATAAACCTTTTTAAATAAGTGTACCTGTGCACGTTTTTTATTTTTTTTAAAGATAGCAGCACTAAGTCCATGCCATACTGTCCATCTGCTCAGAAGAATGTTACCCACAAAACAAGGAGAAATGTGGCAATGATTCCGTATGCACAATGTGACAACCTTATCCCCTACAAAACACTGTAAAACCTGTGATATTTATGTTGGTAATTTTGATCCACATCCCCTCACCTGGAAGGAAGCATTGCTCTGACCCCACACTGTCTGTCTTGTCTTACAATGTTTTATCATAACAAGCTGGGTTCATGCTGGCATCAGTTATCTCACACTTAGCAGCAAGACATGCATGTTTGTTTTTCTTAAAAGTTTTTCAAAAGTGAAATGATTCCATAGTCTCAAATCCAATTGACAGAAATATCAAAAACAAACGAAAAAAAGAAAAAAGAATTTTCAAAGTTTACCAAGAACTTGACAACAGTGTACACTGCACAGTGTATTTTTATCTTTAATCACAAGAAGTTGAAGCTCTACCCTGCCACATAATGATTATACTCTGCCCTTCAAAAGGAACAGTTACATTTCAATTTGATCCTGTATTTAGCAAAACAAACAAACAAACCCCTCAAACAAACAAAAACCAAACCAAAAAAAACCAAAACAAAACCCCCCCCAAAAAAAAAGAACCAAAAAAACCCCAAAAACCTTTTCTGTGCATCCTTAAATGAAAGTCACTCACCCACTGGTAAACAGATCCAGTAGCATGTCCAATGCTAATATCAAAAGCTTGTGAAATGTTTTTAGGCAATCCTTTCTATCCAAAAAATATCAGGAATTTAAAAAACAGTTCACATTACTAACCTTTATACAAAGGCTCAAGTGAAATTTCTTTTGCAGGTGTTCATAGTAGACTAAATTATGAAGTTTCCAAAATATACAATGAAAGGGCACACAAGACTGGCAGTTTCTTTATTGAACATAGAAAATGTATAAAGTAGGATGTATGGAATAGATCGAAATTGCTAGACAATCAAACCTGAGTATTATTTAATAAGACTAAATTCATTTTCTGACAACTGAATGAATTGACCTAAAAACATCTCCCCTAAGAACTTAGTGGTCCATTTAACCATTTGTTGAAAAATGCGAGAGAACTGCAGCTTTTACATTTCATACTGGATAGCACAATTCCACATAGTGTTTACTGTTTTCTGTTAGATAGCATCACATTGCTTATATTATCCCCATTCAAGCCTTAAGTCGAGTTTTGTTTAAAAAATAACTTGAAAGTGACACTAAAACATAAGAGGCCAACAACTAGGACAGGTCTTGTCTTTTATTTTCTTCCAATCTGTGTTAAGATAAAAAAGCCTCAGCCAGGAAGATGAGCTTGATTTCACAGCAGAGCTAAGACTAAGAGGATACTAACTCTCTGCCAAGGTAGATAAAATTAGCTGTCTTTGACTACTGCCAAAGTATTACACATTGTCAAATTTGAGAAAAAGAACCCTCTCTACAAGCAGAATTAGTTTTATTTCAACTGTTACAAAACTTAGTGACAGTAATGTCAGGGATTTGCTTTAGTTCAACTGACCTGCCCCAATTCTCACCTTTAAATCTAACAGATATAATAATTACAAAAAAAAAAAACAAACCAAAAAACTTTCTGACAATAGAAAACATACAGTACTAAGAACTAATAGCTCAATGGAAGACTGAAAAGCAGCATTCATTTTTATTGTAATATGGAATAGACTAAAAACTAAAGGAAGTCTGATCTAAACTCTTAGTTGAAGGCAGATTTTGACATTCTATATAAATTTACAAAATAGGATGTATGGGTGAGATTTGGTTAATTTCAGAAGGCACCTCAAGGCTAAAAGGCTTTTATAAATCTATAATCCTTTCATTGATCAAAAATACAACATTTATTGCTGCTATTCAAATAGCAAACAAAAAACTCGTCTTGTTCTTCAGTCTAACAAGGAATCCTCCCCCATTAAGCAAGATTAAATTACAGAAAATATAGAATAAAACTGAAGATGTCACAACTTTAGAAATACAGTGACTTTCCTTGTGTGCTTTCAAGTCAGTGAAATAGTGAAAGAAGAGTCACTTTTTGCCTTTGTGATGTTAATGAACTCTAGACCACGCCAGTCACTCTCCCCTGGGCACTGCAGTACCATTTCATCACGGCTGTGCCACTTGCAGCACTCTTAAGAATAGAAGGTGAGGACACTCTGATGGTTCCCACGGACAAGGAGGATTGGTGGCAGATCTTTCGAGAGAACTTCCAGCCAGGCCATGTACAGAGCACTGGAAACTGCCCCTTTCCGTGCCACTGGCAAGCTCCTGCAAGCCACAAGGGAAATGACATTCACTGATCACAAAAACCTGGCCAGGTACAAGTCACATCATAATAAATATGACAGATGATTCTAGAAAGATCTAAATATTAATTTAAATTTCCTAACCTTTTAAGTTTCTTTTTTTCCCACCTCAGAATTCATGAATTGAGAGTTTGTATCTTAAGCATCACATGCATTTACATCTATTTCCCCCTCACTTTTGGCCTGTTAACACCATTTAATATTCAGGCAGCTTCATGCAGAATCCTCCCCAGTTGAGGACAGCACCTTGAAAGACTCTACAACACTTTGAAATAGAGCAGTAAGAAATCTAAAATCTGCCTCCTGCTTGCTCACACCAAAAGCAATACCCCAAAAATATGTCAGCAAGATAATGACTCAGCTTTACCTACAGAGATCTGCTAGAAAAGGAAATTGAAGGAAGGACTTAAAAAGAAGAAAGTAACTGCATGCAGGAGTAGAAAGAACGTGAGAATCCTGAACTGCACCACAGATGTGGAGGTGATCCAACTAAAGCAGCATAATCAAAAGCACAACACTAAAAAGGACATTTTTGGCTCAACAGAACAGTAGCTCCATACCTCTAATAAATAAATACAGTCAGCACTGAAATGCTGAATATTTCTATACTTCAATGCCAAGGCAGAGTCTTGTTCCTGATCTGTATTTACATTTATATTTTGAATTATAGCTCTGTATCAATTCAGGTAAGACCACAAATCCAAATAATTTACTTACATGACAATTATGTTAGCTGTACTTGAATGTTCTTTAAGCAACTCGTTTAGCCTAATCTGTCTGTAAGTCTGTAAATAAAAGGAAATTTGTTAGGAACAGCTTTCATTTAAAAACTATAAAAAAATTCTTAAAAAAAACCAACCAAAGAACTCCATTATAACCAACTGGAATGAGTAATTGATAAGAAGCAGGTACTTCCACCTCAGTGTGGAAACTCATTCTAATTACCAAAAACCCTTTGGTAGCAATGTTGGGAAAAAAGAAAGCAGCAAGCTCAGAATGTGCAAGTAAACCACGTACCACCCTATTACAGGATGCCATTTATTTTCTCATCCAAAGAAACACCTGAGAAGAAATACTTCTGATGTCTCTATGGTACAAAAGAACTTGGAAAAGATGTCAAACCTCCAACTGCTTCTCTGCACCACAAAGTGTTGTTTGCTTTTGGTAGTGTTTTTTTAAAAATAATGAAGCAAAAAACACAAGCTTGGTCAAAAAAAAAAAAAAAAAAAAGCGTCATAAACACCTGGCTGTAGATTAAATTATTTTAAACTAACTGCTCAAATACTGCAGGAAAGCAATCTGGCCCCAGCTCATACCTAAAGGCAGAACTTCTTTGCTTTTGTGAACCATCTAAATGATTTTAGATGCTGCTTTTTACCTACTATTCATAAAAACTTCTATGGAAGGGAGAGAATAACAAGAATTAACTCACTGATACCACAACCACAAATGGAGAAGGAAGTTTTAACTGACGTAACACTCTAAAGGAAACCTCACCTTTGTTTTGTAAAGCTCGAGCTCATTATCTGTTATCCTCCATGGTTCATCTTCCTTCATTTTATCTGCAATTTCTTGCTCTTTATCATCCTCATGAAGTCGGAAGGGCTCTATCATCTCCTCAAAAGCTGCAATACTGGAAGGATTAAGTGAACAAACATTAGAGCAGATGTGAGTTTTTATGTCAAAAACTGCTTTCATGGTATCAGAAATGAGATTTTATTGCTATGTAAAAATGAAGTTTTTTCCCCCCGGTCTGTTGCAGTCAGAACATCAAATCAGCTCTTTGCATACACAGACACTGTGATTCAGCAAACAATTCACCATACAATTTAAGTTTTACCGAGTTCAGAAATTTCCCTGTTATTTTAAAAGCTGAACAGTACTATCCTTAAAAAAGGGACAATAACTAGGAACAGCTTCTTCAGAACTAACTCTGGAAGAGAGACAGTTTACAAGTTATAGTAAAAACCAGCTATCAAGTCTCATGCCATTGCTGTTAGGATTCTGGTTTTGATATTTATACTTTGCTTCTTTTATCTCTTTCCAATGTAGTCCAGGAGCCACATTCAAATGAAAAAAACACAGATACCTTACTTAGTCTTCCTGTTGCACTTTTAAGAATATGAATACTTTGAATTTACCAGAACTTTAGAGCAAGAACTTCAGAATAAAACCTTCTGAAGATCAAGGAGGAATTTATTACTGCTAGAAAGAACTCATGTTATTCTACTTTTCTACCTACACTTCCTCCAGGAAATACCCACATTACTAACAAAACATCTTTATATCTGCTCTTGGTGGTCTTTACTATACGATGACTTCACCTCAATAAAAAAGAAAGTGATCTGCTATTTTTCTGGCTGAGCAAAAGGAGATCTAATAATAGTATTATATTACTATACAGCACAGCAAATGTTAAAAACTAATCTTCCTCCACTTGGTTTTCAGTTTTGTTAATACCTAAATGGTATTTAGAAATATTCTGGATATATTGTGGGGATGTATCCACAGAAACAAAAAAAAACGCTCTCAGAAGAATTAATTCATGGATCACTTCTATTAAACAAAAAATAATTCCATGTGATTCTGTGATCTCAACTGTGATGCCTAAATAGGTGCTACTCCATCAGAGTTCACACCTTTCACAGCAGCAGGCTTCTGGAAGCTGAATATCCAAGAACATCAGAGTGCCAGAAATATTTTGTTTTACTTAAGTTTTAGTTGCTGAATGTATTCTATACATTGGAAAAGAAGATTTAAAATGGTATAAAAGAACTCATAATAACATTTAGCATTTAGGCAAGTTCTAAAATAACACTTCTCAATTTTCATGGCACATCAAGACTTTCAGATAAATGCATGACCATATAAAAGGTATTTTTACAACTTCAGCATACTCAAGAAGGTCTAAAGGGAAAGGAGGATATTTTTAGATCATATACGTTCTGTTTTAAATTTATGCTGAAAGCCATCTACAAGTAATGCTTTTTTGAACTTGAAAGTAAGAAATATCTTATGTATGATCATTCCTGTGTACATTAACAGTCCAAGCAAGTTAAAAATGGAGAGGGGAAAAAAAAAAAAGAAAAACCCAGACCAGGCTATTTCAAGACCAAGATGTGTTACATTAAACTAAGACTAAATGAGATCAAGACCATTTAAGATTGGTTAACACTTCTCTTTTAAAAGAGGGTTCCTCTAGAAAACTTTATTTCTAACTTAATTTTTCTGAATTTAGTAGTACAATCTAAGGACCAGAGATTCAAAAAAATACAGATTTCTATAGTCTTGGACATGGGAGTTACTGTTAATTAATTTCCCACATTTTTGTCGAACACTGAATACAGGAACTTTTGTACCATAACCTATATAGGAAAGAATGAGGTGTTCTAAATTAAACACATTACAAATTTAATGAACAAGCAAAATGTGTTCTGAGACTTACTTTTCTTTCTTTGGCTTAGTATTAATATCCCCAAGGACCATAATATCTGAGAAGTCTATCCGAAATTTGCTGAGCAAAGTAGCCATCCTGCATCAGAAAAACAAGCCTTTATGCATGATCATAGCTTCAATTATTTCACAGGGTGAACAGAGAGATGTCTGACAATAAAAAACACTGGTTTAACAAACAGAAAAAAGGCACCCTAAATGTAACAAGGACACAACTCAAACTGAGTTGGCATACAACTATAAATCAACAACATGGTTGAAACCATGTTGGAAAAAATCCCCGTAACAGTTTTATGGCTTTAAAATAAGAGAAGATAATCTCTAAAGATATTTGAAAAAGAAAATACTAGTGTCAGATAATACTGCAGAAAAATCAGTTTGAGGTCACTCATCCAAAGACAATCTGGGGGAAACACGACTTTTTCTGAGAAAGGCAACAGAGCACGATAACACTTCAAGCCAAGAAAAACTGCAATAAGGCAAGTAGGAAGAGAAAGTAATGCAATGTGTAAGATGCTGCATTAGCATTTGAAATGGGATTTTTAAGGCAAACTTACGCTCTTCTGTCATGATCAATCCTGTTTATTTTTCCACCAATGAACACCCTGATCTTGCAGTCCTTCCACTTCTTCTTGGTTGTGATAAGGTAAGGAATCAACAGTGTCAAACCTGTGTTCAGAACAGAATTTGAGAAAGATTAAGAAAACTTCACTTTGTTAAACAGTACAGGTTTTATATGATCTGACTGACAGGTACCTACTAACAACTAATCCAAAATTACCCCAACATTTTTTGTTAATCAACATTTAAAGCCGTTTAAATTCTAAAGCACGTTACCTCCATCATCAAAGAGCCACCAGACGTCAATATTGCTCTTGCCTTGTTTCTTCTGGAACTGAGAACTGGCATCAAGAAGTCTTTGGTCAGCCAAGTTTAAAGGAGAGGATGAGCTCTTTGAATCTGGAAAAACCAGCGAAATTTTGGATGAAGTGTTTTGCTTAATCACTTCAAAAATCATCAAATGCAACCCTTAATATTTTGCGATATACCTACTTTAAAATTAAAAATTTTCCTTTACGACCCCCAACCCAACTCCAAATTTTGATTGACTGGATATAAACTCAACTGGCTGTATTTAGGGAGCCTGAAGACTAATAATTTCAGCAGCTGAAGTCATTTACCAGGCATCTGAGAAATAAAGGGATGTGTGAGGTCTTTACACAGACATTTGCCTGGACAATTTAATTAACTTTGCTCCAGAGCTTTAGGCCATACACTCTACTTCATGCAAATGACAGAATTTCCCTAAAAATATGCAGATAACTGATTTACAAGAAAATACCACGTCCTAAGCAATTATTTCCTTAAATCCAGTTTTCTTTAAGCATGTGGTGAAATTTACATATGCATATTGGGCTCTGTCTCTTGCAAAAAGCACAGTTTTGCATAACAAAGTTATTTGATTTATTGAGAACAAGACAATAATAGCATTTTCAATGAGAATAATATAGGTAATTTTTTTTGAACTGTAGGAAAAAAGCCCTAACCTCTCTTAATTAAAACCTCAGTCTGAACAAGAGCCAGGAGTCTGACGTTTGTCTCTGTCCTTATTTTATTAGGAATTTTTTAAATTTAGAGCACATCTGTGACTGATTTACATTAATATACTACTTTATTGCATACTGGGACTTCTTCCAAACTGCCATCTTGTGCTTCAAGATGTAATCTCACTTTCCATTATTAAAACACAAAAGCTTCTAGCTGCTAAAATTATGAAGAAAGTGTCAAAACAGTTCAGATGAATTGCAGTTAAGGCAAAAATACCTGATTAACACACAACAAGTCTGAAATAAACCAGGAAGTGAGAACTGCTCAGTTAATTTCTCAAAATGCTGATTTGAATGACTACTTTGCTTTACTGCATGTGTTCACCTCACTGAGTAGCTGTACTGTGCCTTAATTTTCAGGATACTGAACTATTTCCAAATAACAGAGTAACAACCAGAAGATACACTGAATAAACTGAGAGCTCTTCCACTACACCATCAGATGGAATTTCCTGAACCAAGCAAGGATCCAGACAGACACCTGAGACACAGAATTAAGAAAGCAGAAAGCTCCTGAACACATTTCAAATATTACTTTAAAAGAAGAGTTTTAAAATTTTTTAAATTCCAATATTTACACACAATCCTTTCTCAGTAGCAACTTCCTCTGGCAATTTCCACAATGTTGTTTTTGTTTTTTTTTTTTTTTTCATGGCCTAACCCCTAAGGATGAACATTCTAAAGCAGATATGAAGAAACAAATAAACATTGCATGGTTGGTATTTTCCTCTCTGATACTTAGGTGCAGAAAAAATTACAAAAGGAAAACTGAAATCAACAATGTGAAAGAATGGTTTAACACAAAAAGGTGGAAAATGCCTGCCTTTATTCAACAGGGGTTGTGTTGGAGCCTTTCCATCCTCGTCCTCCTCTGGAAGGTTTTTAAAGACACAAAATAAAAAGGTTAATTTCCTTTGTGATATTAATGAACACAATACAAACTTAAAAAAAACCTAGAAAATAAAGATGTGAAATGAAGCGGATTTTTGCACAGAGAAAAGCACACAAATGCAGTCTACCAAACCCTAAGATTCATTTTTACTTAAAAAAAATATATATATATACATCTACTACCCACCTAAATATCAAGGCTTTTGCTTTGAAGGAAAAGAGTAAAGTTGTTTATTGTCATGTCAAAGCATTCTGAATCACTTCTGTCTGTTAACATGCATGTAATATTCTAGTCTGAGATGAACAAACCTTCACAAATTTAGTAGCCTTCCTCACAACATACAGATGTGGGACACAATCCTCAAGCATTTTTTAATGTCTCTCAAACTCAGCAACAAAGAAAATCCATTGTAAATCACTGCCTACCACCTGGTTTATTTAGGGGACTAGAAACAAATATTTATTTTACATACTGGTAAAATCTGAACCAAAGTACTTAAGAGATTAGACATCAACATATATTAAAGCATGATACTTCTACTCCACAGACACAAAAATCCCCTAAATAATCCCTGGGCAAAGAGAGAGAGGAACTGAGGAGGAATGAGAGAAAGAGTGAGAATTCAGGTTTCACTGCTAACTAGCAGTTACCTTTGCGTGGAGTGGAAGTTCTTTCACTGGATGATGGAGCAAAAGCTATGGAAGTGTCTGTCTCAGACTTCTTGCTGTAATCCACTTTTACTATGACATCCTTGGTGCAGGGAGACTTCTCTTGGGAGGATAGCAAATCTTTGTGAAAGCAAAAAACGTATTAGAAACCACTGGAATTGTTACAAATAGTATCAACAGAAGTATATGACTACATTGTGGTGGTTGAAAACGAATTACAAAGTGCTGCAACTGTTACACCACAGCAAAGAGGGCAGGAGGGGGAGAACCAATACAAAATTGTTTTATGAACTTCAGAGCACAAAGAGGCTCCTCCTCTGAGCAGAACTTTCATTTTCTGTTACTTTTCCTAGGTTGTGGTTGTTGATTGCATTCCCAGAGTCTAAAAAGAGAGCTAGGTAACACTGTGGAACTACAACCAGAAGGGAGAGAAAAAAAAAAAAATCACTTGGTAAAATGTTTTCTGGTTCTACTTTTAACTCCAAGAGGAAGATGAGCCTTAGACACACCACAGACCAAGTGTGACTGTCTCACTGCCAAGTCTTTCTTCCAGGTTTGTCTTCTGTGGAGCAGCTGTCAGAGCTGAAGCAAACTCACACAGTCCCCAGTGGGTACCAAGATTCCTCTGACACCTTGGTGAAACATTCCCAGTTTTCTCAGCAGTGTGGTTTCCACACTGCAGATTCACTCCTTGCCCTTTCTCACACTGCTGCGCCCTCCTGCACATGGTGACAGGCCCCCTGACACTCTCCAAATACTAAAACATTAGTCTTTTCCAGGAAAAGAACATCTTCTTTCAGGGGGACGCCCCTCCTTGTGTCATTTCTCCTCATGGTAGCAGCATTGTATGGAGCAAGCCACAAAAAATTACACATTATCTAATCAGTAAGCAGCTGTAGCAAACTTCACAAGCTCGTAATTTAACTGAAATTACACCATTCCACTTAAGAACACTACTGACAAAGCATAACCAACTCTTCTCCACGGAAAACCTTTCCAAATTTGAGGCAGACTACTCAGAGTCCCTAAACTAGTCCGTGTAGGGGTTGGCAACCCACACACCAAACTCAAGGCATTCCTGCATTGTGCAGTATTTGTTGTGATTTTCACAATTTCTGGGCTTGAGCCCCAAATATTTGATGCCAGCTTGCCAGCATCACTAATTAGTCACAGCAAAGTAGCAGATCTCCTGGAAGCAGCTGTATACAATTTGGAAATACAGAGGTGAAACACAGACACAGAAAACTCAAGTTCTGCTGCTGACCATGTGTCAGCTTACAGCTCCGATTTACTAATTTCACTGAATTTCACTGAACACCACAACAGTGGTGTTTTTTTACTGAGCTTTAAAATTTTCAGAATGCAGTTTTAAAAGGGAATTAGAACAGCAATTCACCAGATGGAACAAAATAACTCGTACCTTGGCCCTGAAGGTGAGAAATGTCCAGGCCCTCCTTGAGGCGAATGACAACTACACCATACTGAACATCAAAGGCATCACTAAACAAAAGGGACAAAAATAAAATATTTCACAGCTTTTTCTTTTCCAAATGAAAAATGCACCCTTCCCTGAAAAAATTCCAATGATTAAGCACTACCATTGGATGTCTCAAATCATAAATTTGCTTCAGAATATCAGTTTCAATTCCAAAACATTAACTGACCATCATTTCAGGAAAAATAATGTCTAGAAAGGATACCTATTTCTTCTCCTCCCTCTCTCCACTATGCAAACAGTGATTAAATAAAAGCAACATGAATACGTCACTCAAGTCCTGCACAGATAGTAAGACACACCAAGAAATAGAAATTTTTATCTCCCTCCATCAACAAAAGGATTCATTTTGAGTAGTTCTTTTTGATCTGAGAATTAAGGATTTCTGACATCTTTCTGAAACATTTGGGTATTAAAAACACCTAAGATTATGTAATTTAGTATCAAATTAGCTGTTAGCTACAATGTACCTACTCCCATTACATGTGATAAAGTTGGAACTCACGGCATTGAAAAATAAAGAGGCAGAAATTCATTACTGTAGGAAAGAGCAAAAACCCTGAATAAATTGCTAACTAAAAGGGGAGTAAAATTAGCAACAGCCCCACCTGCAAAATGTAAGACAAGACAAACACAAACTTAACCATATAATACTGTTTGCATTAGTCATTAATATATATATATATATTTATTTATAAATACCTCATTCATTACTAACAACCATAAATCAGAGAACTCCCTCCCATATCATTTCCACGGACAGAAATTTCTCAAGATTTCACTAATTAAACTCTTCCCTTTAGAAGTAGTGAGACTTGATTAGAAGTGTTTGAAGTATCAATGTATTCTACATTAAGTGCAATAAAAACTGCAGTTATTTAAGATTTGTTTCATCTATTAGTAAACATTTTAATTTCATTATTTAATGTGTTAGATTTGTAGAGATCAGATGTGTTTCTATTGTGTGCTTCAGAAACTTTTAGTTTTCCAGAAAGTTATTTGACTTGCAGTTATTACCTCCTGAGGTTTCTTTAGGGATGTGGAGAACCACATGACTTGATGACCTTGACAGATCTTCCTGAAAAAGCCATCCCAAAATAAAATAGGAAAAAAAGAAAAACTAACCAACATGTTTCCTTATTTTTCCACTGTATTTGGTGGCCCTGCTTTTCTCTTGAAGACCTGGGTGAGATGACTTTTTTGTCCTTTTCTAATACCTGCCTGTAAACCTCCATCCTCTCTATCGTAAAAGCACAGAAAGTAAGAAACACAAAACACCATGGAAGTGGGTTAAGCAGAATTTCAGCTGAACACAAAATCCTCTGTATAAGTAAAGTAATAATTGTTCTTTTCTTTACAGCAGCACAAATTACTATTAAATTTTTCAGCCACAACTGGTCTGCATTTCAGTACTGCCAAGTTGCTCTGGGATTTCCTTTCTCATCTCCTTTATGTATTAACCTGGGTGCCAGTGCTGTGTATCTTGTGAGTAAAGTATTTCTTCTTCTCAGACAGTAGCTCTCAAACCTCAGACCGCTGCCACAACTCTTTTTAGACACAGAAAGTTATTACAAAGATTTCTAATCTGCCTAAACTATAAGCTTGCTTATTAATTTCCACATCAGGAAATAAACCAGAAATATTGAAAACTTTTGAATGGAAAGCCTAGGTTCACTTGAAAGAGACTTCATGTAACTAACATCTTTCTTACTACCAACCATACTGAAATGGAACATATCAGCTAAAACTTTGTATTTTCTACTTACTGGAATAAATTGATATAGGTTTCAACATCTCTCATATCACCCTGTCTCCAGTTTTTCTTAAATCCAACCACAAGGGTGTTAGGTCTCATTCGACCCAAACCAGCAGCCTAAGAAGAAGAACAAGAAGTATTTTATAAAATAACACGTTACTGGCACAACTAAAGGTTCTATTTTCTGCTTAAAAGAATAATGAAGTACTGTTCATCAAGGCTTTAAGATAGTTTTGCAAAAGGGACATATTTCAAAATATAAAGTCACTTCTGATTTTGATGTGCATTTTGAGCAATTTAATTTTTTTTTTAAATACCTGCATTAAGTATTGTCCTCCATCCCTCAAGTCCTCTGCATGCACTGGTGCATAGAAAGCTTTCATCTTGTTTTTAATAAGCCATCGCTGATATTTAGCCAAATCAGTTGACAGCTCCTTCATGGCTTGCCTCCGAGGACCCTTTCAAAAACAGGAAATAATAAGAGGAGAGGGAACAAAAATTAGGAATATGAGTAATAGGAGCAAAAAAGCCCCTCCCAATTTTTTAATGTCACTGCTAGAAACTAATTCAAACTCTGAGAACCTCAAAATGTGTTTGCACACTGTCAAAAACACCCCAAACCACAAAATACTAGGCATTATCAGCAGCAAAAACTGAAAAACTTTTACCATTTTTAGGAAGAGGGTTGCTTAAACTTTAGCAATCTTGTTCCTGCAGAGCACAACCCTCTTCCCCAGGGGGTGGCACAAGCTTGTCCTCCAAAGCATAACACAGTTTTTTAAAAAAAGGGCTTTGTAAAGAAATAGACACAGAGGCAGGATGACTTAATACTACACTTCATGAGAGTATTTGTATCCTGCAGTCAAAGTCACCTTCTCTTTAAATACTTCCTTTCTGTTATTTCTGCTGGGGTGAATCTTTTGTGTTCCTCCTAGACATCAAAATGCAGAATACAGGACAAGGTATAACCAGGAACACCGCAGCCCAGTTTTTGTAGAAGGACACAGACTCGACCAAATGGCCAAAGCTACTGAAGAATGAGGTAATGCCACCCGTCTTGTAAGAAAGTAATTTTAAATAGGGAAAGGATACGCTCCCAAAAATTCTTCAAAGCTGCTTTCCTACAAGAAGCATGACACCACCTTATTCTTTTCTATATAGCCCTTCTTTTCAAAGGAAGTGATTACATCTGTGGTATCTTATCTCCCTAGTATTACTCAGTTTGTGCTTTCATATTCACTGAAATATTAAGTTTATATAGACAGGAATTAAAAGTTTCCTAAGACAAAATACCTGTATGTGGAATGCATTAACTTTATTTGCTCTAATGTGTTCATTACATCAGAATTAATACATATTTACTAAGTGTAGTAAATTTGAACACATTTATGAGTAATCCACATTTTTATTCAAAGTCTTTCATGTGTGTCACCGGCGCCCTCAGGTTACTGTCAGCTGCAAACCTGTTGAGGGTGGCCCTGCTCTCCCTGTGTGTGTCACTGATGAAGGCATTGAAGAGCCCCAGTCCCAGGACACAGCCCTGAGGGACACCACTCGTCACCAGCCTCCAGGTGGACATGGAGCCACTGACCACAACTCTCTGGCTGCATCCATCCAGCCAGCTCCTCACCCACTGAATCCTACACCCTTCAAACCCACATCTCTCCAATTTGGAGATATGGATGTCATGTGGGACTGTGCTGAAGGCCTTGCAAAAGTCTGGGTAGGTGACATGTGTCAGTCTTGGATGAAATCTCTTACTCACAAACTTGCTTAAACATTCTCAGTGATGTGACAAAAGTTTGGCCCTAAGATAGGAAGCAAAATTGCACAACTCCAATGTGTTAAAACGCATTTACCAAAGTTTATCAGAGATGCCACAGTGTCTCTGTAGCTTAATGGAACCTTTGGTACAGATCACTGTATGACAGCCTACCTCTCAATCAACACAACTCGTGACAGGCTGATTCTGAAGAAAAGTTACTTGAAAATTGCTTCCTTTTCACCATCACAAAACAAGTTTCTAGGGTTGCCACAGAAGACACTAAGTAGTAAGAACTGTTAGAACATGTCCTTGCAGAATCACCCCCACACAATGTCCCCTGCAAAAACATCCTCACTCAATATTCTGACAAAACCGTCCAAAGATCCTTAGTGAAATATCAGGGGCTGGTCAGAAAGGCAAGAGGAAACACCTGACAATTAAATAAATCTGATAACTGAAGGAATAAAAAGCTACTTGGAAGGCTAAAAGCTATTTTTAGCTAATGGCTAAACTGCTATTGACTTCCCTGCTCAAGAAGGTTTCTTTTCTCCCAGGCTTTATAAGAACTCTACACTGAAATCTATCTCCCTGTGTTCACTTCAATTAGAAGTAAAAGGTCCCTC
Organism: Eopsaltria australis; assembly: GCA_034509425.1. Lineage (NCBI taxonomy): Eukaryota > Metazoa > Chordata > Aves > Passeriformes > Petroicidae > Eopsaltria > Eopsaltria australis. Next base: position 179,862 of record JAVTVJ010000988.1, read on the forward strand.
AGCATTTAAGCATCAAATGATCAAAGGTACTGATTTTTTACAAATTTTCCCCTTAGTACACCTAACCAGAATAGTGATGACCCATACATTAGCAAAACTTACCAGTAAATCTCTTTTTGCACTTTTTAATGTCTAATGATGTTTTCATTTAAAAAAAAACCAAACAAATAAACACCAGAACCTGAACCAGACCCAAAAAGCAACCAGGTTAAAAAAACCAAATCAGTCCCCAAAGTAGACAGAAGAAAACCACCATCAAGGTTATGAAGTAAAGACAAAATAAACTTACCATATGTACATGGCCACAGATCATCAAGCCCACATTCTTAGTGAAAGCATGGACCAGGTGAAGCAAAGCTGGACGTGCATTTGGAGCACCAGTCATAATTAAGCACTGAGGTCTAGAATTATGAGGGGGAAAGAAAAATTAGAATTAATCTGGAGTTTTGAGCTTTTTTCATTAACAGAAGAGTCTCTTCCAAATATTAGCCATAACAACAATCATCACTGCAAATGTAATAACTTCATCCACTTTGTAAGACTGTTAAATTAAGAAAAGATCAGATCCATGACCAATTGCATAAAAATTCAGTAATCCCATTGAAGCTGAAAATCTACACATTTAAGAAGTTCAAGAACAGATTTTAGACAATACTAGGTCAGAGGGATTAAGTTTTTCTTCCCCACTGGTAAGTCACATCCCTTGCATTTCGTAGCTTAGATTCTACTCTGTCCAGCAGAATTACTGGAATCCTATGCTCATTTTTACAATGCTTTCCTACAAAAGGCAGAGCCAAGCTAGTGCAAGTAAGTCAAAGGCAACTTGACTTTTAAAACTGTTTTAAAAGAGGAAGTGTCCAAACTTCAGAGCTCATTACAGGTGATCACTGTAATTAATATGTATACATCATAATTAATACAGTCTGGAAGTGGAAAGCCCATTAATACTCTTATTACTACATTTGTAATTGAGTTTTACTGTCATATTCCTTGAGGCCCTACTGGTACCTATCACAACTGATTGACACATCCTGTTTCAACTGTCTGCAGTAATATGTAATATAGATGTTGTATATTGTACTTCTGCAGGTAAATGTACTCATTTCCAAGAGAGCCCAGGGGTCAGAGCTGGAGCATTTTCCCAATTGACAGGAAACGCCATGGATGCTTTTTCTGAAAACTGTGTTGCTGCCAGGTTCTTCACAACCTCAGAGGATGGCACCTGTGTTAAGAATCCCACTCAATCTGTAATTCCATTTACTTGGATGAACCACAGGAGATGAACACAGATTTAATGGAAACCTTGACAGCAAACCTCATGACAGTAGCCTAGTAAACACAGAATTTCTTTTCTTTAAGTGATACCTGAAGTTTTTCACGTGATCTTCCACTCCTGAGAGCCGAATGGAATGCTGCAGTGCATTCAGGTAAGTCAAGGCTTGAGTAGAGGATCCCCAGTTCACATCTGTTGAAAGATTTGAGGTTCCAATGTGTTATTTACAGTTGTCCACTGTAAAACTACATGACCACAAAATGAATGCTGGATACCAACCGAAAACACAGATTTAAGCTACACCTTTCCATTTTATACAATACTAGTCAACAAACCTTACAGCTCAGTAGGTTATTATATTTAAAGATAACATTCCTGTAGAAGTTTCATTCATAAGTTAAGAAAGGGAGAACTGACTTTTTCAATCTCCACATTTTAAAGACCACAACATCACAGTCAAAAGAATACCACTTGAAAAAATGCTGTGCTATTTTATACCACAGCAAAGAAAACGAATCTCAAAACACTGCCTAAACAAAGTCAGATACTTTCAGTGAAAAACTGCTAGATTAGACAGATTCTTTCAGATTATTATTTTTATGAGGAAAAGAAAGACCCCACTATCATCTCTTTTTGCTCTCATACATGTGTCTTGATAGCCACAATGAATTCACCAGTGTCCAATTTTCGTTCAGACATTTATGCCTAAGTGGCATCTTCATAATTTGGGAGTAGGGGAACTGCAGTGACTACACAGGCAAAATTCCATTTAATTACAACTAAGAAGTCTGAAACAGAAGTTTAAACTAGTGGTCCAAACAGAAAGAAGTTGCTAGTTGCTGGGGTTTTTTCCCACCAAGGCCATCACTTTTTCCATCTCTTTCCCCCCTCCACAACCAAAAGAAGCCGCTGTACATACCTGGTTTCTTGTAAGTGACATAGATGTAAAGCCCGAGAACTATGACATAGGTTAGAAGTGCTGCCCACCAATTAATGACAAACATTACAATGCAGCACAGTATAGCTCCAACAAGAGAAATCCACATATTGTAGTATTTGAAAGCAGGGCGCCAGCCTAGTCAAAATAAAATTTTTGAGGATAGAAAAAAGAGGGGGAAAATTAATTTAAACAGTACTGCAAGAGAAGGAAGGCACTGTTTCTTTTTCCCTTCCCTAGTATTCTGCATCCATTTCATGTGAGCATCTGAGTTTCAGTGATGTACAAAATGCATACTGGCACATTTACACTTTCCATTTTCCAACACCTTCCAAACGAATTTGCATCTTTCTCACACAGATATGCAAATGTTCCTAGTTTTGCTCTCTAAAACCACAGCTCAAAAACAAAGTTTGTGGATGCTTGTGCCAGTACATCTATTGAATTAGGCTGGGAACAGCCTGGCTGACATTTGATTTTTGCTTTCTAAGGTAGTAAAACATGCATCATCTCATCGTCAGTTTCTTATATACTACTGATTTTAGTTATGCATTTTTACTGTTTTCATATAGAAATTCTCACTACATGAAAAGGAAAAGGATAGATATATCCAAACGGAACTTGGGCATGGACTGTTGCTGTTTAAGAGCCTTATTTGCCACAAGTTTATCCAAAATCAGGTATACACATGCACACCCCCAAAAACACATCCAACATTAACAACTGTATTAGAGTTATTAAAGTTGTGCAAACTGTTATACCTATCTTCTCAGAAGAAAAAAAAAAATCCACCAGTTAAGTAACTTGAGAAGCTTTTAAAGGAGTTATTCCAGTACAACTGAACGTGAACTGGGTAAAATGTACATTTGTTCTGCAGATACCAGGTTTTGGCTTGTTCCTGTAGTTTAACCAACCTCCCACACTAAAGACTATAAAAATGTGGCAATACCACCAGAAATTCCTGTTTCTTCTGGACTGGAAGATGAAACACATTAACAGAAACTGAAGACAACAAAAGGGTGGGTTGCCAACACCAGATACTGAATTAGCAAGAAAGCTTTCTTCCAGAATTTCTGAATAATCTCTGAATTACCTTGTGTTCCCTCAGCAAAGATGATAAAATTAGTAGCTCCCAAGCCCCACTAGATCACCCAGTTTTCAAAATTTCAGAAGTCCCAAGTATACAACATATTAAGCTTTTAATGCCATGAGACTCAAGTAAGTATTTAATAACTAAACCTTAAATTTTTAAATTGCATTTAAGCATAAAGGAATGGCAAGGCTGAATTCCCATCCTTAAAATGCAGTTCCTACCTGGAGATTTTGCAAGAGAAGCATGGAATACAGAGAAGTTAATCAAGGCATATGAAGCCAAGAAGAAATTAGAAATAATTGGAGCAATGACATTCAGTTCGGCTGTAAAATGAAAAAAAAAAAGCAAGCTGTTATCAAAGGTATCATCCAATGCCTCTGCAGATTACAGAGTAAAAATTTTGCTACAAAGAACCTTATTTTCTGATATAATCTAAGGACATGCAGTTTACTCTTTTTGCTGACAGAGCTTTATGATCACCTATTTACTAAGTCATCTTTTAACAGTTAGGAAGTGTAACTTTCAGTTTCAAAAATGTAAGTACTACCAAGTGTTTTAGAAGCACTCTGGAAACACTACATACTTTCTCAAGACCATTAATTGAGAAAATTTAATTCCCAGCAAGGCATGGATCAAACAGTGCACCAAAACACTGAAGAATGCCAGAATTATTGCAGACCAACACCATCACAACAGAGATGCTTACATCCTCTTTAGTGGGAGGGGAAAAACTGATGCTCTCTCCTTTCCTCAAGGCAGCATGTTACAAAACGTTTGTATGCGTGCTCTCACCATCATTAAAAAAAAAAAAAGTGACCAAAATGTAGGATGTGCCATCCTAGTCTGCAAGTTTCTAGCTGCAATCAAACTTCCAGTCAGCGTGGGTCAGCAGGGACCCCATGGGTGTATCTCTGCTTCAAGCAGATGTGGTGGAAAGACAGAGAAAACTGGGAAAAGAAGTTTAAAGCACTGGCACTGGACTCATGGATGGACACAGCACAATTAGTTTGCCACCAACAGAGAACACGCAATTAATTATACCCAGACTACCTTTAGCAACAGCAGTGTCAGCACTCAGCTCTACCATTTGTAACTTAACAGAAAAGCACACTTTAACTTTAAATAATATTGCTCATGAAAGTTGGTATTTTACTGAAGCTGTCATTTTTAAAAATCTGAAATAACATCTTGAAAATATGAAAAGTGTAACATCTCTCTGTCTCAAGCAAAGGATGCATTTCTATTGACTGATAGTACCTCAAGACAGGTACCCGTGGTTAAAGAGAAGTGCAGTCAAAATTTACTGCAGCTCCTAACAGAGAAGACAGGAGAAAGTAAGCCTCAAAATAACCAGATTTAGAATGCTGTCTTAGAATTAAGCTGTGCATTAGATCGCTTGGACCCTGTCATCAAGCCCACAACACGGACTAGAATGCTTTCTAAAGGACAAAAGGGGATTGAGATTTACTAAAATTTCAAACTAACCAATTAGTATGAATCCAAGAGCAATTAAAAATGTTAGAATATATCCTCTCAGTGGTTCATTGTTCTTCCCATAGCCTTTAGCAAACATCTGAAATCCTGGATAAATGCTGTCCTTGCACAAAGCCTGAGGGGAAAAAATATCAAGAGTCAACATGCATTTTGTTCATGCCATCATCCATTGCACATTACCTTTCTGAACGTTTCCTGATGATTTACAACCATCCTGGACTATTTGTATTCTCAACAGTCTTTGCATATTGATACTTTGTGTTTTCACTATTCTATCCTTCAGTAATGTCTACCTGCAAGAAGCAGCTTGGCTCTTCTGTGAGTAATTATTCTATTTAACTAGTGCCTTACAATCACAAAAACTCAGTTTTTAGAGAGTATGTTTTCAAAAAAGTAGAAAGTTTGCCCAATGTATGCACTAGTTCTCTGCATCAATTACAACTGACTCCCCACTGAACTTTCTTTAACCCAAGCTATGACAAAGAAGGAGATTCAACAGTTAAAAAGAAGGCAGAGCAAAATATGCTCAGGAACCTCAAGAAACAGTACCAAACTGTTCTCCCATTCTAAACAACAGGTAAATATTAGAACAATCTACTGTTGTCATCTGAAATGAATCATGATAGCAGTATGTCAGAGTCTCCTCCCAAAAATCAAGACTCTAAATTAGTTATTCTTCAAAATATTACCATTTTCTTCCCTTACTTACCTGGAAGATCTTAGGGGCACTCACAAGAGATGCTAATGCAGACGACAGGGTGGCTGAGAAAATACCTGCAGAAATCAGTGGTGCAAATCCTGATACCATGCTCATGACCTGAAAGCAAAATATTTATTTTAAATATGTGAAAAAGTACACTGCACAAATGGATGGCACCATTAACTACACAAACAGAAAAAAACCACTATGCACTCCTCACTTAAAAGCTGTCTGAATATCACGTATTCATTTTAAATGAATGAACTAGAGGCAGATCGGGATATAAATGCATCCTGATTTCAGGAGAGGAGATGGTGATTTTTCACAGAATATATCTGCAATTTAAAGCTCAAATTATCAAGGGCAAAAATCTTCATGGGCTCATAAAATCAGAAGTAAGTAATGGAAGAAAAATACTTGGGAATTTGTTACATATTTCAACTAGCCTATCACTGACTAACATGGTCTCAACCCAAGTGATAAAATGAGTGAAATTTGGCAACATTTTGGGAAAGTTGATCATCTTTCTTCAGAATCTCCATAATTTAAGTTAGTCTTTTTTTCCACAATCAAAACCACAAGGTCAAGACAAACTTGCTTCCGGTCTCCCCAAGATCAAATCCCAGGACATGTCTGTAATCTCAGGGACAGAAATCAAACATGTAATCCTTGGTAAACTGGATGAGTAATGAGCTGGTGCCTTCCAGTACCGCAAGGGGCCTTAAAAAAAGAGGTAGCTTATAAAAAGTGAGTGGCATCCCTGCCCATGGCATGTGAACTAGAAGATCAGCTTTAAGGTCCCTTTCTACCTAAACCATTCTAAGTCTCTACTATTCTACTGATTATTTCTGCACCACAGCTGCATCCAGCTTTGCACCTGTCATGTGAATTACAATGCATAACTGTATTTAAAAACCCTCCTGGTTTAATAGAATACCTTTCTTTATGAAAAAAAATGCTGAAGTTGCTTTAGGACAGCCAGTGCTGAAGAATTTTATACTATCATCTTGAAAAAGCTTATGTTTTTAGTCAACAGACGAAATCCAGCAAGTGTGCTGCTTTTCAAGAAAAACGTTTTTTTGCATCATTTGCACTGGTTACTTGTCTTTTTCACCCTGGCAATCTCATTTAAATTATCAGGAGAGCAACTGAAGGAAGGCAAGAAAAAACATGCAGAAGTGTCTGTTTTAAAGTTACTGCCACCTGAAATTGTAAAATCTTGCTGTCTAAATAAATCTTACTAGGTCAGACATGTTCTCAGACACAATGTATGGGTGACTGATGAAGTTTTGTTCACTATGGCTAAATTCATGGTAAAATTTAGTGAATTTTTTCAGATCAGACTGAGTAAGAGTGCTGGGTCTCTCTGTCAGCTTAATCTGTGCAGGTTCCCTTGGTCAGCCCAAGGCATGTCTTGCTTAAAAAGAGAAATTTAATAAATGGAGGTTACAAAAAGATGAGAGTAAATTATCTGTCAAAGTAGTGTAAGGAATGAAGGACTGAATTTCCTGAAGCCTACTTTCAAGTTCGTAACAAAAAATGGCATGCCAGGCCTACAATCACAGAGAAATAAAACCAACAACACATCTATTACACTATCCCTCCTATGCCCTGGTTTAATTTAATTTTATAAGCAATAGAAAAAGTTTGTTTTAAATGGTGATTTCTAATAGCCCTACATTATGTCTCAGAAGAAAACTTAAAGGTGTAAATGCTTTACTATTATTGTAGAAAGAAACCTTTACTACAGCAACATAATAAACAAGTGCTGAATAATTTTTACAGAAGCAATATGTAAATTTTCTTCCCTGCAATCTTTCCTCACTACAGACAGAATCTGTGTTCAAGCCTCCATCACTTTTCTTCCAATCCAATGTAAAAAACATTTTTATTTCTATGCCTTCACTTTACTGCACTTACCTCAACTTGCTATTCGCTTCTTGAAATCTACCTATATTTTACATTCTCTTTGTAGGCTCTGTCCAATGCCTCCAACTATTTACATTCTCTATTTTTAACTATTGCACTGTTTTATAAATTTGAGAGATATCCCAACAAAGCCTATGCAATTAGTATTTGGCATTTTAAAAGCCAGCAAGTTATGCCTTAGGTTAAAAGACTTTAGGAAGTTTCTCTAAGCCATGAAAATACAGGGGGAACCAGATCCAGCAGAATCAGTGTGCTGTGGTGCTGAACTCCCCTCCCTCCATCCCCAACACAACCCACACCTCCTGACCATGAACCAAGGAGCACACAAATGAAGATACCCATAGGACTTAAATTTTCATCCTGGAAAGATCATGCAGAACTGTAAGGGTAGAGTGGCCCTGGTGTGGTGACAGCGACATACAGCTCCTGCTGAGAAGGGCCTCATTATATTTGCTTAGCATTTACAGTTAAGGCATTTTCTTAAATTTAAAACATTCGGGATCATGAAATACCATATTTTGACTATTTCGTTTCTTGGTCCAGCACTATGGAGTGAAACAAAAATGTTGTATTGAAACAACTAAGTTGCATGCTATTTTCATCCAAATTTGAAAAAAATCTGCATTTTAATTATCCAAAGCTGTAACTTTTTCTTGGAAAGCTCTAGGCTGAGGCTATAGAGCCCAGAACAAATTTTGAAATTACTCTTCTTCTAGGTGACAGCTTGGGCACAGAACAACCACTGACTCTGAACAGAAATATCAGAAGCCTGTGAGGACCAGTAATTCACTTACTGTAACAGAAACTAAAAATGGTGTTTTAGGGCAGGTCTGATAAAGCCTGTCTCACCTACTGACTTCATTTAGAGTTTCTCATCTAGGCCTTCCACAGGTAAATTGTACTACAAGTCATCCATTTGCTGCCCGAACACACCCAAACCCTGAGCTGCCCCAGCAGAAGTTCAGATCAATTCTCTGCCAGAAGAACTGAGTGCAGTACCAAGTGTCCTGAAGCAATAAAGTCATTAAGCTGAGCACACAAACTGGCACTTTCTGCCCCAGAATCTGCCTATTTACAAGCTGGAAGAAAAATACAACATCTTCCCTCAGCTTTGGGATTAATTTTAGTTTGTGCAGTATTTGTTCTCTGTTATTTACCATACAGAAAAGATGAATGTTTGAGCTTGGGAGGTGCACAAGCTTGGAGATGCCCCTTCCCACACACACACCATGCTCTGCATATGAAAAAAAAAAAATCTCTCCTTACAGCTAACATTCAGAGATACAAAGTTGAGAGCAATTCAGTTACAAAATGGCCACGTAGCTTGTTAGATAAACAGCCTCTCACACAAACATCTTCCTTCTGACATCTTCTGAGAAGACTGAATCAGACTTTTCTCAGGGATACACAGCAAAAGCTGTGAGGGTGATAAAAAAACAACCAGGGAGAGTCCCACTGGGTATTAGAAAAATGACATTTCACAGAGAAGGTTTCCAAAATTCCAACAAAGCAGGGGGATGTGCAGGGCAATGCATTCTCTGCACTGCCTCTGGCCTTAACAGTGACTTTTCCTAATTGCCACTGATTCAGTTTTCCACAGAAAGAAGCAAGAATAACTTGGGAGGCAGAACTACTCTTCAAGAAGCAAAAACAATAGTTACATTATTCTGACTTCCTCACAACAAGAATGAAGTTAATGCCATGCAAGATACTCAAATTATTCCACTATAAAAATTTCATTAGTGGTTTACAGCTCAATCTCTAGCCAACTTTCAGCACACGTTAGAAAAACTTTGGGCAAAGATGAGACTACTACACACCATGTTGAAATCAATGGGCAGTAAGTACACTTTCCTTGAATTCTTTCAAACCCTTACTAGTAGTTCATGGACAGCCCAGTTTGCTGTGGTGAAAGACTGAATTACCCCTTAACTTGTAGAGGATTTCTAAATATTGTAATATCATGTTGAATGGAAACTCGTACCTTATTACCATAAAGAAAATGCTGTGATAAACATGTAAAACAGTCTTAAAAAGCCAGCGTACTTTCTGAAAACTTAAAAACTCAGCAAGCAAATTACTGACAGAGGCTACCTATGATTACTCAGTATCACAACTGAAAAATGAGTACATCTACCCCCACTAGTGCATGATGACATTCAGGTACCTAAAGAAAGCACCAGCACCACCACCTAAACTAAACAGTTTACTCAGAAAAAGGGTAAATATTTGTACCACTTATGTATAAACACACCTGAGAGTTTTCAGCATCTATGCATTCTTCTGCATACCAGCTTAGAGTGTACCACACACCTATTCCAGACAAAACTTTTATTTATGGAAATGAGCATATTTAGCCTATGACTTTTCCTAATAAGCAACTAAAAAACCCAAACCAAAGAACCCAAAGAAAAAACAAATGAACAAAATCCCACAAAACAAAACAAAACCCTAAAACAACAACACAAAAAATAAACACAAAACCCAATATACAGATTAAAGAGAAAGTCTTATACCTGGAAATTGTTCATCAGCCCATAGTGACACCCTGCTGGAGACTGGCAGGATGAGAAATCATAGTTTAGTTTGCAGGCTGCTGAAGTGCAATTTGTCAGCTCAGTGACAATGGTGTCATTAACGTTCCCTGTGGCATCTCGAACTACACAGGAACCTAGAAAGGACACAACAATAAAAAAAAAAGGACTGACAAACTGAACCTGAATTTAAGGATATGTGTTCATGCTTTTTTATGTAAGCATAATCTCACACAGCAATATTAAAACGCATCATTTAGTTTTTCAACACGCAACAGTACTAAGCCTATCTTCACTACGAGGAACAAACACAAGGCAAAACAACTGCTCCCTTGACTGAAAAAATCTTTAGGTCTTTTAATAAAACTGAGTGTAGGAAGAAATACAAAGTTTCAGCACAGAGGAAAACAATGTCAGCAGACTTGCAAAAGTTTAAGAGCACAGTTTTTGCTCAACATACTATTTCTCTGAAACGTGAGTTTCCACACAGCTCTGGAATTACGCAACACCACTTGATTTGACAGGACTGGCACAAGGTGCCCAGAGAAGCTGTGGCTGCCCCTGGATCCCTGGATTTGTCCAAGGCCAGGTGTGACAGGGCATCGAGCAACCTGAAATAGTGGCAGGTGTCCCAAGGCAGGGGGTGGGACTGGATGATCTTCAAGGCCCCTTCTAACCTAAGCCGTTTTATGGTTTTATGACTTTATACTTTCTCTTTTGGTCACTTTTCCTAGAGGAGTGCAGATTTGTCTTCTATGTAAAGATGCTGGCAGTCAGGTATACATACTGTTGCAGTAGTTTCTTTTTTAGTCACTATGGCTCAGCCATTTAAAAAAAATTAAGTTTCACGAAAGCCTGTTGCAAGCCATTTCCCAATGTTTAAATAAGCCATCTCCTACGTGACCATGCTATTTTTAAGCTGGTTTCTTGGTGAAAAACAGGCACACAGCACCATTTCTTCAATATTTTTTATAATCATCACCTTAACTACTGTCTTCAGTTCATCTATGATTACTTTTGATTTTGCTGGTCACAAAAATGCTGGAGAAACAGCATTTCAGAAAACCTATACATACCAAGAAAAACTGAGCAGTACTAAAAGGCCTCTAAGTCTTCTATTTAAATGGGTTTTTGTCTCATATATGACAAAATGTAGACCAGACTAAGTATTACTTAACATTCTGTGATCTAATAATAGAGGTAAACAAACTGTCTGAACACCAGGAAATACTTCCAGGAACTGGAATTAAACAAGCAGTGAGGAAGAGAAAAGTCTACAGAGTCAATAAAACTCCCTTTCATCTTCTGGGAACCTGAATGACAAGAAGTGCCTTGCAACAGAACTTCCTGACAGCTAAGGACCTAAATTAATTACTTGCAAAGTAAGGAAAAAGGCAGAGATTGGCTGCAAGTTTAAGTTTATTCAGTAATATTCCTAGACACCTATGTATGTTGTCTCTTCCATTGGGAAAATGAGTTCCTAATTACCTACACCATATTTAAATTGTTATGAGCCATCAGAATTTAAGAGCACACAACAACACCTGGTCTCAGTAGGCGGACATTAATTAATCCTTCCATTCCTAAATTCTTTTTTAGTTACTTAATATGCCTAATTGGTTAAATTACAGTAGAAGTTTCCTACACTAAACACGTCTTATGCTTTTCTTGTGAGTATGTGGAGGAGCTGAGGTTTTGTTGTTGTTTTTTTGGTTTAACTGGGATTATAAACTGTGTAAGAGAGAAATGTTTCTCTTTCTTCACAACTATTTGCCCCAGCCACTCAAGTCGGGGCATTTGACAATGGATTTGACAACACACTTCTCAGCTGAACTATGTATAAATAACATTTTGTTGGCGACAGATTGCAGTGGCAGGCCCATTACACTGAACAACTCATTAAATACCTCCAGTGCACTATCACAACCTTCCTCTTCCTCATCTTGTCAAACTCACCTGGTTTGGCAGGACTTTCACATATAGAATCCAAGTATGGCAGAAAGAGACAATAGCAGTAAGAATAAACTTAATGTGGGCCTTACTGTGAGAGAGTGTAGAACAGAAGCCAGTTGGCAGGCTCTATTTTCAGCAGAAAACAATTAGATATAAGTAACAATAATAAATGTTACTGTCTGTAACACTCCATCTGAAAAGTATCATTTATTTATACAATTCTGGCAGCATTTTCCCTAGAAGTCTCTAGCTCTTCCCTCCTGTGAAAAAAGGATTTCACCTTTTCACACGCATTTACAAGCATGTTCCTGCCAAAGTCAAATAGAGCTTTGCCATGCTTTAAGCATGAGAAAGCTAACAGCCATCTCTATCAAGTTATCTCCTTGATACATAAATTCCAGAGGTACCACAGTCCTTCAGACTGCAGTTCAGTGTTTAATTTTACCAGTGCTGTAAGCAATACAGTTCAGCTCTTGTTAATTAATTTTACTTTCATAACTACAGGAAGCAGGTCTTAGTGCTACTCAGAACTTCAGCTTTTTTTTTTTTTATTAGAGCTACCCTTGTTTATAAAGCAATAAATGTAGTTCTTTGAAACGTATCTTCAAGATTCTTGAAGATGCAGATTTGCCTGTGAAATCTGCCTCCTCATGCCTCCTGCATGTCTGCATTAGTCCTTTGCTAAATTATTAAACTGCCTATCTTTTTGAAACAGCTGCCTAGCTCTAGCAGCAAAATGAGTAATTTTCCTTTTTTTCTGCCTTTTCTACTCAGTTTAGCCTTCTGACTTACTACAGAGCATACCAATAGTGAGTTAAGTTCAGAACACCTTCTTCAGATATGACTACTTTGCAACATTTAGTAGCCCCTTCAAATCCTTAGAGACTTGCTTACCACTCCTCTGGGAAGGGAATAAAAGTATTGGTATTTGCCCAATATTCCTAATCCAGTGCCTCAAAAGGGGATAAATTTCACTCAATCTCTGACTCCTGCTGCCTTTTTCTAACTAGCAGAATCCAAAGCATAAGTCAGTACAAGGCAGAACATTTCTGATGAATCAAACAATTTCACATCCGGATGGTTTTGCAAACTGCTTCTTTTGTCAATTTTATACTGCATTTTTCATGTTTGGAAGCTGATCAAAGTATCCCATTAACAAGTGCGTATTAACAGCAATTTTAGTCTTGTGTGGGCTGAGGTTCCAAAGGATTCAAATTTGGTAGCAAGAGGTCTACGCAGTCAATCTAATTAGGAAATGAGTGTAGCTCATTATGCTGCATAAAGCACTGTTACTACAGAGCCAAGTATTTGGCAGAGCTACACTCCCACGTTAGCCAACGGAGGCAGACTAGCAAGATTGGTATCTTTGGAAAGGAAGTATTATTAGTGGTAAGATCAATGGTACTCTTATAAATGAGAATTTCCTTCAAAAGGCACCACAGCTATTACAAAACAAGGTCTTTCATATAAGAAAAATTATTATTGCTCTCAGAAACTAGTTTGTGTGGCATGAGTAAAAAACATTTCCAATCACAGGCAAGAAATGTGTATGATACAATTACAATCCTGTGATCTTAAGGTTACTAGAATTATTTAATGCGTGGGAAAAACATGGTTAACCACTGATGCTCTACAGCAAAACTGGTACCAACCCCAGGGCAACTTCTACAGAGGATTTCAAACAACTGTGGGGTGAGAAAGACTGGAAAAAGAAGATTCAGACCAGTCTGTGATTATTTCTCCTCTTTACAGAAGAACACAACACTTCCAAAAGTGGGCTGGCCAGACTCAAGGCCTTTCTTGGTCTCCTCCCTCAACTGGGAAATTACTGCTCAAGCATCCTCACCATGGTGCTGTCTGATCATCCCACAGTTCACTGCAAGTAAGTGGCTGATTACCATAATCCTCAAAACAATACAGGTGTTTTGTCAGTGGGTATTTCCTGAAAACATGCTTTTCTAATCCAGGGATTATCCCACTGCTAAATTGTAAATCCTTTAACATAAATAACTGCAACAAACGAGGAAACACCGGTAAGAAGTCTTTAGTCATCTTTAGTCCGAAGCAGTCACTTTTCTTAGAAAACCACCAGTCATTTCACAAAATCATAAAACCAGCTGAAAACTGAATCTCCCAACAGTAAAAACCAGAAACCTTTCGCTATCACTTTCCCATGCAGGAAAGTCAATTACATAATGACTTTACATAACAAATGACATAAAAACCACATCAAAATAAATCCTCGGAACGAACGTGAAAGGATAAAGTTAGAAACATTCTCTATTTACCTACAGATACTGCAATTCCTACGTAAACCAATGTAGTGATTAAGATGGCCAACAGCGTTCCTTTAGGTATGGCTGACTGAGGATCCTGAAAGAAAAATGTCAGTGGACAGTGATGACAGAGGCCAATGCACACTTGAGTGGTTGTGAAGAATATTTTTAATTCACTACTTACAGCAAGGTCCCCAGAGATATTTGCACCAGCAAGTATGCCAGTTGCAGCAGGGAAGAAAATAGCAAACACAGAAAAGAAAGTTTCCTCTTGTCGGAAATCCGGTCCAAAATTCTCCATGAATATGTCAGCTGCAGGAGAAGATTTAGGTCTGTCAATATTCACATGGAAGTTAAAGTATTAACCATTCCAGCCACTACTAGATCAATAAAAAGCTGACAGCCACAGCACCTTCTTAAAATCAAGTGTAGAACATTTAAGCCATAATTCATCACTTCAACTCAAAGTGAAAATCAACACAGTAAACTTAAGCAGATTTAAAGGTAGAAAAAACACTTACAGTATCATTCAGCTTTTTAAAATTTAATATATATTCAATATTATGCAATTTTCAAAAGTTTTGACCCAACAGCATCAAGGGAAAAAACTGCAGAAGTTTGAAGAAATCAGGAAAAAAGTCTCTATTGCTGAACAGGACTATAAAATACATTAGATGTTTAGTTTAATTATAGCAGCCCGTTTTGCAAAAAAAGGTATTGTTTACCATATTGTGAACTGTTTCAACATACCATTATAACCAAAGAAACCTTTGGGCTTCTTGCTCTCCAGAGGAATAAATGTCCCTATGACAAAGTCTCCAATAGCAAGTATGAGGATCACCAGCAGGACTATCTGTGCCTGAAACACAAAGATTGCTGTCAGACAGGAGAACTTGTTCTTTTCACAGTATCAAGTGCTGTGTTAGAAAATGTAAATGTTTACTTGATCCCAAATTCAGCCTTGCCTTCTCAGCAAGTTTTCTGCAAATAAATGAAAAAGCTGGAGAGAACTGTACAATAAATTTTAATTAATAGGAATAATTTGCAAGTCTTATGCCTAATCAAAAAGGTTTATTATTACCAAATGCCTCAAAATTATACTTCTAAAGACAAAATGCTTAAAAGGACCAATTTCTCTATATATAAACCTGCCAGAAGGAATGTATTTCAGTAGATTCAAGAAATTCACATGAAAATAGCCAAATGCAACACAAATGCTACTATTGCATTACTAACCATGGTCATATTGTTATATACTTTAGTATGTGACATTTACTAAAAATTTTACTACATCCAGAATCAAACAGCTTTTGTTTCCTATTTTATGCAAGGAACTAGATCATTTTGCTACATTCTGATGTTCTCAACCCTTACTTACAAAATTAAATTGCAAACTACAAAAATTACTAGCTAATTCCTAGTTTTGAGGCTTCTAATATTACAACCTAGAATTTTAGGTTTTCCTTTTCAATAGTACTATTGAAAAGGAAAACCTAAAGCCTTACAAGTTAAACAAGAAGTACTTTGAACCATCCAACACCTCAAGAGTGTGAATAAAAATAAATCTAGGCATTGTAGGGATGGTTCAGGTGTTCCATTTAAATAAGAAATCAAACTGCTGATACCTTTTGAGTTATCTGATTCTTTAGAAAGGAATGCCAGTAGCTTGGGGGGAGCTAGACCTAGGATCAGGAGTTAATATGCAATATTCTAAAGAAAACAGGGTAGAACAGTGATAGGCAGAGTGAAACGGCATGGAGCAGACTTAGAAGTCCACCTGAAGCAAACAGCTTGTGCCTTATATTTAAATCTTTGTAAAGCATAAAGAACAGGTGAAAGGTATGAGGATACAGGTGGGTGCTTACAGAAGTCTTCAGTAAGACAGAAAACTCAATATGGAGTTATCAGAGACTAACTGCCACAAGTGGATTTTTCCAATGACTAACCTAGGCTTCTCCCTGACGCTAGGGATGTTTACTGAATATCTTACTGAAATTCCAAAGTCTGAAAGAATGGGCTTCTAAGACTTCAACACTAGGAGCTGAGCAGTACATACCACAAACTCTGAAAAGCCATTTTTTAAAGCTTGGAACCAATCCCAGTCTCCCTTCACTTTTAGAAGTGTTTCAAAGGCATTACTACAGATTCCCCTACTCCATTTTCCAGGGCATTCTCTAAGAAATGGCTAAGGCAAGGGAGAACACCAAAGATCAAGATGGAGACATCAGTGTTTTGCTGTGCTGAGTTGTGTGTTAGCCCACATGAAATGCCTGTTTGACAGGTTCAGCTGCCTCTCATTGCTCCCACTTGCCTCCTTCCATGACAGAGAATCCAAGTCTTGACTTCTGCACTGAGGACATGACTTTTGAAAGCTATCCCTAATAAGGATGACACTGCAGTGACTCCACCATTCAGGTTTGATGTAGAAACATTAAACAGGGGTATTTTCATGCAAACTATTGATACATAGCTACATGCTACACAGCAAAACCAAGACACTTCTTGTGACTTCAAGTGGCAGTGGCCAGAGGATTAATAAAAAATAATTCTTTCGAAACTATTTGGAGTAAGGAGGTCAGCACTGCTCACAGCTGGGTGTATAAAAGGTATCATCACAAATTCAAGTTACAGAGAGTGAAGGACTACTTGAGAAAGGTAACGTTTTTACAGAAGTTCAATTTAAAGGTATATGACAAAGTCAATTCCTTGTAGACCCCAGCAGATCAAAGTAATGCACTACTCTTCACTCACTTCTTCTAGGATCCCTATTTCTTGGAAGCAACAATGATAAAAAAGCCTCTCTCACTTTGATTATAAACACCATCTTCTTGATGCAGGAGCGTAAGAAACAACACTTTAAGAAGACATTCCTTCAGATGACCCAAGGTGCAGAAAACAGGAACTACTGTGAAATAAATGTAAGTGGGGAAGGAAGCCCCAGTAAGAGGCTCAATTTTTGGTTTTTTGAGCACATTATGAACAGATATTCAGAAAAAGGTGCAGGAAACACAGCAACCTACACTGCTTAGTAATGCCAAGCAGAAAACTGGTAAGGCAGCCTCTGTATTAAGGTACTCTGAGATCTCTTCAGTGTTTGTTTCCACAATCAGAGCTGGCCTAAGACTGTGCAGCCACAAGAAGATGAGGGAATGAAGTTTTCCCTCCTACACATTCATCACCACCAGCATCCAAAACTCTCTCCATGCTGGATCTAGTGAATGCATCCCACTATTGGGCTGTTTCCAGGTGAAAAGAAGAGAATGGAAGCAAAGGGAAGGGCATTGGGTTTGAGTTACCAGAAACTGCACAGCTCTAGATTGGCTTTGGTACCAGACCTATGTTTTTCATTCAAGAATTTGCTTTAAGTTCATAATAAGGCAAAACGCCCATGCTGAAGTTCTTACTTCCTCTTGTGCTGCAATTGAAAAGGGAAATACCATTAATCTACTTGACAATGTCATTAAGAGTGGATTATGCTGGAGTTTAGGTTCTCATAGATGCTTAAGCTTCCAGTGAAGGGAAGAGGTTTACAATCTGCAATGTTGTTCAGAGCTGCACATGCTAGTGTCAGACCAAGAGCTACTGCATAAAATCAACTGACTAATATACCATCATGTAGTAGTGAATACACTGAATATACTAAAAATAAGACAGCTAAAGTACAAAAGCAGAATCCAAATCATGAAGCAGTGAATAAAAGAAAAGATGGGAGTTTCTTACTTTTGCTTCCCACTCCATTCCAGCAATGGAAATGCCCAGCAGTATAACCACTGTGATAGCCCCTATGATTCTGATATCATTCATTTCATCGATCATCAATGTTCCATTTTCCTAAGAAAACAAAAGATACACAGTCACATACTTCATCAGTTAAATACAGCATTTTATTTACTGTAATTTATTGGTAGTTAACCTGCACACCACAAATCTACTGACTGTAAATTCCCTTTAAGGATACAAGTAATTTGGTTTTTGCTTC
Organism: Eopsaltria australis; assembly: GCA_034509425.1. Classification (NCBI taxonomy): domain Eukaryota; kingdom Metazoa; phylum Chordata; class Aves; order Passeriformes; family Petroicidae; genus Eopsaltria; species Eopsaltria australis. The sequence continues at coordinate 198,030 of JAVTVJ010000988.1, forward strand.
CAAATGGAAATTATCAGAGTTGTCCAGCCTGGAGAAAACAGAGTTCCAGGGAGACGTTACTGCAACCATTTAATATGTAAAGAGGGCTTACAATAAAGATGGGAACAGACATCTGGAGAGGGGTTGTGGTGACAGGAATAATGGTTTTAAACTAAAAGATAGCAGATTTAGAGTAGATGTAAGGAAAAAACATGTAAGGAAAAAACATTTTACCATGAGGGTGGGGAGGCCCTGGCACAGGGTGCCCAGAGAAGCTGTGGCTGCCTGTGGATTCCTGGAAGCATCCAAGGCTAGCCTGAACAGGGACTGGAGTACCCTGGGATAGTGGAAGGTGTCCCTATCTATGGCAGGGAGTGGCACTGGGTGGTCTTTAGGGCTGCTTTTAACCCAAACCTGTGATTCTACTTGGATGGGGGCTGGACTAGATGACCTTCAAATGTCTCCTCCAAACCTTACTGTTTTATGATTATTTATGAAGTTTGAGCCATCATTTAAAGTATAATCAATATAAGCACTGTCATCCATGTACCTTGAGTAGCTCAACAACTGTCTCTGCAAAGCCAACAACGTACATTGCTACTGCCACAGCATTGGCAAATGCAAAAATCAGACCTATGGCACCACCAAACTCTGGCCCCAGACTTCTGGAAATTAAATAATATGCTCCTCCTGGAAGAAGAAAAAAATACAAATGACAAAGAAGTCCTGTATGTGATAGACCCTAAAACAGACAGTCATCAGCAATTTAACATTTATATGAGCCAGAATCTACTCACTCTTTATACCCTGATGTATTAGAAAATAACCCTAAACTCAGTATTTTAGGGACAGATATGCTGAGTTTTCAGGGATATATTTCAAGTTCTTAGGAAAAGAGACTGGCTGGAAATAACTATGACTCATGCACCACATCATATTATTCAGGTATGCATTAAGAAACAAATTGTAAAACACAACCTGAAGTATAACTGGGCTTTTTACTTCAAACTGCTCAAAGCACTTGTGCAGTCGAGATAAAGAAAACTGGCAAAGCAGACTGCAATAAACCCACTGAAGTTCCAAACCTCCAAGACATGTTTCTAAAAGCTCTGTTGTTAAAGAAATTTTCTGCCCTCCAATGGGACTCTCAAGAGCCTGTTCTTTGTACTTTTGAGCTTGACAAAAACAACATCTCAGATCCCACATGACAAATGAAAATCTGAGTATCTGGAATATTACAGAAAAGTAAAGTTTAGAAAATGTCGCAAAGACATATTCCTCAAATTTAAGGCTAAGCTTTCTAAAAGCAACAAAATCCTCCAGCTCCAGTCTGAAGTAACTGAGTGCATGTTAAAAACTTGCAACAGGAAATGCTTAATTTCACTGCATTAAACTTCTTGTGCAAATCCTATGTATGTACTCAGCTTGGCCATATTCTATGTGTCTTAGGTAACATGGAAAAAAAGAATCTTACTGTTATGTAACATTTCCATAGGAACAATTGCTCCCATGAAATTCTACAGTTCTTCCAACTCAGCACTTCAAATTTTCTAATGAAGTACTCTTTTGCCAGAATGACTCAAAAAAAAAAGCTGCCATGCAAATGGGAAAACCTGATACACATAATGGAATTAAAAACCAGAAAAGGCATTTAGAAATTGAACTTGACATTATGCTAGCACTCATAGCTGATCTTTCCCATTAGGTCTGTTTACTTTGTGTTAGCAAGGCTTTTTTCTTTTCATTCTTAATCTTAACGAAGATAGTTTTCTAAGTTCCTACTTTAGGTCCACCATATTTTTTCACTAGTAGCAATCTTGTAATGTCATGAAGCAGTTTGATAGTGTCAGAAGCATCAACCACTTCCAAAAATAGCTCACAACAGCACATAAAACATGGAAGAGAATGAAAACCATCACCCTCGGGAAAGCTGGAGCTAACAGAGTTTGGAGAGTTATTTTTGTGAAGGTTTATTTCAAGACATGAATACATACAAGCACACTCTTGACCAATCAATGCAGATGAGAAAAATATTAAGACCCTACTTATTTCCTGGGTTTGTATTACAAAAATTTACAGCAAATGAAGTTTCTTTCACTGCAGAAAAGCAAGGTACTAGCTCAAATCTAATTAGTAGGCTACCTATTGATGTTTTGTTATCACATAACTGTTTAATCACGTACAGAACACAAGGAAGGCTGTGCTCCTCAGCAACACTGAAGTGTGCACTCCAGAGTGAGGAAAGCTTTAAAAACTTCATGAAAATAGCATTACCTCCTCTTACAAACCCATTTGTGGCTATTGCTGAAGTAGACAGTCCTGTAATAGTTGTCACAACAGTGGCCATTCCAATAACCAAGACAGAGAGACCTTTTGGGAAAAGAGGTGAAAAACAGTGTAAGCCCAGCAGTATAAAACAGTACAAACCTTCAACTTAACTTCATTGAAATACTCAGTCCTGCAAATACAACACAAATTTACTTTCATGCAAAAGGCTTCCTCTTTCCCCTCTCAGGATACAAATAACACTGGCAAAGATTTTCTTAAATCAGCAAGGTAAGAGCTGTATTCCAGAGAATCAAGGAAACAAAAGCCTTTTGCAGATCAGAGATTCTCTGAAGTCCAATACTAAGTTAAGCCTTTGTAAAGAACTGCTTATAGACTACACAGTCTATATGCAAGTTTTAATAACCAGAGATCAAAAGTTTATCTCTACAGTTCACTGAACATTTAAAAATGTCAATTTTAAAATATTTGCCTTATCCTAAATGAAAAAGTCTGAGTAACTGATTGAAGTTTTTGATAAGGATAAATTACCATAAAAACTGTCAATATTAAGGTGATTTTCTACCCCTGCCTCAAGTATAAGCTCAGGATTAACACCTGTTGTGGATCACATCTGAAAGTGACTGAAATAAAATGACAGCATTAGTAGCCATACCTATCCCAGCTTGTCCTACAATCCATGATAGTCTGATGAAGAGCATCACACCCCAAATATTTAACATACATCGTACCTAGGATAAAAGAAATTTTACATAAATTAGTTCTTGCATAGATTAGAGTTCTTTACATAGATTAGTTCATTTTCATTAATTCTTAATTTCAGTTTTTAATGTTCTTGAAATTGTCTTGTTGTCTTTCCTCACCACTTTTCAAATTATTTCACAAGAGTATTATGTTATTATACAAGTCTGAATAAAAAAAGGACTTATATATGATTAAAAAGACATGCTTGCAGTATGTCTTGAACAAATAATAATAATTTAGACCCTAACCTTCCAGATCCAAAATTCACACTACAAAATACATGACTTAAAATAAGACAGAGGTCTAAAACGACTGTAAGGTCTACAACACCAGTTTGTATCTCCCACAAATCTCTCTCTCAAAAAAAAAAAAAATGCACTAAAGCAATACCCTACTAAATATTTTATTTTTAAAATAACAAAGAATTGCTGAAGCTTTCAATTTCTATAACTTTTTTGTCTTAAAACACAGCTGCACAGTAACAGGATGGAGAGGTGGGCATTTTTTTTCTTCTTATATTTAAAAAACTTAGATATCAATAAAAATAGAGTTTGCATTGTACAGAATCTAGATAGGAGACTATAAACAGATCTTGGGTTTCCCTCTTATCTAAAGAGTATAATACATCAATCCTACAAAAACAAGGAGGATAAGGACCTCTCCAAACCACAGAGTACTACATGCTCTTTTTCCTTCTTGGAAATCATGCAACTTAAAAACTCTTAAAACCTGTGCTAAGAAACCATAAACCCTTCAGAACCTGAAGCCCTGAAATATTTATTTCCTTAAAATTCTGCTTAAATAGAAGCAACCCTTCCTAAAATTATGGCATTTATCACACCTCTCACACATAATCTTTATACTACACTATAACACTACCTGGCACAAAAGAAGGAAAGATCTGTAAGAACAGATCAGGATCTGTAAGGAACTGAAGAATCATGTATCAAACTTACCAGAACACCTTTTATCCAGCCAAACTTGACCACCCCTTTGCTGTCAGGTGTGTAGGCAGCAGCTGCATCCCCAGCTGGTGTGCCTTCGTCACCATTTGCGTAGCCATCCTCAAAGGGCTCCTTGGAAAACACAAAAAACGTTTATATTTTGTGTGATTGACAGAGCAGAGAGAACATTTGAAATGTTATGTTGTAAAAAAGAAACCCATCTTACTTGTGTAAACAGAAAAATGAAGAGAATGACATGGTAAAAGTTCTGAGCTGCTCCTTTACATCCCTTGCATGATGCACACCTCAGATTTCAAGGAATATGAAACGAAACTTACAAGAGCAGACTGTTAGCAGCCAGAGTGATAAGTATATTCAAGAATCAGCTCTATGTCCCTAAAAACATCAAGCACCTGGTCTGTAGAAAAAGAGCTGAAAGATTTCAAATGCACAAGAAATTTTACTTCTTAATCTGAAAGCACAGATTGTTCCATCACAAGTTACTGGTCTCTGCTTGTAGCATTTCCCTTAGCTCAGACTCTGCTGTCATTTGATCAATTTTTCAGGAAATAAATTATTCATTTCCCTGTAAACTATTCTACTACTCTTTGTAAGGTGATGCTGCCAGAAACAAGGATGGGAGATTGGCATTTCAGGGAAAAGGAGGGAAGAGAAGTCTCTTCCCAAACACTGCTCCCCATTTAAATAGGAAGGGTGACAGATGGAGAAAACATCAACCCTATGAACATAGGCCAACTTATACCTTTTACTTGCCATTCAACTCTCAATTTCAAAAATGCAAAAGAGCTCAACTTTAAATATAAATTGAAAATATATGTGTATACAGATATGCTTGCTAAAAAGGCAGTTTTGTTTTGCCAAGCCAGGCAAACACCAGAACACTTAAACTCAAACATTTCCTACACTTGCTGTAAGAAAGCAAGCAGCATGCTAAGCCAAGTATGTTAGTCTATCCAAGGCAACAAGAATTAAGACTGGATATACTAGAAAAGAGCACAAACACCACTCAACAAACCAGCTCAAGCAGTATACCATGAAGCAGCCTGCATCCCAGAGGGCTTAGAAAACGTTTAAACAGAGGTTCAATCCCAATGAGGTAAAGGGTAAAACCCACATTTACTAAGTAAGACGCAAATAGAGTGGACAAAAACAATGCTTTCAAGTATATGCAGAGGAATACTAAGAAAGATTAGGGTGAGTTATTTTACCAAGTTCTTTCTACTTTTGGTACATTAATATCAGATATAGCCTCAGCACAGAGTCCAGAGGAAATATTTCTAAACCTGTCAATTATGAAGGGTATCATCCGTATCCTCTTATAATCAGCAGTAAACATACAAACCAGATTTTTTAAAAAACAGATTATGTCAACCTTATCCAAAGGTCAGTAGCACAGATTCACATCAGTGCTTCTCTCACTGATGCTGAATTATGAAATTCTTATAGAAACAGATACACCTGCACCATATCTGGTGATCCTGTAAGCCACAAGCCTTCCACTGTAAGGCAGAATCATGATCAGTTTCCAGATCCTTAGCTTTAACAGTTAACTCTCTTAAAAAGTGTATTTTATTATCTCCAAAAGGGATTACAATTTAAAAGAGAGATCTTACACACACATATATATATATATATATATATTCTGTACTGTGTTACATACACTAACTAAAGAGAGGACCAATAGAAACCTAACCAGGATCTACCTAGTTTGCTGAACTGCAGCTTTCCTAGGTAGAACTAACGGCAGTAATTCTTGGGAGATTTGCACAGCCTTTGACCAGACGCATCTATTGATTGCTGATTATTTGTATTCAGGCACTTAAGCCACATCAAGTAGTGGCACATAATCATCTAGAGTGGTAAGAAGAGTGAGGACCAAAAAATGAGAATTACCATGCAGTTACATTTCAGAAATGCTGACCTGCCAAAACCAGAACTAAGGAGACACCTCCTACTCAAGCCAGAAGAGGATGAGCCAACCACCTACCCTGCTCCACTAGCTTGGAACTGCAGAATAAAATGCAAAAATCCTTCTACGCTTTAATGTCTCCCTTTAAGACTTCTTTCGGAAGTGGGGAGGAAACAAAGAGCAAAAAGATGCATTAAAACAAGGGGCAGATTATAAACATGTTCACAACTATGCCAAAACCCCCAATCAAGCACAAGACAATATAACCACTTATTACTTCTTCATATAAAACCCATTCTCATTCCTCACAGAAAACCATCACATTATACTTACAACAAACTCTATTTTAAACTATTACATAAAGGGAGTCACATTCAAATTATCTAAACAATTTTTAAGGTTTGGCCAAAAAACTTGGCAACATTAGCTAACATCTTCTGCTATTACACCACCACATATCATGTCTGTAATAAAAAATAACAAAATTGCTCTCTGAGAACACTGGCCAGGGAGGATCAAGGAAGGGTAGGCGGAATCTGCATCTTTATGATTTAAAATAGCAAAATGTGACTAAAGTGGTTAATGCCTTTTTCTTTTAACAAGCCTGGAGTTTGTTTTGTGCAAAGTCATGTTTTATAAGAAGGTGGAGAAATACTTCACTATCTAGTCTAAGAAAGGATCACATACTTCATCATGTGAGCATGGCTGGCCAAGTACTGGTAAAACCTGCACACATCACAAGGTGACCCCCAAAGATCACTTCAGAACCTCAACCATCATGTGGCAGCTACAAATTATTTTACTGTAGTGCTCAAACAAGCCCACAGCTCAGCCTGTTGTGCTCTGGGGAGGAGATAATGGCTCACAACTGATATTCTGAGTTATCAGTTACCAGATCAGCTCCAAGATAGTGCACACTACGAACACAGGGAAGTTTTGTTCTGTATGTCTTGTCTCTCCACACCGTGCAATATTTCTTAGGAAAATATTATGAGGCACAAGCAAAATGTAATAACTGAAAGGTTATTCCTGGTTATCAGTGCTGGTGGGTGCCTAATAAAGCACCACTGAGAACAGATATTACGGAGTGTGGGCACAAAAGAATTTCACTCCAGAAGGCTCCAAGTTCAGCCCTCTAAGGCAATACTAAGAAAGCACCACTGTAAATCAAGCAGGCATAGTATTTTGCATGCTCGTGTTCATGAGGAAACAATGCTTCTACTCAAGTCAGGCACTGAATGGAAAAAACTGCACTAGCACTATTTTAGAACAGCCAATACATGTACGATAAGATCTTCATAAACAGTAAAAAACACTAACACACTGTGGATTTGGAGGGGGTGTAACAAAAGGCAAAAGAAAAGGGGGTTTAGCGTTTCAGATCAGAAACAGTCTTATTAACGCAGCTTTTAAAACAAAATAATCAGTCCAAAAATACTCAGTCATGGTGTTCACTTGTACTGTTAAAGGAAAAATAAGATACGTTTACAAGCTGACAATTCTATCATACACTGAGAGGACTTCAGACAAGAAACAGTTAATTTCTGCTCCTACACAGAACTTTGCATTGCTGTATCACAGTATCTGAAAAATACAGATAATCTACTATTTCATCTCCAGTGCTGGATCATAACAATAAGTTATTTGTGACAACTGTGAATAGCCTTCACATCTATTAGAAGTAGATTAGTAATGTGAAAATACTTGATATTTTGGTAGAGGAGGTCTGAGATTTTTCACACACAGCCTGTAATACACTGGTGCATCAAAAAATTCAGTAAAAATTGCTTTATTTAAGAGTTCTTGATAGTGGTGTATGTCATGAAGCATTTTTTTTTTGTGGTGAACTTATCTAAATCCCATCTTAATGGCAACATACTTGGGCTATGTTGAACCGCATAAGGTAATACCAGAATAAACACACATGAAGTCTTGTTTCTTTTCAAGAATCACAACTTGGAAGCTGCAAGTAAAGGGCAGGACTACCATCAAGTTTGTATGTAAGACTATTTCCTGGATCTCCATGCAGATTCCTGTCACTGTGAACTGCCTGATTTGGTGTGTTCCAAGTAATCAGTGACTTATTTAGCTAATCCCTCCACTGCTATTAGTCCTGTCCAAAAACAGGAGGGCAGAGAAGCACCTCAGACTACATTATTTAACTGCTTTTCCCATTCCTCAAGTCTGACCAGTAACAGGTTTAGTACATGCCATTTAATATGAGGTTCTTCTCACACCTAGAAAGTCTTCACAACAGCAGCTTCTTCTCATTTTGGCAGGATACAGTACTGAAACTGGTTTCAATAGTTTGTATTCTCATAATGCTAAAAATCAAGAGTATAATCTTTTCAAGCTACAGCTTCTGCAAGGAAATATAAAAATGGCCTTCCACTACATTTAATCAAGCTGCTTACACTTAAAACTGCTTTGTACCTGCATTCTAAATTCTGGTACTACATTCTGATACATAACTATATTCTGATATTGAGCATAGTTCTCTCATGCTTACTGGGAACAACAACAACAACCAACCAACAACCAAAAAAAAAAAAAATATAAAATAAAGGAAGCTACCTGAGAACAATCTTTACCCAAAAGGTACTGACAGAACAATTCTATGCCCTCACCAGTCAATGCCTCAGGAGTAGGAGCTCTGAGGCTGGCAATGTTTCCAGGAACCCTTCTTCACAAGAGTGAGAGGCTTTCACACATCTTCTGCAGTCCTTCAGTGTGGCTCACAGCACTACTGCCAACCTGTTCACTAGTCCTTACCATCACAATTTCTTGTTTCCATCTCCCAAAGGTTAATTTTGTAGGCACTGCCATTTTAAGACGCTCCTTATTGTGGAAGGAAACAAGCAGTAAAATGTATTGATCCAGATACAGCATGCCAGCTTGTCTGAACAGAGGAAGAATCATTACTTGGAGAGATTATACTGTCCAATATCAGAGCTCCAGATCTGCACGCTATTAGGACTGTGGCAACAAAACCTGCTCTTTTCAGAATTAATGCAGCTCAAAACATACAGAGAAAAAGAGCTTATGAACATTTGGTTTTTTGCTTTTCTAATTAAAGGATACTTTAGCCAGAGCATACATAAAGTAAAAATGACAGAATAAAGAAAGTTATCAAGTTACACAAGAACTACTAGACATTCTGCCTCAAATGATGATAACACTTCAAAGGAGTTTTAAACACTACCTAAGGTTTTTTTCTTGAAAGAGCAAATGAACTTTTGGACTCTGGCTCCCATTACCTGTGACAGTTCTAAGGAGATTAAGAAAAGATTTTAAAACTGCTACATGCATTTCACGCATAGAATAACTGCACAGAATAATCCTGCTGCTACAGTGTTTACCTCTGATATAACAGAACTTTTGAAAACAGTCTGTACTGGTACAAGTGTGATTCTGTCTGATAAAGAATAAATAATAAGCTAGGTATTAAACATTGTCTGCAGGATACCAAGCCGTATCAAATATATCTGTTCTTTAAACATTACTTTTGCAGCATGTTGATGTTTGCAGTCATAAGATTCACAGTTTTGCCTATGGGTCAGTTTGATAAGCTGTTTTTATCTTTCAATGCTTTTATCTGCACAGTTGTAGAAGAGATCAAGAGGACTGAGCCTCCTTTCCAAAACACCTAAATCTCCACTGAATGGCTTTAAGCATATTGTTGTCCAGGGACAGCAGACAGTCTTATGATAAACCCTTTATCAAGAAAAGCCTTGAATTTGGTTGCCTGAGATTCAAGAGTATTTCAGTACTTAAAAACACAGGAGGAAAAATAAGTTTTCACCAGTTCTTGACTCCAGCTGGTGACACTGACTACTGTTTGCAACAATTTTTTCAGAAAACCACTAATCAAAAGAGGCTGGGATACTATTTCAAACTTAGCTCATAAACTACAAATCACAGTGAGTTTTTAATACTAAACTTGGAAAACACCTCTGCCAAGTCTGACACTTTTCAAGTGTTTTTTTCCTGTAAGGGAAATAAACAACTCTAGAAGGAGGAAGTATCATAGGTAATGAGTTTCAAAACATCTTACTCTCCATAACATTCTCTTAAACAACAGTCTGGACAGTATTTTGTAAACTAGTCCTGCTCTGCTGGAATAAGGATGGTGACAGGTATGGAAATCAAGAACAAGCATGCACAACTCTCAACTAATGCTTTGTAACTGGCCTCATTCTGATGAAAGAACAATGAAAGTCTAAATTCTAAAACTGAAAGCAGGCTATGACTTTCTGCATCTTAACTACATCACTAATCTACATTTTACCGACAGATGTAACAGTCTGAATCTTTGGTACTTCTAACAGGGCTACCCCTCACTTAGAAACTGGTACTCAGAAAGCCAGTATCTTCCACAGAACACCTGGAACAATTGACAAATTTCCTATTATTTATTAGTTAAAAACAGTTTACCAAGCTAACAAAACAGATTCAGGTGATCAGGTTTTTCAGGAGTTAGATGGGAAGCTTGACTGATAAGCATTGCTCCCAGTGGGGAAAAAAAACCCAGTCAGGTTGCACATACAAAAGAAAACATGGCATCAAGACATGTTCAAGATACCTCAGTCTGCCTAAACACCTTTCTAGCATTTTCTTTAAAGAACGAACTCAAAAATTAAATATTATCAGGGAACAATGACTAGTCATTGCTGTTGACAGCAATTCAGAAATTTCAGCAGTCATATTAGGTACTTTACTACTTGGTTATAAAACAGGAATGAATTACAAATTCTATTAGCAAATCTGCCACAATGCCCACTCCAGTATCTTTACAGTTTTAACTTTAAAAAGCCTACTAAACCATTAAATGGCATCTAGAAGTTACCTAGAAAGAGTAGGAGACAAATTGCCCAGATAAAACACAGTTCCTAGAACTCGGGATTCTTTGGAATCAAATATGAACAGCTACAATCATTGGTTACTCACCTCAATCAAAGGAAATTCTTGGCAGGTTTGCAATCAAGAGACCAAAACTTAAGTGCTTTGACTATATTACCTTCTCTACAATCATACATTTAAAATACAGTAGCAAATGCCTTTGGCATTTCCACTTCCAGAGATTTTAAAAGAGATTGCATCAAACACCGAACATTAATGTTATCTTAAGCTGAAATTAAAGCGTGTTGTACTGTGATTGCAGCACAGTAATTTTACACAGCAGAAATTTATAGTTGCAATTAACATGTCAGCTGAAGGATTAGCTATGTGTCTCTGCCATCAGCTTGTATTTCTGCCTTGCACACTGCTTTTAATAGAGAAACATTAAGCTGGGGGGTTTTGGTGTGTGTGTGCAGATATATACTGTATCTATAATGATTTTAAAAGCCATTTTTACTTTAATTCTTTCAAAGGGATAATCATCCACATCCTCCCAACTCTTCCGTGTAATATGATGTATTAACTAAGCAAGACTTAATCAGGAAACCTACTCAGGCAATTGATTTCAGCTTAGGAGTAAATCCTTTCTTTCAAGGTGGTATACTTACAAAGGATAGATAGGAGAATTGTTTATGAAGATTAGCACTACTTTAACGTCTTACGTGCATACAGTTTTCTTGACAAATCTCTACGTTTACTACATGAAGGCTACATCGTTCTGAAGCAGTTCTGACATGGGATAAAGCAGCAAAGTTTTGTTGAAATTTAGCAGGTGTGCAAGACCAGTATCCTATTAGAAATATAAATAATATTTGCTTCTTCCCTCTAGCAAAAACATTAATTAAAGAATGAGAGCACTTCGCACAATAAAGAAAACTTCCCCACCCCTTCACATCTTGATTCATACATCCCTCCATAAGGACAGGATGGTACGAAAACTCTGGGCAGACTGATCATGAGAATTAGAAACAAGTGAGAAAAGGCCTCTGTTAAGCAGCTTTGCAGTGTGGAAGACCCACAATGCTTATGGTCTATAGTCCCAGAAATTTTGTAGCTAAAATAAGGCCTTCCTGTCAAGGAATAGTCAACATGGTCTGCCACTGTAAAAACAAAACATAACAAACCCCCAAAAAACCAAACTTCCTGTTACAGTCTCTCCAGTTCTGGCTAACAGAAAGTTGCAGGAGGCATGACTTCCTGCACAAGTTTAGGGCCAACCAATCCCTTCAGTTTAAAGAAAAAAAATGCATGTCATCTACTTCACACCTCAAGAATGCACCTTCATTTCTGCACTGATGCATCTGACCCCTTCCAGAACAACCACTGCACACTTAATGATTTCCAGAACTAATTATTCCTTACTGTGCATTGACTGCAATATTCCTTTGGATATCCATAGTCCTGAAAGGAGAAACCACACTACACAGGAAAGTGGATCCAGGCTGTGAACATCTGAAACACATAAGCCTGATATAACTCCAGAATGAAGCAGATGCAGCACTTAATTGCCTAAGAGCTGAAGTAAATCAAATTAACAAGCCTCATGCAGAGAAGTTTTGCATACTCTCAAGTGTAGTCCAAGAAATACACTGTTCTGCTATTAAGGACAAAAGAGAATCCATTTCAGTCTTGTCAGGAAGTTGTTTTGGACACATCAGACTTCCAAGTCATCACAGTTCAACCCCAGCAGCCCAGCCTCAAGCAGCTACTCCCTCATTCCTCCACCAGTGAGACTGGGGAAAGAACTGAAGGGTAAAAATTCACAGGTTGAGACAAAGACAGTTCAACAGGGAAAGCAAAAGTCATACACACAAGCAAAGCAAACAAGGAATGAATGTGCTGCTTCCCATGGCTGGGCAGGGGTGTTCAGCCACCTCCAAGAGAGCAGGGTCCTATCACATGTCACAGTGACTTCAAAAGATTAACACTATCATTCCCAAAGTCCCCTTCCTCCTCCTTGCCCCACTTTGTACACTCAGAATGACGTCACATGGCCTGAACATCCCTTGGGTCAGTTTGGGTCACCTGTCCTGGATGTATCCCCTCCCATCCTCCCATGCACCCCCAGCCTCCTCACCAGCGTGGCTGTAGGAGCAGGAAAGGCCCTGGCTCTGCACAAGTCCTGCTCAGAAAAACCAAAAACATTTCTACATGTGTCCAGCAAAAATCCAAAACAGAACCCCATACCAGCTACAGGGAAGGAAATTAACTGTACCCCAGCCAAAACCAGCATACAAGTCATCTATTCTCCACCCCAAAGAGAAGGTTAATTTGAGGCATTCTTGTTCTTAACAGCTTTTGGTTTTCATCTACTTCTGCAAAACATGGTGCACTTTCTATTCAAGAAGTAGGAGACAGGAGCAAATGACCCTATGCAGCAATAGTAAAACCTTAATAAAACATCCCATTTCTATACAAAGTCTAGCTCCAATGTAGTAAGTTCCTGAAAAAAAACATTTTACCTGTTGGCTTACAACGGACTAAAGAGTCCATGAAGTAATACTAAAAAAATCATTTAAGTACCACCTGAATTTTTAATGTCATGTTCTGAAGTGGTGAATACACCTACAGCATAGCCCCTGAGCCAGTACCAAGCACACAGGAAAGCACTCACTTGCACTGGCACAGCACCATATTTCAGCCAAAGTTGCCAAACTGCTTACAGTTCAAAAGTAGTATTACTCAGAATAGTCTTAGAAGTCTCAGCCATGTAAACTGTCAGACCAAGTTGAAACATTAATCTAGCATCACAGTTCCTTCAAAGCTGAAACAGACATAGCTATTTTCTTTGAATTTAAAAAAATCCCAAACAACTAAATCATCTGAAGTAGGAGCAGTTGATTCAAAGAAGGGAAGTTAACTAACAAAATGAAGATGCAACAGATAAGCCTTCTTATTAAAATGGAATTTTCATTTAATTTTTCAGAATTTCTCTACTCTTTTTATCACCTTATCCTTGGATCAATTAAGTTTACAAGGCACAGATAATACATCCAAAGTTAGTTTTTATGCATTAATGGAACTCCACCAAGTTTGTTAGGTATAATCAGTATAACGAAGTGCAGAAATAAACCAAAGACTGTTCATACACATTTAAACTACAAAAACTGGACAGCTTCCAGAACTCTGAAAGGCAAGTAATTTGAAGTCAACTATTTAAAAAAATTCTTAGTAGTGACAAATAACCAAAATGTGACTGCTATTACCTATACCAAGCAGTGAGGAAAATGCGTTTGTGGTTGCTCATGAATGAGTATTATATATGGCTTTAGGAAAAAATCTGAAGAATTCAACAGAAGATGTAGTACACTGGTTTAAATTACTCCAGGATACTGATCTTGCCAAGCTCCTCCCCTGCAAGAATGTTCTTCAAGAATGAAAATCATTTGAGGTCTAATCTCTAACTGCAGTACCAAAAAGGAAAAAATTTAATCTGAAGATGAATTCTGCAGCACCTTCTTCTTTAACCAGTTCTGAAACAGTCCACTGGGAGTATGACAATATGTTTCTTGTAATGTTAATAAAAGGAAAAAGTGTTAATTTCATACCACTCTTGAAGTTTTACTTTGTACTATACAGAGTATGCAGCACACGCATATAAAATTTTAAGTAAACAAATATATCTAGATTAGGAGTGCACACTCAAAACGTTTTTCTTGATGCTTGTGTGCAGTGAGAAGACTGTGGAGATCCCTTAAGTACTGGCTCAGGGAACTGAATCACCACATACAGTGCAAGATTTTGCAGCTGAGGGGGTGCTGGCTTTCTGTGAACCAGATCAGATCTGTATCAGATCCAACTAAGATCTGTGACAGCAAAAAGTTCACCCCTTTCAGCAGCAGTCCACACTTGTGCTGTGAGCAATACAAGCTGTTAAGGGTTCAGTTACTTCCAGCTTCTCTGGGACACAAAAAAACCAGTAAGAACAATATTAGCGTTTTGCTGAAGACAGTTCACATTTTTTAGCATTTCATAAGTGTTCTGGACTGAACACTTATCACAAAGATTCAAGAGATACAAGCATCAAGCAACATAAAAACATAAATTATACAAAATCTTTACAAAATAAAAGCCCTGGAGCACTATTATTATTTACTGCAAAGAGCAGTACACTCTTTCTCTCCTTGTTAAAAATGGTTGTGATTAAGTAGGTATAAGGGTAAGCGAAGTGAGGATTCTCAACACAGGATGAAAAAGCATAAAAACATTGCTCTGCATGATGCAAATAAAGCCTCACTGAGTACAGGTGCATTAAGGTCACTGCTGTTTAAAAGTGATGAAAGAACAGTTACCAATTATAGGTTTCTGGAACATCCAACAGCACTGACACCAAGAGTAAGAGAGCTTCTCTTGCTTTTAGTACAGTGAACTTCAGAAAGAATATTCAAATTCTGCTCACATATATAAAGAACAGCAAGAAGGAAATGTAATTTAAATTAAAAATAACAGGGACTATTATTTTTCCTTGTTTACAAGGAAAGAAGAGACCTACAGACTGTAAATAAGACTCAGCAAGGTAGTGCAATAAAAATTATCTGCAAGAGGGTCTCAATCTTCCATGAGAGGGAAGGAAAGAGCTTTTAAAGACAGACCTTATGTAACAGGGTCAGCTAACTTGATACCCTACAATCATCTTTTAGCCTTTTATGCATCTTTAGCTGAGTTCTGCTTTCGTTACAGGCTAAGCAGACATAAACCACGAACTGAAAGAAAATAAAAACAAATATTAGAGATGCAGCAGTTGTTTAACACTCTCAAAACAGAATACATTCTTGTTAGAAAGCAGTGCCATACACAGACCCTTCCACTGTGCTTATCTTAAACATCTGAAGTCATCAGGTAAGAGCAAAAACTGCAATGTTTGAGAAAATACTTAAAGCCAGAAAGACAACTGAAAACAATTATAGTCATCCAACTTGAGTAAAAAGAAACAAAAAAACCCCTCAATTTGTATCAGGACTACCAGTAACACTTTTTTTCTTCCATGTGTCTCCAAATTCAGATGACAGGTGCACAGATTTTTGTGTGGGAGGAAGCAAAGCACACTTGTGTTTTTAAATACCTTGGGATTTCTTTTTGTTTTGATTTATAACTTGATCTGGGGGGTGAAGGTGGTGTAAGGATCTTCCTGTGAGATCAGTACCTTACCCTGTCAGTGCTCCCGGTGTGTATTTAACAAACAGCAGAGCAGAGCTGCCAGTAGAGGGCTTGGTTCTCACGACATCCACTCACCACAGCTGCGAGGGACTGCGCTAAAATCAAATTAGAACCACTCATATACATACAGTGAGATCTAGTCTTAAGGAAAAAAGTAAGGTCCCCAATTAATTCAGTGCTATACAGAAAAATCCTTAATTTTTCCAGTGGATTACACTGTGCAAGTCTGAATACTCTAGGAGTATACACTTGTCAGAACCATAGGGTTTGTGATACCATGGCATACTGATTAACTGAGGAGCACAAAGGCATGTGCAGTATCTTCTACAGGCTGTATCTTTACGGACAGATGTAGCTGACCCACGAAAAACAGATATTCCTAAGCTGTAAGACAGGAAAAATAAATTAAGAAAAGCAAGAACACTTTTAGTCTTCCCATGGTCTGAAGACAGATCCCCTCAAGAGGGCAGGGGACATCACTGCACCAAAAACTTGCATGTCATGGTATGCTGGACTTCCCTCCCACTTTTCTGCTAATAAACATCCTCTCACCTCAACATCTCTGGAGATCAGAGCTCCTGCAACACATTCCCTTTATCTACAAGATAGCAACTGCAACAGCATCACCAAATTCTCTCTCTCATCTCTAAAATGGAGATAAATGAATACATATCAAGTGGGTAAGGAACAGATTGGCTGCAGGTAGCTAACGTGATCAATGACATACTAAGACAAGTCCCCTCACCTGGAGTTTAATATGATCAACCAAGACCAGTATGATGCAATTCATCCAATTCAGAGCACTGCAGCATCACTCAGCTGTGTTTCTACAGCCAGTTTCAAGAACAACCCCTTTTCTTTGAGAATAGCCACTTTTGGAATGACCACACAAACACCTATCCCAACAGGACTGCAGGACAAACCCTTGTGAAATGGGACCCCTCCAGTACATGTGTGTGTGTCTTCCTCTAACAGTCACTCTTCTTCCAACACTGCTTTTCTGTGAGAACAGAACCAGTAGAAGTGTTAGACAGATTAAGCTTCTAAACAAAGCTAAAGGACAAAAAAAAAAAAAAAACCAACAACCTGTTCTATAATTGGCACTGGCATCAACAATGCTCCAACACTGCCTCACATTTATCTACCTATCAAAAGCAAACAGAATAGCACGAACTCTAACTGCCAGATAAAACAGCTGAATTCAAAGCAATGAACCATGCTGCTGGTAAACAGTTTGGGATCATTCTCTACACAAAGTATCTGCCAATCTTGATGCACTGGGTCAAGAGCACAGGCACAACAATAGGTATTCACACAGTGCAAACTTTATCTAAGGGTCCTAGGATGTTTGCACCAGTTGCCTTGCACAGACATGCTGTACCTGATATATTTGTACAAAATCCACAGCTTAAGAGCAAGGTTAATTCTTCAAGTTACCAAAAGTCAGTAAAATACCTTCCCAAATACACAGCATTGTTCAACAGTAGAGACCTGCTACTCAGCAGGAACTGAAGTCACTTGGAGAATGGAGGTAGTAAGCCCTCTGGAAACAGTAATAAAAAAAGCACAACAGCTTTGAGAACATCTTCCACATAAAAGCACAGCATCACCTCGATTTAAAAGTTATCAATATTCTGTGTTCACAAACCAAGTACATAATCACAGATGGGATGTATTTCATACTCCTGAGATTGTGAAGAATGTAGGTATCTGATGCCATTAGCATGCACGACACACCCTTATTAAAAGCTTTTGTGTTCACAGCTTTATCTTGTAAAGTGTTTTGCTAAGTTGGACGCAAAAATAACGGCTTCTTCATATATGCCTAAGTAACTGCCAACACTTTAATTGCTTTGGACAGAACACTCGAATTACTCTATTGAACAAGTTTATACCATGACTATTTTTTAAGTTAATATTTAATATCAAACCAAAATTCCATATTCCATCCCCAATATTTATTTTATGGCAGGAGGGACCCAAGCAGACAGGACATGACTTTAAAAAAGGAATTATCTCCATATGTACATCTAACCACACTGCAGAACAAATTAATGACATTTAAGAAATTAATAATTTGACTTAATTAATGCTCACTATGACACTTTAGATAATGATCCTGTAATTAGGTTGTCTACCACTCCTCTATGCCAGAGACTACAAAGAAAATTGCCATTAATTTCTTCTAAATAAAGAAATTACAATTTCAGAAATTATAGTTCCAGAATATGCTATATTCTGCACTGAAATATCTCAATGGTGTCAAAGAGCTTTCCAGACTGCTGCAACATTAACACCTTGAAAAAGCTGTCTGCCAACCCTGGAAACGCGAGAAATGTTCTGCTTACGAAGCTGAGTATCCAACCTGGTCATCCCACCATGGACCAGGAGTCAGAAATTTGGGGGGGCAAGACAGAAAATCATTGTGGTTTCACATATACTACAAGTGCACACACACAGTTTTACTTATAGTTTACCGAAATCCAAGCACAAGGCAGTAACTGCCAATTTCAATTTCATACTTAGACTACAGATCACCATTTAGCTCCATCAAAAGGGGACCTGGAAGGCAGGAGTAATTTGTAGTTACGATTAGTAATTAAAATTTGAGATCTAATCTCAGATGTCACAAACGAGTATCTTTATAATACACCAACCAGTTATTTCTATTGGAACAACTCCAGAGACAGTGTCAAAAAATACTTAATCACCAGCACCACCCCCAAAAAAACCCCAAACCCCACATATCAATGCTGATGCACTGAGCAGCTTAATAATGGTGTGGAACAGGTAAATCTGGAAAGAACACACATTTTCTCACGGAACGCCACCTACAAGGAGTGAAAAATGGGATGAAAAAAAAGTTCTGGAAAAAAAATATTCTTCACGTTCTTGGAACGTGGCCCATGCACTTATTTCCCTAAATCCAGCAGAAAGATCTCACTTGGAATACAGGCTTCTGAGCACAGCCTTACACCAATTTTCAAACTGTGAGAAAACAGCACCGCAAGAGCCTAATTTTTATCCATCATTGGTTTAGCAATAATAATTTAAACAACAGGAAAAAAAAATCTGTGGAAATAATTCTGCGTTCAGCTAAAGCTGGTCTTCTAGCCAAGACGGCCTGCAATGCAAAGAAGGCTCTCACTGTCAACTCGTCTCAAATAACACACGGACTCGTGGTCCAAAATAGCAAAAGCTTGAGTCGCACAGCTCCAAAATTTTTCAAGCCTTGACCGCGGCGCAGGGGCCACCGAGCAGCCCTGGGAAGGCTCGCTCGGGATCTGTGCCTGTGCAGATCCAGCAGCATCCGATCCTCATCCAGATCCCCTCGGATCCAGTGGGCTATGGCTCGGCGCCGCAGACACAAACCTCCAGCCGCTATCATAGCGAGCGCATCCTCACTTATTTACTTTTTTTTTTTTTTTTGTTTAGCGTCCCTTCCAAACGTTTTCGCTCCCTTCCCTTTCCCAGACTAATTTCCACGGCGAGCCCCCAAATTAATACCCTATCTGCTGGAGGCGATCTGGATGTGGAAAACCTGCAAGAGATCCCCGCTCGGCGACGGGGAAAACAGACCTACGGCTCTGAATACCTCCCGCACTGGGGGACCATCTCCCAAAAGCACATGGGGGGGGGGGGGGGGGGGTGATGGATATCACTGCGTCACGAAAAGACAAAATAATAGAACTGAGACGTAAGCTATGCACCCGCGCTGTCTGCGCCTCCTCGAGGCTCGGCGAGCTTTCGGCCTTTTTTTTTTTTTTAAGCTTTTCTGCCGACACGCTCCGAGGAGCCACCGCACCCCCGGCGCCGGGGGAGCCCGGGGGCCGCTCTCACCTTGTCCAGCTCATCGTGCAGCTCGGCCAGGCTGGGCCGGAGCAGCTTCTCGCCCAGGTCGGCGGCCGTGTGCCGGTAGTGGTCGATGCGGGGCACGGCGTCCATGGTGTTGTGGCCGAAGGTGCGCAGGTAGTAGGTGTTGGTATGGGTGTCATAGTAGTAGTGTTGGTGCCCGCCCGAGTGCAGGCTGCCCTCGCTCATCACCGTGTCGCCGCCGTTCTGGACGCCACTCACATTGCCGCCCTCCGAGCTGCCTCCCCCGGGCTCGCCGGGGCTCTCGCCGCCGGCCGACGGGTCCACGAAGTTCACCCGAAACCTGCCCTTGGCTTCCTCGCCTCCCTTACCCACCACGCCGACGTCCCCGCACGACTTGCGGGGCCCCTCGGCCACCAGGTCCACCTGGAAGCGGCTCTGGCTCGGCGTGGGACCCAGCGGCTTGCCCAGCGCATCCTTGGAGCCCTCATCCCCCGCGGACCCCGCCGCCAGCTCCTTGCCCTCCATGACTTCCCCTCGCTCTGCGGCCGCCACAGCTCCGAACGCCCCTCTCGGCCGGCGGCTCCGCTGCTTTAAGCAGCCGAGCAGCGCCCCGGGGCTGCCGCAGACACAGCGCCGCGCCCCGCCCCCGCCGCAGCGCCAGGTGACGGTGCCTCCGGTCCCTCCGCCCGATCCCTCTCTGCCCAGGCAGGAGCGCGGTCGCTCCTCCGGCTGGCGCGGCGGGAGGGATGCGGGGGGGAAAAAACCGGCGGCGCCGCGCAGGCTCCGCCCGCTCCCGGCTGCGGCGGAGGGGGCGGCGGGAGCGCGTCCCCGGCCGGGCAACGGCAGCTCCTCCCGCTCGCACTATGGCGGCCCCGCCGCATCCGCCCCGCGGCGGCGCTGGGAGGGGCGGGGGGGCCGCGCCGCGATCCCGCCCGGCACACCCCGCCGGCTGCCGCTACGTCTCGCGAGAGGAGCGCGGGGGCGCTAGGAACCGTGCGGTGCCGCGCAGAGTCCCGACCCCTCGGGCACCCCCGGGACCCCTCGGACACCCCCGGCTCCCTCACAGACCCCCGGAGCGCTCTCACACCCTCCCGGCGCCTTATGGTGCCTGCAGAGTTGCTTAGATA
The DNA here is from genome assembly GCA_034509425.1 of Eopsaltria australis. NCBI lineage: Eukaryota > Metazoa > Chordata > Aves > Passeriformes > Petroicidae > Eopsaltria > Eopsaltria australis. The sequence goes on from JAVTVJ010000988.1 coordinate 218,912, forward strand.
CCTCCCGGTCCCTCACGCCCGGAGCCGTCACACAACCCCCCACATCCTCTGAGATCTCCCCGCAGTCCCTCATACACACCGCCAGTCCCCTCAGGCACCCCCGGAATCTTCACACATCGTCGGAGCTCTCACACACCCCGGACCTCCCATAGACACCCCCAGATCCCCTCACACACCGCCAGATCTCAGATACTCCCTGGTCTTCACGCACACACACCCGGACCTCTCACATTCTCATAAACGCCCACAGTTCCCCTCACACAGGCACCCAAGAGCTCTCACATGCTTTGGTCCCTCACACAGCCCCTCATATACCCCTAGATCCCCTCACAACCCCCCTCTTCCGCACGCACTCCCCGAACCTTCTCACACCCCCCCAGCTCCTCAGCCAAGCCACAGAATCACAAGACTGGGTGAGGTTGGAAGGGACCACACCAGGTCATCTGCTCTGCTGTCCCTGCTCAGGCAGGGCAATCCCAAAGCACATGGCACCGGATTGTGGCCAGACGGCTTTGGAATGTTTCCAGAGACAGAGACTCCACACCCCTCCCTGGACAATCTGTTCCTGTGCTCGGTCACTGCACAGGGAAGTTCTTCATGCTCAGGTGAAATGTTCCTGAGTATCAATTCCTGCCGTTTCTCTCGCCCTGGTGATTGACCATCACCAAACCGAGCCCTGCTCCATTTTCCTGGCACTCCCCCCTCTGAGAAGAATGAGGTTCCTTCTCAGCTGCCTCTTCTCGAGGCTGAGCAGGCCTGGCTCCCTCAGCCTGTCCTCATGAGAGATGCTCCAGTGCCCCCATCATCCTCATTGCCCCTGGACCTGCTCACACATTCCCTGGTTCCTCACTCACCCCCTGAACCCCTCACACCCCTGGACCCCTTTCACACTCTCCCCCTGGATCCCCCTTTTTTACCTTCCAGCCTCTGGATCTCTGCCAAGTGCACTGTAGAAACCACTTGCATAATAAGATCTAATGTCAGTAATGCCTTTTTCTGTCTCCACTGCTGCAGCTTTTTGTCCCAGTTCTCTTAAAGTTTATTCTTTCTCCAGAAGCATACATGGTTCTTTGATTTGAGAAGTGGAGTCATTCTGCCTCCTCGCTCTTACTGGAACACAAGTGCCTGGATAATCCATTAATGCATATGAAGTTGGCTCTGAGGCTGTGAAAAGAAACCTCAGATGGGAGTAAAATACTTCAGCTTCTACAGTCAGAATTTAAACAGGGACTCACCGATGATTTTTCATTGTGTATTTCTGTTGTCTTTATACTTGAATGTAGCAGCTCACAGAATATTGTGAGAGGTGGGCTATGTCTCCAGAACAGTTTCACCTTATTTAGGGTGCTAAAAATCATCAAGCAAACATTCACTTAAGTCAGGCCTCTTAAGCAATGCCAGCTCTTTATTTCAGTAACAGTTTAGTTGGTAGTCCTTGATTCCAAATATTTTTTTTCCCCTGATGTGCAGTCTTGTATATTTTCTCCCTCTGCCTAGCAAAGCCTGAGTGCCAACATCCATTTTCTAGCTCACCACATCTCTACTGTTTTATTTCAATTAACAACAAACCTGGTGACGTCATCCAACAGAAGATGACTGGAGCTGTAAAACAAACCTTGCTTTTCCATAACAATTAGAGGAAGAAGTATTTCAATTCTAGGGATGTGTACGTGCCTAAAAAAGCTGAGAATGCCTCAGTAGGTTAAAAAGGTGGGTACACCAATCCTGTCTTTTTTAAACACAGTTCTAGAAGAACAGTAAAAATCATATGCTTCAAAACAGTTTGAGGCATTCTTTGATAGACTCACAAATTAAAAAACAAAAAAGATAAAATATTTTTAAAATTTGGCAGATTTTCAGACTGTAAAGAAAGCAAAACCTGTGTGCAAACTAGAAAATAAAAGATTAAGCCATATGAAGTTTTTACTTTTGTCAGGATGCAAGGACTTGAAAAACAGTAGATGATGATAGGAATGAATCAAAATAAAAGCTTTTTATTCCGAACTGAAAGGAAACAGCACTTAAACAACAGATGATACGGAAAGAAAATCCACCGTGTGTTTTTCTTAAGTGGACATAAAACAGTCCTTGATCAACATCTGCATAGAACGCGTTGGAGAGCAGTTTAGACTTAGAAATAGCAATTTCTGTCAGCTCCCTATATAAATAAGTGAAAACAGGAGGGAAACAGCTTGTGAAATCTCTTGGATGTTATACAGTTGATGATGCTGGGATGATATTGCGATTTTTAGATATTTTAAAGGATGCTCTTCATGGATGAGCGGATGTGTATTGGCTGCATCTGCAAGGTCCAGGGCCTGCCTCGTGTCAGTTCTTAACATTCTGTGATTCCATGGATGTATGAATGTGAGATAATACTAAATACTGGCTTTGAAGAAAACAAAAAAGAAAACAAAAAAGAAAGCAAAAAGTTGAGGATACTATCAGAGCATCCAAGAAAGACAAGGAAATCGAGGACCCATGGAAAAGATTAATGAGGAAAATGCAAGCCTCTCAGAATTAAAAGGATCAAAAAGATGAGGAAATACCACTGTATAAGAAGCTCGCAACAACAGCAAGAGGAAAATGGACCAAGTCTTCATCAAGGTTCTGGGACTTCGCGTAATCCATGAGAAGGGTAAGAGATTCTGTAGCTGTAAGGGAGAATAAAGGGCACACAAATTCTCATTAACTGCCAATTAAAATGTCATTGGTAGTAAGAAATACACTTTGAGGGGCAAAAAAAAAAAAGAATATTTACTTTAAGCTCATAATTAAATGGTTTCTGACATACCACTTCTTAAACCATCTCCACAGTAGAGTTTGGGTATCATAGGTGAGGAAAAAAGCATAACACATTAAATAAAAGCACGCAGTAAATTACTGCCATTCTGGCCAAGATTGTTTACCACAGAACATTAGCAATTGGGGGTTTTTCTTTAGAAGGGGAAGAGGGAGGAGCTGTGGAGTGTTTCACTATCCTTTGATGAACTGCCTCCTTTTTCTACTTTGAACTTGCCGTTTGCCAGCTTCACCAGATACTTCATGAGGCTCATAACTAATGTGAAACATTGGAAAATGTAAACATTTTATACCATTATGATTGCTGTGGTCATTTAGACTAGATCTCACTTCTGTTTGCCTCTTTTCCAGACAGAAGAACTCTAATTTTAAAGTCTTTCTTTTCCGAACTTCAGGCAGATGACAAGAACTCATTTTGCCGACCTGTTAGGGTCTTTTCTTCTCTGAGCTTTCTTTATAACAACATCATCATCCACTGGCCTTAGACTCTTGATGGGTTTGCTGCTTCAGATATATGTGCTAATTTAATTTTTCTTCTGTATGTTGTATTGGGGCATTCACCTCATGCTTGTGATCTGTTTTGATTTGGTTTTAATACATTTTTACTTCAACTTTTGCAAGGAGAGGGTTTTCTCTAAGTAACTTGCCTTACTCCTGCTGTTTGGTTTTGCCAGCTTCCTCTCAACATTTCTCAAGAAATGCTTGATTGGTGATACAAATTTGTCATCTCTCCAGAATTATTTTTTTCAGCAACTGGCACCTGTAAGACTCTAACTCATTTTAGTCGCCTCATGAGCTTTGTCTTCGATCAGTTTCCTCATTTTGCTGGATTTTTTTCTTTTTTTCCTTCTTGCTCCTTAGAAAATAGAGTTAACATTTGTATTCTCCTACTGTGCTGTTTATTGTGTTCTTTATCATTATTACAGGTGTTCATCCAAATCAGTGTTTAAGTAATACTTTCTTTTCCAAGAAATCTGGACGAAGTCCTAACAAATACGGTATTGTCATGTGGTAACTTACCTGTATTTGTATTACACTAATCCTAGCTTACAAGAAAAAAAGGGTAATTGCAGCAACACTTTTGAAAGGCTGCCAGATAAATCCTGTGATTAAGACACTTAGAAATGAAATCTGTTTGCTGGCAGCCGGATGTGGTGCCGGAAAATCTCTTCCAGGGGCTCTTTCTTGTTCTGATCATGTGTCTGTGTGTGTCTTCAGTGTTTCACTGAAATACTAAATGCTAGTCCTAAAATTTTAGTGTTTCTATCATTCTCTGAAGACTGACACGCAAGATGCGTTTTGGATACCTTCTTCAAAGGGCCCCAGTTTTAATATTCTGTCACCAAAGCGTTTGCTTAGGAGTGAGGTGCAGACATCCACGTCCATCCAGAAATGTAAGTTTTTGCAAGACATTGTGTGGTTTTGGTAGCTGGAGAAAGGCTATTCAGCACCTGCCCCCTACCCTGAGTGTGAGTTCCCATGTCTAGTTTTAGGATACTGGTTTATCTTTAAAGTTCTGGTTGTCTTGGTACCCAAGAGACTGCCTTTCATCCTGTGCCCATAACAGTCCAGTTGAGACCAGCAAAGCCCCACAGGCTCTAGAAACCACTGCCAAGGTGTGCATGTGACACAGTGAGATTAAATGCAAAGACAGACCTTATAATTACGGACTTCAATTATCACATATCATTCAGAGTGCTTATTGTCTGACTCACTCCTCTTTTTGCCCAGCATTTGAAAATTACAGTGTATACATACATGTGTTAGGAAGAAGAAATTATTCAAAGGGAGATGGAATTCATTATTTTAAAGTGCTGTGGTTATAGGCAGATGCACCAAGAATGATTTAAGAATATAGATTAGCTTCCTGTAACTGGAAATAAGCCAACAAACAGGCCTTTTGTGCATTCTAATGTATCTTCAAAGCAAAATTACATTCTTTTTTTTGTTATATTTCTAGTTTTAATAATTTCTACATGTCTCAGTCTCTAAGGAATTTTATCACAGATGAAGCTGCAGGCTATCACTGAGGTGCTGCTGAAATGTAAAGTGGGCAGCCTGAACACTCAGTAACTTCAGTTCAGACTACAGAGGACTAATTTTGATTCAAAATCAAGCAGCTGACCTGCTCAGGACAGAGCTCATACAGAGATCCTCGTATTCCATTTCTCTGTGAGCTAGGAACCTGTTTGGATGCTTTCTTTCTGACACCTCTGTGTGAATAAAGTCCATTTTGTGTATTTCAGTTCCTTCATCAGTTCATCTCTTTGCTCTCTAGAACTACAGGCAAGAAGATGTCTCAGACATAAAACTTCTGCAGATTGTAGCCTATAGTCATGAGATAGCCAGAACACAGGGATGAGGAACTGTGTTACCCTTCAGGGGTGTAGGTGAAAAATTTCTGTCTCTCATTTTTCCTTTACAAAGTTTTTCGTCGTCATTGTTGATGGTTTTTTTCTGATTGGTTGGTTGGGGTTGATTTTTTTTTTGTTGTTGTTGTTTGGTTACTTAATTATGTTTCTGGAAGATAAAATAGCTTCCACGTCTTTGTGTCCCATTCATTATCTTCTGAAATGCATGTCCTTTGGAGCAAATACCCGTTTTGTAAAGAAGCCAAAGGAGGCAGCTTGGCTAGCAGCCCACCAGTGTCCACAGATATCTATATTTCCAGAAACTCAAGCCAGCCAACCACATTCTATTCATACAATTAATTTTCAGTACTTTTCTTTTAATTCTTCTTGTACTATGGCAGTCAATCCATTAATATTTTTTTCATGTTCTATAAAAACTAATTATTAAAATTGAGTGGCAATTACCAATAATTTATGCTACAGTCATCCTTTAGTTTCTTTGGTTTTTTCACTTTGCTGACTTAATCCAGTGCTTAGAAAACTCCTGGTTTTTGTCCTGCCTTGTAACAGCTTAAAACTGAGTGGTTCAGCTGGAGGGAAAAGTCCAGTTGTTTGAATGGAAATCTTAATACCCTCCTCTGATATGACAAACAAAATGTGTCCCATATGCCATCAGCACCTGTCATTAGAGATTTTTTCATGTTAATGTATAAGTTTGTAGAGTTTATGTGTTCAGGAAGTTAAGGTTATGGGAAAGGAGGGTTGCACTACTTCTGTCATGTCACCAATGTAATCTTGTACTCCTTAACTTTAATTCATACTCAAATCCTTGGGAAAGTATGGTATATGATTGTGATGTTTATGGTACATGTTTGGCATCAGAGGATGGGATCCTTGGAGATCAGGCAGGGAGCATGAACCTTTATCACATCCCTGAGGATGTCTGCACAGGGCACTTGCGTCCCAGCACGCGTCCAGCCTTTGGAGTGCATCCACTGGGAACGAATCAAGGAAGCTTGTTCATAAGCAGCTTTAATAACTATTCTCTCCTTTCACCTCCAGAACAGGAAATTCATGTGGGAGCACAAAGGAACTAAGGTGCAAGAAGATACAGTGATAGAAGAACATATTCTGACTTGAATCATTTCACAGATGGGAAAACTGAGGCATAGAAAGATGACAGCCCGAATCGAATCTACTGTGTGAGAGTGGAGGTGGATTATTTTGAACACACAATACCCTCTCAGTTTTCATTTCCACATTTTTGTTCCGCCCACAGATTCATTGGGGAAATTGCTAATACTGAAGGCAGTCAAATCCATTCTAATCTTTTAAGTAGTGGAAGCTGAAAACACAGTGTTGTAGCAATACACTTGTTTTCCCCTTTCTTTCAGGCTAAGAAATACAGATTGCATTACAGATACTAGTTGTAGGTTCTTTGTGTAACTTTTAAAGATATGTTGGCAGGATAAGTTGCTTTATATTGTATTCCTGAACAATGCTAAGTATTTTGGTCAAGTGGTTTTTTTTTCTTGGGGTATTTTTGTATGTGCTATTGAAGCCTTTAAATACTCAGATAGTGACTCACCTGCATCCTTTCAAAGAGTTTATCAGTAATCTCTGAAAATCATTACACCAAGGTTTTACTAAAAAAAAAAAGGTAGCCCTATGTCTTTGTATAGGGCTAGAATCCAAATGTTTTTCTTCTTATCATTAAAAATGTTTTTGAACTCTTTCCCTAGGACAGGTTCAGGGTGACCTGAATGAATGGTCCCTGGGAGTGCTAAGGAAATTTAATGTTTATGAAAATTAATTGTTAAAGATAGCATGTAGCTAACGTGTATATAGCCCTTCCAATTAAACATGATTGTTTCAAAGGGAAAAAAATGATGAAAACTGCATCATGATGCAAAAAAGTGAAAAAGGGATGAAACCTGTGAGAGTGATGGGCTACCCCATCTCTGAAAGTGTTCAAGGCCAGGTTGGAAAGAGCTTGGAGCAACCTGGGATAGTGGAAAGTGTCCCTGCCCATGGCAGGGAATGAGATGATCCTAAGGGTCCCTTCCAACTGAAGCAATTTTATGATTCTATTATTTTATGATTCTATTATTTTATGATTATGTGAAATTGTTATAATAATATTCAGTCATTCGTTCATCTCCATTCAAAGTCATACAGTTTTGCATTAAAAAAAGGCACAATACTAAAAAAAATCCAGTTTTCTAGAACATAGAAATAAAAGTGCTTAGAGGTTGAAAAATGAGGAACTGAAAAAGGCTGGGGTTCATATGAGGGGTCAGATAGGAAGGAGCTTAGTACACGTGTGCAAAATGCTTTAAGGCCCTGGAAGAGGGAAAATAGGGAGCTACAGTCAATCTTTTAACTAAAATGGGACTACCAATTAGCTAAAAAATAATGACACACACATCTTACTGATGCAGATGCCATAGACTTAGGTAGGTGGGAAGATAGGACTATCCATTCAAATGACCAATAAAACATCAGCAATTTTCAAGCAGAGGAAAATACTAAAGTTCTTAATCTGTTTCTGTCAAAGTATATGTGAACTCTTAGCAAGGAATAGACAGAATTTCCCCTTAAAATTAGTGTATAAATTGCTATGTGAATTTCCTCATGCTTACACATGGCACTGGTCCCTTTAGAGACTGGATACCCTTTAGAGTGCTTCTGCTCCTAGGAAAACACCCCTTTTCAGAGGCATCTGGGGGAAAAGTGGACATCAGGTACGTTTATAAATGCTAGGAAATGCTAGGAAACTAAAGTGGCAGCCCAAAATCTGATGCAAATTCTGGTAGAAATGTTCAAAAGAAAATCTTCTTTCATCATTTGCTTTCCCCTTGATGAAAGGTACCTAAAGCACCATTGAAACAGACACTGACTTGCTACTGCTTTGATCGATTAACTGGTTCGTATTTTCAAAACATCCTGTAGGCACCTCATTGAGACCAAGACGGAGAACTTCTGCTGTAACTATAGCTCATTGCTGTCCCTCATGTCATATTGTAAAATCTGTTTTATCCAGTTTCAAAAATAACTCCTTCAACTGTGTCAAAAAACATATGGCAAACATCACCCCCACACATCGGAGTCTATTGTCATCACCCATTTATGTCAAAGGGAATTAATGTCCTAGGTACTCCTTAATCTACAGGATGGACTGGAAGAAAATGCAGTAGAAATAGTGTCCTGCAGCTGTCTCTGCACATCTTCTACTTTTGAAATCTGGTTATCCTTCTCAACTACAACATCAAAATGCAAAACTACATATTTTTTTTCTTTTGGCAGTACTCCTTCTTATCTCTTTATTCTGTCAGCAAGCAGCAGTTTGTCCTCCTATTCCTTTATGGTGTGATCTCTTCAAAAAATAATTTTGTTCTGTTTTGTAATGGAAATGATAACTGATTCTTCATTACATTTGTGCTTCTGTTTGGCCCTGTAAAGACAAACCTTGTTCCTTCTGTGACCAGCTGTCTTCCACAGCAAAGACACACCTTAGACAAGGATTTGCCTCCATTCTGCCACTCTGTCTCATTTATGTGCAAAATTTTGAATCCCTATCTGATTGTTTCTCCTAAAGCTATTGCTAGCATTCTGTTTTATATTCCTTGTCTTGTTGTCCTGGTTTTGCTTAGTGAAGATAGAAAAGATCTTCCTTTTAAGGTTTTGAGCCTGTCTTGCCCTTAAAGCATTTTCTCCTAATCCTTATCTCAACCTCACAACCTTTATTTTAACTGTTTTTTCTTCCCCTCCTCTGCTCCAGTTACAGCAGAGGAATAAGTAGGTCCCCTAAGGTCAAGGAGTTTGTTTAAGAGACATGCCAAACAGAGGTGGTTTGCTAAAAGGAATCCTTCATTAGACATCAGTTTGCAGTTTGGAGTTTGGAAAAAAAGAAAAATAGGTAAAAAATGTGGACACTAACAAGGAGGTTGGATTTCCAGACTGAAACACTTCAGCTCTCATCCGACATATTTAAATATTGTAACTGAAGTTATTAATTTGGTTGCTTTTTTTTAAAGGAAGTTCATTTTATAAAAATTGGAAATAGGACTGAATAGTGATATTTACATTGAATTTCCCTGGATTTGGTTTTCTAGCAACAGAGCCTAGTTGAGAGCCATGGACAGTGACCTCCACAAAAGATTCTAATGGTTCATATTGCGGTTTTCCATATGACCCTACAACTTCTGCTTCCTGGGTGAGCATACACTGTCATCCATCCAGAGCCATTGTAACATGTTCTTGCATTGAAGAAACTTACATAGTATTTGGGGAAAGTAACTTCTGCAGAAAGTAACACACAGCATATTTAATGGGAAGGGAAGTATACACTTCAGAAATATGAAGAATATTAGACAGAAAAATGTGGGTATTTTTTCTAAGTTCCTACTTTTATTACAATATGGATGGCACCATTAATTTGCTAAGTTGATGATTATTTCTTTTAGGTAGAATATTGACGTATGTATTTTCATGTTCCAACAGGAGAGCAGGTGGTTTTTTTCCTTTTTAAACGAGGTAAATGCTGAAACTGGCATTTTGGAAGGCAGTGCTTGTCACTCCACTCATTCCTTAATTCTGTGTCAACAGGTTGATGAAGTGTTGACATCTCAAGCATTTGGCAACAAGATACAAATAAATTGTCTTGTTAATTTGCGAAATATTACTATTGTATCTTCAGGCTAAAGTGTAGACATTATTAAATATAATTTAAGACACCAGAAAGGCCTACCCTAATAAGATTACCTGAAAACTTATCCTTAGCAGTGCTCTGTGAAAACTGCAACTTTGACTTCAAAGTCTAATAATTTTTCATGTGTTTTGGATCTTCTCTTCAATCCAATTTCTGATGAGATTTCATTAACTTTAAAAAAAAAAAAAACAAACCTACAATGTATCAATTTGTTCCCACATAGAAGGAATTATGTTTCTCAAAAAAACCAGGGTGATTTTAAAACAGGATGTAATGCAATTTACCACCTAGAACAATGAAATTAGAAAATAAATTTACATTAAAACTTCTGTATTAGCTGTTAGTACTTCACATTATATAGTCCTATCAAAAGAATTACGCTTTTGATAAATAATATTTTAGTGGATGAATGACTGTTCCTTTAAGATAACTGTCTCCTAAATACAAATATGATTCACTGAGAGTTCACAGTAAAAATTTTGTTTTCTGTTTATCCAGTATGCACAGGAAGGAAAGGTCAGGGCTAAAGGCAGAAAGTTTAGAAATCCAGGACAAAAGGTTATAATACATAGTATGTTATAAATTTTTGCAGCTGTTGCCATCCCTCTTTCTGTACTATCCAGATGTACGAAAATTCTTGTTTTTAATCTGGCTAATGTCAGATTGAACACTAAACATTTCACACACACCACTGAAGTCACTCTTGATTTCTTCACCTTCATTCTGACTTGGACATAGGTCAAATTCAAGACCTATTTTTTACCTATAAAGTTATTCTGCAGATATCAGGGACAGACACAGTACTAACAAAAAACTTAGGTTCTGCTGGATAATTTTTTCATTGTTCTGTAGTGAGATTGTCTCTAACTCACATTTGTGTTGCGCTGCTTTTTAAAATCTAATTGTTAAAAATTGAATGAATGAAATGAAATGCTTCCTGATTTACTATTATTACTTTGAAAACCCCAAATCAACCCTCAGATCAAAATATATTATCAATCTCTTTGTTTTAGTCCTGTCCTGTTTGTGAAATACTCAAATTCTTTTCAGGTTTGGAGACTGGTTTGGTGGTAGATGCCCTTTTACCTTGTTCTGCGTCTAGTTAGTGGGTCTCTGTTGATATCTTTCTGCCAGTTGTATTTTCCTAACATTTATTTTCTAAATGTGAAGTGGCATTTCTTCAAAATACTGAATTTTCAGAAAAAGCTCTAGAAGTTCATCATCACAATGCACTAGCTGAAATGTATCCCAGTAATTCACAGAAACTGTGGATACATAGGGAAGATAAAACATTACCAAATCTTGCATTAAAACTTCGTTGGAAATGAAAACCCAAAAAATAAATCAATCAATTATTTGTTTATTTATTACACAGGAAAGTAGGGGTTCTTTAGTTAAATGTAAATTAATTATGACTGTCTTATTTTAGGTAGAACAATACTAAAAAATAACATATGTACGCATATATATTTGACAAAAAGGTTATAAGCCATGTGACTAATTTTGTCGCAATCATTTGTTGTCTTCTTAATTTTGCAAAAGAAATACTGTACTTTGTTTTTTTTCTTGGCTGGTAAGTATAGGAGTAACTGCTTTGTATGTCAAATTATTGCCAAAGATTCAAGGACCTTCAGACAACTCAATCAGATTCTTCCTCAGTGGTGTTCCTACTTGGGAAAGTATGCAGGGAAAATTCTTTCCTCTCCTTCTCACCATTCTTTTCCTGCCAGGATAAGGCTGTTCTTTTTCTCCCTCTGCTTTCTCTCTCTCCCTCCCCACAGTCAGTCAGAGCAGGTCTTTCTTTTGCTCCCCACCTTACAAAGCCACATGACTTTTAACCAGCAAAACTCCACTCTCTGTGAATAAATTTGCTGATTTTATTCCTCATTTCTCTTTTGCAGGACTAGCCTGTATGGGAATTGCTCAAAGGCAGCAATAGAACACCTTCTTCCAGAGCTCCCATGTGAATTGTCTCCCAGCACCAGCATCCTGCAATCTGGCTGTGCCAAAGCACCTTGTTCTTCTCTTCTGATGGGAACACTAGCAACTTGCCTGCCCTCAGCAGACAAAACACTGGGTTAGTCATTCCAGTTAAAGGTTAACTCCAAAAGCCCTTCACTTTTGCAATTCTGTTCTCTTAGGAAAATAATTTATGGTACTGCACAGAAGCCTCAGTTCACATGAAATGAATTAATCTATTCAGCTGAGGTACCTCGTCTTCCCAGAGTCAGCCTGGAATTGGTGTGGGGGAGAACTTCTAGAAGGCAGTCAGTCTAACTGGCTGTTCTAACTGGCTGTTCTAACCCTCTTCCAGAGGGTCCTAACTCCTTCTTCTGGCTGTGGAGAGCATATAGACCAGCTAAGTTCTTAAACTTTGCAAAACTAGGCAGCTGGCACGCAACCCAAGAGGTTATGTCAGTGCTTGCATCGAAACCCAGGATCGCCGATGCTGTCAGGAGAGGAGAGGGCAGGTTTTTGTCACCTGTTCTGTGAGAAGAGAGCTGATTTACTCAGGATTCTGCCACTGGAGAGTAAAACCTTTGTTTCTGGTTGCAGGGTGTCCAGGTTTCTTCTTGATTCTTTTTGAAAAGAAGCAGTAGGGTTATTACAGCCCTAGGTGATGTAGAGGCAAATTTGACCAAGAAAAATGTGCAGTGGACTCAGATCACGAGAGAACAATAATGGGCAGGGTGAGGAGGAAGGAAAAGAGATTTTTCAGAAGGTGTGTAACTGTAGCTTTGGGATAAGCTGCCCCAATGACATTCAGGATATATGTTTGCCTAATAAAACCCGCAACGGTAGATTTCCCACTGCCTCTCTCTCTTCTGGTGTTTAAGTAGCTTTGGTTCTCTGCCCTTGGAGAGCTTTTGAGCAGACATTTATATCTGCCCTACCCTCCCACCACAAAGTTCTCCAGCTTTTCACATGAAAGCGTCATTGTTGGTGTTTGCTCTGCCTTTTCATATCTAGGCAATCTTTCACCTAGCCAGGGCAGGTGTAATGTCAGGCTTATTTCAAGCCAAAAGTAGCAGATACATGTTCCTGGATCAGTCTTTGCATTCTTATCCAACTTGTCAATACCTACGTAATATGTTTTCATGGAATTTTTTTTTTATCTGTACCACGAGCTGCAACATGTAAATGTTTGTGTCTGCATCGAGTATGTACTTTTCAAGGACATTTTTTGGAAAAACAGGGTAATACTTCTTAAAAGAGTATCTCCTTGTTACACAAAAAGAGCAATTAATTTAATAGTGTTACTGGCACCATAATTATAATATTTTATTAATAAATACTGCAAATTTTAGAATCTGTGTTTTTGTCACAGCAATATTACATCTCCTGAGGAGGTAATTCCATGGCATTTTCAGGATTAAATCATGTTGCTCTCTTTACATCTTCTGACTTTTCAAAATAAATCTTGCCTTTTCTATTGGAAGCACTCATGTGGAAGCAAGTAGTTCACCATGTGTCTTCCTCCTCATGGGTGTAGAAACAGAGGAGAACTTAACAGTGATGGCAGGACAGATTATTTGTGCTAGCAGTTAAATTCATAGGGTCCCAAAACTGGGGAGAAAACTTACATACCTTGGGCCCCTCTTTAGATTCAATCAATTTAATAAAGCTGAAGAGCCAAACTGCAGGCATGAGTTTTTGTCAGAACTTTCTGAAATTCAACAGTTGTTATCAAAATATTGTGTAAACTTTATAGCTGCACAGTTCCAGGTTTTGGCTTGGGCTCTGGTTGCACTTGAATTGTTTCCGAGTGATCAAAAGAGAAATTAATAGATGCCTGGTTAGAAAGTTCACTTTATTCTATTTACAGTCGAATCTAATCGCAATACATTTAGATAGCTGCGATAAACATCCCTTTGAACTGAACCTCACCTATTCCTGGAGGATTACAGAGCACTGGAGTCTGTGCAAGCATTAAGTACTACTGCTGGCTCAGATTAATTAAACTTCTGCATTTCTTGAGGGCTCACAAAGGGTTTCACAGAATTTACAGAACTGCGCATTGTGCATCCACATGGATATTCCCTATATATTATGAGAGAGCAGCACTTTATTGTATTTTATTGAGAGTAGGTAGTCTAAAAGATGGGAGCTTGCTGTCTTAGCTATGGAGAGGTTGGATAGGACAGAGGGAGTTTTATGCTTTCCAAAGCAGGCATCTATTAATAGAAATCAGAGCCTGGAATATATCCTCTGGTGTAGCCATAAGCAATTCAAAAACACAATTAACAAATATTCAGCGGATGTCATTTGTGCTCCAGGTTGTTAATGCCAGAAAGCTATTATTAGAACTATGAAGTACTTTGACAACTTGCACTTTGAGGAATACAACATTTTCCTTTGTTTGCAGTGTGCTGCTCACTAAATTTTGGGGGAATTTAGATTTAAACAGTATCCTCTATATTGTAAAAATCTGCATTAGACAAAACTACCATTCCCTGTGAAGTGGATTGAAATATGTTACTGGTTGGGATTTTTTTTTAAGTTAAAATTTAAATCTAACCCTCATGATAGCAAAACTTAATTTCAGTAGAGTAACCTCAAACTAAGTGCTGCATGAGTAAGGTAAAAATTAAAAGCGGAAGAGGTTAGCTTCAGTTTAATTTATGGTATTTACATTCATGTGACATAAAATTTTTTGTCAGAAGAACAGCCAGATTGAGCCACACACTCAAACTTACAATTCGTATACAAATTTAAACCCTGTCAAAACTGACTAGATGCTTTGTTGATCAGAAATAGAATTTGTTGGTGCCGAAATGCTGGCATTTGCTGAAGGAGTTTGTTGCACAGGAGGCTAAGTGGCTCTCTGCAGAAACAGTGATTTTAATAACAAAGTCAAAGATGATGCTATCTTTTACATACATTCATGAAATGATAAGTGATTTCACATTTCTTTTCACCTTTGAGTGCTGAGTTTACTTGTTTTCTCCTGAAAATGTTAAAAATGGAACAAGCTATCCCACATCCAAACAAACCACTTCCTTGCAAGTATCTCTCAGACAGAATTGTTGAGATTTTATATGCATTCTGCTGTGTTTTGAATCTTGGGTTAGATTTGCTCTATTGCTGTGATACTTGACATGTCTTCATAAAATATTACATACTACAGCAGAGCTTAGAGTTACAATGCAGTATAAGTATTTTAATGCATTATTATATTTCAAAATGCAGGAATATCTTTTGTGTAAGTCAAATTTCTATAAAATGGATCACAGAATTTTAAGAAGGGTTTTCAAAAAGTATTTTTCTTATGCCTATCAATACATTTATGGCATTATTAAATTGAATTTTAATTATCAAACATTATCAGTTTATGATTGTGTGGATTTTTGCATGTCTTTGTGAAAATACCTAATATGCTGCATGATGGTTTTTATATGATGCCAAACATTTAAATGACTACTAGCACAGCATGATACACACAAATATTGTCTGACTGTAAGGTAATGGAAATGTAGACACCAGGATATGTGCATCCTTATGTCAAATGGATGTTATGCTGTAGCCAGTAATTAAATATTTACAGAGGAAGAGAAAAGAATGTCCCTTAGGCTGAGATCTCACAGAGTTGTGTGTGTAGCAATGTTGAGGATACTAAACTATTCAGGAGATGCCCAGCAGTTGGGGAGTTGGAAACAACACTCCTATTTTGACAGCAATAATGACAATAAAATGTTCTTAGAGCCTTACCCCCTTGGTCAGCTGGCTCCCTGGCAGAGTTTTGCCAGAATCAGCTTTTCTGTGCCTGTGCCACTGTCTGCTTTGCAAGCCCCTCGTGTCCATTCTCACCCCATGCACATGGGCAGGGCCACCCCAATGCCTTCATCAGCCCTACTAACTGATAAGTGAAGCAGAAGTAGAAGCAAATATTCTGAAAATTTGGCTAAGCAGCAGTGAGAAGGTTTTTTTAATCCTGTTGCAGGGTCCCTTCCCAGGATGATCATTCAAGTATTCATATAAACAAGGTGGATCTGAAGCATCACATCACACAAGGTGCTGCAGAGCATTTTTAAACTTGAAGTTTACTTGGATTAAGCTGATCTGTGTTAAATAGGATGATTCTGGTCATTTAGAGTTTGTCCTAATTCTCCTATCACTTTACTTCCACATTAACAAGATCTTTCTTATTTTATGATATGCAGGTTTGTACTCTGGTAAATTGCTTTCAAGCTAATGTTTAGGAGGTGCAATGTTCTCAGAATGTCAGTTTTGCATAGCACAAAATGCTTGATCTTCTTACTGGCTGGCTGGCTGCAAGCGGGACATCATGTACCTCAGAGAGGCTCCAAATATACTTTGGATATAAAGCACTATAAAAAGCAACAATATATATTTCTATATATTTAATTTTATACAATGATAAGCAAGGACCTGTTCATGTTTTCTCTGTAGTTACTACTGGAGCAAAAAAATAAATAAATAGATGAAAAGAGGCTGACATGCAAGTTATGATAGCAATTTAATGGGTTTTTTTTCCATCTTGGTCCAGCACAAAACCTCAGAATTACTTAGATGACTCTTCTCTACCATTCTTCTTTCTACCTTTTCATATTTAGAAACCACAGTGTGCCTCTCCAGGACTAAAACATTACGGAAAACCCAACTTCAGATGTCCCCAATGTGGATTGTTTGGTTAGGCTGAAAAGGCAGAATTCATTAAACCAACCTTCCTGGTGTTACCAAAGAACTCCTGGTCTCCCAAAGAACTCCTTGTCTCCCAAAGAACTCAAAAGGGCTGGACCCCAGAAAACATATGGAGAGGCCAAAAGCAAAGAGCTATGTGGGGTCAAAGGCAAATGACATGAGCTTCCAGTGGTTTTAGCCTGGATGCTGGCTGGACTGGATGTTGCTGACTGTGGAGCTGGCTCTCACGATAACCTTGTTACCGAGGTTAGGATTAGGACTGGGAGTTTTCAGTCTAGCCACATGTGAGGTAGACTGTTGTGGGTGCCACAGCAGAAATATTCACAACATGAGCCCCAGGCAGCCTTTCCTTATCATTGGCTCTCTTACAACATGCCTGATAACTATTACTTAACAGTCATCAGGGAAGACAGATCCATAATAGTGAGAGACAGCAGAGGACTGGTGCAGAAAGACCTTGGAATTTAAGGAATACACGGGAGGAAGCCAGTGTGAGTGAATGACAAGTACAGGGGTTTAGCAGGTCCAAACTAAGCTTCTTGAATGATTACTACCACCAGGAAAGGATTGAAGGCTGATTATCTTGGGAAAGAGACATGCCTATCAGCTGGCTGAATCAGATTAGTCATAAGCTCCTCTCCTAAGCTTTTCTTTCAAGCTTGTGCTCACTTCATCTTCTCAGGCCATTCCTTTGAGAAACAGCTTTCCCAAGTACTGTGTAGGAGCCTTAGCTCCAAGAGAAATACCACAATGCCAGAGCCTGAGTTAGTGCTTTGGGCTTGGGTTATTCTGAACTACAACCTGGAACATAAAGGGATGGATTTAGAAAGTAGTATCTGAATATATGATGCCAGAATTTTGAATAGTAAAAGACTAAACCTGTGCTTAAACAGATTGACTACAACTACAAACCTACTTAATGTTTCTACTCTGGTTTGTGAAAAATAGGCCATAAGAGTGCCACATACATAATTATCCTTTTTACAGGATGTACTGATGTGCAAAATATCAACAAAAAACTGTCTAGTGTCCAGTCCCCTCCCTCTTTGGGATGTGGCCATATTTACACAGTGCATATACTTAACTTATTGATTTGGGCCTGTTTCCCAATTTTGTAAGTCATGGGAAACATAAACAAGTAACTATTAAACTTTATACAACTCTGCAAGTGTTTGAAGTTACACACATCCTCCAATTATCTCTCCTCTCAGTAGTGTTCCAGACAAAAAAAAATTGACAAAAAAATTACTCTGACAAGGACATGGCAATGTGTAAATTGATGTGGAAACAGAATTGCTTGCGAAATCTCATTAAAGCTGAAAAGCAGAAGAGGGGAAGCTACAGGATAAGAACAGCTGGTAACACTGCTCCTCAAACGAGAGCTCTGCCTTTTCCACGACATCTAAACCCCTACGTATGTTGGAATAGATGTTCTGTTTTAAAACACTAAGTAAATATTAAACTTCTACACTCTCTGCCTTACTGTTTGCATTCTTTGACACTTGGCTGTAAGGGGTTGCAAGTTTCTCAGATGAAGTCACTTTGTACCAAGATGGCAGATAGCTCAGAATAACAAAAATAAGAAAACTGGTAAAGAGGGGAGTTTTCCTGAATGCTGCAGTGCTTCTCTCTGTGCAAGGACCAAGCCACGGAAATTTTCTCTTCCCTGAGTCTACAGTTTTAGTTATGTAGCCCCAAGATTTCGCTTTGCTGCCTGCATGAGGTCATGAGTCAAGGTCATGATCGAATAATGTTTGCTTTTTTTCATTATTGATAAGAAAATAATGCTTTCAGTTAATGATTCATAGGAAAAAAAAAAACCCAGAGAAAATGTGTGAAGTATGGGAGTTAACCAAGTATTACACTGATGTGTGAATGCCTCTGGGCATTTCATCCATGCATCCAGGGTTCCCTTGAATACATGCTGCACAAGATGTTGGTATTCTGTGATTATAAGTCTTCAGTTTTGTGGTAGAAAACTAATCTGAGAAACTGGAAAAAAATCCATATTTGAAACAGTAGATTGATAATAAATAGGCTTTGTTTCTAGGTTTGCTGGTGTCTTCGGGGGTCATCTCAAATTATCATTCATATCAGGGATTTCAAAAGCATCCCCTAATCTTGCAAAGCCAAGTAAATATATCTAGGTCCTGTTTTTCCTGTGATAGTGAAGGCTCCTGTACATTTCAGCAGAGTATCAGAATTCATAATAATTCAAAATAGCATCCTAGGATAGGAACATGGGAACATGGGAACGTAGTATCAGAACTCAACATAGGAAAACTAAATCACATGTATCTGAAATGGAGCACTGCCATTAAACAGGGCTTTGATTTAAAAATTATTACATTCCCCTTTTTAACTCTTACCAACATAGGCAGAATAGTCCTAATATTGACCAGAAAAAAGAAAATGCTCTAGTCAGTGCACTCTGAACATCTTTGTCCACAGTGTTTTTAGGTTTTTTTATCTATTCACTAACAGACTGATTTATTTGAATATTAACCATCTAAATTTAAACATAAAGTTTAAATTACCTCCCTATTCTCACAGTGCACTAATGGAGAGAGATAAGCATCTCCAGTGGATGATTCAGCCACCTGAAGATAGAAATGTAAGATAGATGGGAAGTGCCTGTCTTTCCATTGGAGAAGCCACCTGGATTTTATAGAAGACATCTAACTTTCAAACAGGTAAAATTAGTTGAGAGAAATCCCAAAAAACTACATAATCCAGAACAGGAAAACTTCAGAAGAATTTGTCAGGGATTACAGGGAATTACCATCACCTGACTATGAGACTACTGCTAAATTTAAGCAAAAAACCAAATCCTGAGACTTGAGGAAACAAGAACTATTAAGATTTTTTCCTTGTTCTACACTGATGTTAGTGTCCAACAGTGGAGTGCCAGAAGGAACTGTATTCCTGATAATTTTGTGGTTGCTTTACTGTATTTATTCTTGCTTTGAGTTTTTTTTACGTATTCAGTGAGTGTCTAGAGACAAAATGCAATGAACTGCTATCAGCCATCTGCCTGGGACTTCTGGGACACATGGAGGAGGAACCATGCTGGAAAAGGATTCACACAAGGCTAAAATGTCCTGCATTGCCTGGAAAAGGAACAAGTCTGGTGTTGAAGTGACAAGACTGACACAGGAGTTCAGCACTGGAGCTAAAAGGAAAAAGGGGGTGCTGAAGTACTGCTTCAGTCCATTTCCTGACAAAAAAAGAGATTTATGAAGATTTACGAAGTTGTTAGCTCTGGCATTGGAAGGGGTGGGGATAACAATAGAAACATTATTTAATTTGAAGATATATTAACTTGTCTTTCTGTATCTTCTCAGTTTCTAACTTCAGTCTTTCCAAAGAGACTTTTGGATCTAGACAGGCTCCCCACAGCTTCTTCTACTTGTTTCCTGCCTCTGACTTTTTTCTGAGATCCTGGCTTGTAATCTGCTCTCCTCCTACAGTTCCTTATGGCACTGTCTTAGTGCTATCCAAAAATACACGTGTTCCATAAAGAAACCGCCTATTTGCTTGGAACTGATACTGGTATACTGGGTCCTGCTAGATTGTACCTTCAGCTCATTAATTTCCTTCCAGAAGAGCTTTTTTCCAATGTAATGATCCAGGTTCAATGAGTCACTCTGGCAGTTAATTTAACCCAAACTCTGCTGAATTGCACAGTTCAGGTAGAACTGCATCTCTAAGTGATCTGCTGGGGTTTTTTTCTCGCATGAATTGTTGTATGTGGATGATCATTTGGTTAAAACACCGATGAAATTATAAGAAAACTGCTTCACACTGGGGATACAGTAAGAATGTGTGTTTTGGAGTCAATCTAATATATGCAGGTATCAAATGCTTACCCTGCTTACCCAGTTTTAGCAGTAATTGGAGCTCAGAGCCACAGTTAGGATGTTTGTGCACAATTTGCACCCCACTGCATTCCCTATTGACAGTGTTTTATGATGTGGAAAGGTCCAAAAATGACCAAAAAATGTACAAAAATATGATTTGGAGTCATAGAGAAGCTTCAAGCCTTTTTAATTTTTCCTCCAGTTTCAGTCACAATTCTCTCCCTTTCCTTTGGCATTATGCATGCAGACAGGCACGCTAATACCTTTATTACATAACTGTTCAGAAATGCTCCCATTTCACAGGAAAGATGCATCTCATTCACACACCTTATGCAAACAAGATATAAATTGCTACACAAGTGAGGACATGCAACATTTATGCTCGAAAAGGCTACTCAGGTGCAGTCGTCATGGCCCTTCCCTGTGCCAGAGAGTGAAACCCTCCCTTTGGCTCCTTTTCCTCTCTTTTTGGGGCTGGCAAGACTCTGCTTCTTCATCACTAACGGGGAAAAGCTGTGCAGTGAAAAACAACCCCCCCTCCTAGCTCCACGTTCAAGGTTGGGTTGACCCCTGCTGACCGTGCTCCCGTGCGGCAGACTCGGTGCCAACTGGGCAGTTTTCGCAGTGCCAACCCAAATTACGCGAATCGCGTGATTAAGCATGTGGGTGAGCTTAGGCTCCTGTAAACCTTTATCATCACCTTTGCCACAGTCTGATGCAGCTGTGGAAATGTGGACTGCTCAGCGAGGTGAGCCACAGTTGAGGCATGGTTTTGATGTTTACAGAGATGCGTGTCCTTCCAGCTGGAGGCTCTGCACAGCTGCAGCTCGTAAGCAGTTGGCCTCAGCTGCAGATCTGCAGTCAAATCACAGGTTTTTTTCCTCATCTGGGGTTTCTGTCCTCTCAACAACCCCTCCACGATGACTTTGAGAAATTAGTAATTCAAAGACCTCTGCTGACTGGTAAATTTGTGCAAAAGGCAGGAGTAGATGATATGATTATGTTTTGACAAGAGACTGGACTGTCATAATTCCAGAAGATTTCCTTTCATTAGTACTTAGAGGAGAGGAGCTGAAAGCACGTTATATTTCCAGATTTTCAGATACTAAAATACTGTAACCTTTTGTTACAGTTTGATAAACACTATTCTCCAGGAGAATGCTAAAGCAATAATAATTGTCTCATCCATCAGTTGTAAACCATTAATATTGGCTCAAGCAATGAATAAGCAAATTGAGAAAGGAGCCATCTTCATTAGTAGTTCACTATTCTTAGCAGTTCATTATTTCTGAGTTCCTTAAGTTCATTATTCTAAGGAAGTTTCTGTATGCAGCAGAGGACGTACTAGTACTCCATAACTGGAATTAATTAAACTTTGCATTAAATTTGACTAAATTTAAATACATTTGTTGAAAGAAAAGAGGAAGTACAGTGAAGTAAGAATGGGGAATACACAGAGCAGGTAAGATGCTGACAGCTGCGTTTCCCTAATCCTTCACTCTTCCCCCTCCCCCTGTCTAACTGGTACTTTTCCTGTAATGCTCCTCACTGCAGGGCAGCTTAGGAGTGTTTTGGCAGGGAGAAGTCTGCTTATTCTCCCTGGAGACTGCACAGAGATCATAAATCCTTTTGGAGTTCTTAACCCTTGTATGTAACTGACAGCTTTAATCTTCTTCATTACTAAATTCTAGCAAGAGGCAGTGCAGGCACGCGGAGAGGAGCTCACATGTTGGAATTGCTGGGTAGCCAGTCACACACTTTCTAATATTGTTATTTAATGGGTTTTTCAGGCAGAATCCACTGTGCACTGGGAGCTATCAGTTTTTGAGACACACCAGTGTCATAATAAATACTTGTGATGGAAACAGGTTGTTGGACATTCTTTTGTTGAGGAATTATTTGGTTTAATCATGTTAGTGACTTCTACCACCTTTTCCCTGAGTTATAATTTGTGCTGCACTCCATCCCCTCATTCCTTTCTTCTTGGTATAGCTGGCACATCCTTTGTGCCTTCTGCTGCCACAGTGAGAAGGAACCAGGTGCCAATACTAATGGTTACGTCAGGGTGATCTGTGAGTGCTGGTGACCTTCTCGTAGAAAGGAAAGAATGAGGACCCATTAAGGCAACTAAGTCAACTGTTTAGATGACAGAACACTCTGTGCAAATCATTTTTCCATATGTCTAAATACAACAGAAAAATCTACCCTGGCATACCTTGCTCCTCACTTATCACTATTATGATACTGTCCCAATGAGGTTTGTCACTGGCACAGCACTGTAACGTGTATTTCAGAGGATTTTAGTGCATGAGAAAACATTTCCTGCACGAGACAGAAAAAATAAATTACATGTCCCAAGTGGCATATGATTTTTATTGTTGCAGGTAGAGAGAAGATTGATGTCTTGTGTCTTCTTGTCACAAAGAACCATTTGTGAAAGATACTGGAATGCTGACGTACAATGCTTGAGTTCTTCTACTGTTTTAGCATGCTTGGTGTTATTGTTTGACTGGCTGTGTATTTCTGAAGATGACAGACCATTGTCTCCTCTTCAGTTTGCTGGGTTTTTTCACCCCTTTTACATAAGGATTGCTTAAGGCAAGTGCTATCTAAATGCTTTGAATGTATGCAATCATCAGAGGCATGTTTTGCAACTCTTTGTCAGAACCCAATAAATATACAGCAATTAAAAGGAAGATTATGACAATGTAGTAGGTGAGCAAACAAGTTTCTAAAAAGGACACTTCCTCCCTTAAATATTTACCAGCATAAATATTTACCAGCATAATTCACAGCAGTTCATAAACTGCTGTGAAACTCAGTTGTGCATTAGATACTATAAAAGCAGATTTTCTTCAGGGTTTGGAGACCCAGAAACAATGTGAGAAAATTGGTACACTGCTGATAAGGTTGGATGTTAGAGTTTTACTGAGGTCCCATATTTCACTTTGAACACAAAGCACTCCGTATATGTCAACAAAACAAATACAAACTTCAGGATGTTTAAACAACCCAAATTCCTTTAGTGGCAAGCTGGGCTGGCAGTGAGTGGTACCCTATGAGGAAGCAGAAAGGGACATAAAGCTCACCCTGTTAGGTCCCGTACAGGTCAGATCTCAAATGATTTCAAGTGACAAGTTTATTGTCCATGGTATGCACCAGGGAAACATGAAAAGCAGATATTTCTTAATTTATAAACATCTAGTAAAGCAATGTTCCCAAGAATGGTAGAGACATAGCAAAATATAGAATCCTCCAGCTTTGATCTGAAAACTAAATTCTGCTACAGCTGTTAAAATGTTAATATTGAGTGGTCTTAGGGCTCTCGGAGTTAGATTTGCTTCTGCTTCCCACTTTTCATGTGGAGTCACTGATGGGAAATTGCCCAGGAGGTCCAGTGGTAGCTCAATGGCAGATCTGGGATGTTTTAAGTACTTTGAGAATATTTCATTCACATTCACTCAGTGCTTATATAAAAAGTTGAATTCCAGTCTACAGGAACATCTGAGTAATGTGCCATGCACCAGAATAGCAGTGACTTCCTAATAATTTCTTAGTTGCCTTAGTAGTGTGTATGTTATTAGGAAGCTGACTCCTACATGTTTCAAGGATTTTAAGCCTTACTAGGAAGACAGTAAGAAATTATATATTATTTGCCATGCATAAGGCTCTTACAACACAAAGACAACAGAATATCAGTCACTCCAGAAAATGGGTGGGATATTTAAGATACATATTTATAAAGGACCATTTTTTACAGGTTGTATGTAGGAGGTTTGGATGTCATCCAGGATGACTCAAGTTTGTAAGGCTTTTCTGAGTCTGTGACAACTGAAGTGACATAAATATGAATTATAATCACAACAAGCCAATGCTGCTTTTCAAAATCTCTATTGTGCCTTACAACACTTGCTTTACCTTAAGCACCACGAGTGTCCTTAAGATACCGTTTCTTTTTCTGCCAAGCAGCTTCCTGGCATGACAGTCTTCAGTCAGAAAGCTTGTTTGCACATTGACAACAGCATTGTAAGTAATTAAATCAGCACTATTTATTGTCCCAGAATCCGGGCACTCCAGTTGGTTGAGCTTTCTGAAGGTGGAAATGTTGCTTTCAGCTCATGAGGGCCATTAAAAAGAAAGCCCAAACAACAAAACAGATAACTTCTCAGTAAATGCTTCTCCATCCAAATGATCAGAATGAGACGAGAAAAGCCATCTGAGAAGTTCTCCAACCCACATCCAGAATTTAAGGTGCTCCAGAGGAAAAAAGAGAGTAAGGAGTGATTGTAGCAGATGCTCTGCCTGGAGTGGGGGTAAAACAACTCCGACAATACCCCATCAGTGGTGAATAAGGGGCTGTCTTGGTGTTTTTAGTGTTGAATAATGCTGAGACCAGCCCGACTCATCACTGGCAAAAGTCAAACATCCTGAGAGTGAGGTGACGATGTGGCAGGCGTGGTGAAGTACTTGATAAAGGAACCAACAAGTGATCCTGCTGATAACTTATCTGAGGCTGCTGAGCTGATACAGCTAGCCTGGGGAAATCTGACTGACATTACCTGATAGTATAAAAGCCCAGTTCCACTTTTTAAAGGGAGGATATTTTCACACACCCCTTCTTGGAGTGTGTGATTCCTCCCTGGAGAGGGAACTCCCCTCAAGGTTGTCTCTTGAGGCTGAGAGAGAGATTTACCTCCATCTTGGTGTGGATGAGCAACACCAACATCTGCTTAAAAACTGATTTTTCTAGCTTTGATACAATTGCTTTGATATTGCTTCAAAAACAGTGCACTATGCCATACAATAGTTATAGCTACCTATAAGAAAGTAAGTCTCTGATGAGAAAGAATTCTGATAAAGATGTTGTAGTCCAATCATTATCATAATATTACCAAAAACTGGTAAAAGTAAAAACTCTTTAGCACCAATGTAGAATTAAGAAGCAGGCATTCTTTATTGAGCAGGATGCATGAAATCTCCTCGGAAATATGGAGCCTGCTGAGTACAGAAATAAGCTCCTGTTTATACACTATATTTTATACACATATTCATAGGTTTTCCCAGGAAAAACATACAAACGTTAATAATTTCCCTGAAATGTTCCCTCCCCTCTGCTCATGCATTCTTCTGTCCTGGGGGGTCTCTCCTGGTGGTTGGTGACCCCAAAGTCATGTCTGACCTCCTGGTGAACTAGTAAAATTTGGCACAACTGGGTGGGTTGCTTTCCATTTCTTCTTCCTACAGAATGAACATTATGTGGTTCCACAGGCCAGTGGTTTTTGAAGAATAAGCATTGTATTTACCCACCAGGTGCAAACAATTCTTCATCTGGCAACCATAACAAATAACTTACTGTTATATAAATATGTCTGGTTGGCTGTCCTTAATCCAAAGGCTCAGTTTCACCCATACAATCATTTAAACAGAAACTGTTGGCTGAGTCTGGGGTTGGGATTGGATCCAGTCTCACTCTGAGAAGGAGTTTAGAAATTCAGGGGATCCCTTCCACCCCTGGTGATTCAATGGGACATTCTCCCTCAAAAACTGTCTGCCAAAAACTCCCAGTCTGCCCTGGGCACTAATGTTGTTTATGGCTTTCAACCCTGACCCATAGGATGTTCTGGTAACAGAAATGTCCATCCACGGTATTGATATTCCCTGGATCCATGACTTGGTGTTAGGAGATAAAATTTCCATAAAATGTTTTTAGCCTTCTAGACTCTGGTGTGCTGACATCACAGAGGAGCAATTTATTTATCATCACCCTACAGATAATTGCCCCACCTGAACTTGGAAAAATTAAATGCCTTAATCTCATTTTATTAAACAGTGAGTCTGGTAGGATTAAAAAATCTGGAATTCAATTCCTGAAATTACAATGCAAGAATTTTTGAAAATTTGAGTTAAATACTGAATTTCCATCCAGTCTTTTAAGGAATTTTGGAAATCCCTGCCAGAAGGGTTTAGATTGAAAATTGAGTTCCTTCATAGTTGTCATATGTCTCACAGATTAAAAGGACTTTGGAAATGGTCCATCTCAGGGTGTACCTGTGAAACTGCAAAACTGTTTTGTGAAGCAAATGCAGAAACAAGTGGATCTCTTCTGTGCTGATGCAGAAATAACTATGTTCCAGGCCAGATCTATAATAAATGTTCATGTGGAATTGAGATATATTGTAAAACACAAAATTCAACCTCACCCTTCCTCCCTCTGCTTTGTTTCAGGCAGGGACATTTCTGGTGTACTCCTTGGCCTGATAGGAAACTGCAGTTTGTTTTTAGAGCTTTTGCCTTGAAATCTTTCTATCCTTCCCCAGCTCCCTTTCCTTCTTTTCGTTGCTGTGTCTGCAGGGAAATCAGAAGTTCAAAAGGCTGGTGGCTGACTATCTGAAACAGGTGGTGTTCATGACAAAGGCCTGGCACTTTAGTTTTCTCTCTGGTGTCCAAATATCAGCAGTCAGCACCATGCTTGGAGTCAGACCTGAAACTGCTGTCAATATTTGAGGTTAAAAAAAAAATCCTGTGATGGTCTTCTGCATGTAAGGACTTCAAAGGAATGTAAAAGAAACACAAGACTGTTCAGCATGTGTGAAACATGAGTTTAAGACATCTGACGGGCTTTTCTGTAAATTCATTAAGATGTTAATGGAGCAGTGCTATTTATCTTTTCAACACTCTGGCATATTATGGACATCAGGATTCCAGCTCCTCCTTTGTTAGAGAAAAAAGATTTTTAACCATGTGTCTACTCAAAATACCAAATAATACCAAGTAAAAGAACTCTTTTCTGACCCTGGGAGTGGAAATCTGTGTGGAATGTCATAGAAATGGAAGTTTTTTGGAGAGGAAATTTTAAAAACTTTAAAAAAGTTTGCTTTTCTAAAAAGCCACAAAAACAGTTAAAAAACAGGTATGCTGTGGATTGTCTCAGGGAAGAGTATGCCCACATTTTTAAGGAAGTGCTAGTGCTGGGGACAGGCCATGTGTTGTACCCAGTATGGGGTGGAAGAAGATCTGGTAAGAAAATCTCTACTTTGACCAAGGGAGGACATTCTGGAGAACAGTTCAGGAGCCTGGAGACTCCTGCAAGGTTGTTAGGAGCCGTTTCCACAATAAACTAAATAACATTTATGTCTCCAATCTCATAACAAATGGAACAGCAGTAGGTTCTACATGTGTACAGTGAGTCAGGCATATTTCCTGAATGGTAGCTTTTGACCAATTTCAGCTTTGTTTCAGAAGTTTTGGGTTTTTTTCTCCTTACAGGACAAAAATTTAGAAGAAAACCACTGAAAGCAGGAACATAATATGAGACAAATAGGTTTTAGTTATAGAAAACTTAGGGAAAAAAAGCAAAGCAAGGAACTCATTAAAAAAAAAAAAAAAAGTGGGTAGTGTTACCCAACAAGTTCTTTATAAAGTAATCTAAGCAGTAGTGGGGGAAGATGTTGGAAAATTCTTTTAACTTTAGCACAATAGTGTTTAGTGCGTATATCAGTGGTTCATGTGTGATAAAATGTACTGGCAGACTTCTTAGTTTTGAGAACAAGGATGGTGTGTCAGAGCAAAGAATGACAACAGAAGTACATCTCAACCTGACCACCTACTCAAAATATTCTCAAGGAGAAAAGATTCATTAGAAGATCCGGAACCATAAAAGGGAAATTTGAAGAATGGGATGTTTGCAAATCAAAGACCCTCAAAAGACCCCTACTTATATCCAAATAAGTCCACAGAAATAATTTGCATATATGCATATAATCAGGAAATATAATGAATATCCAGCTCAGTGTGGCAGAGTAGGTCACTGCCAAGCTATAAAAATATGAAAATTGAAGGAAAAGAATACAAGTAATCTATTTCTTTTACCAAACTGCCCTCACTTTGAAAAGGATTCAAGCGGAAACAGGAAAAACAAGTTCTAAATACTATGTTGTCTTCAGTGGGAGGAAGAGAGTAGTGGGATGAGAAAGGTGAAAGAAAAGAGAGAAGGAAAATGTATCTGGCAACTCATTTCTGGTCAAATTTCAAAAACCTCCCTTTTGTCAGTGAAAAAAAACTTTGTCAAACAATCCAATTCTTCTAAAACTACCAAAACCGCACCTCTCACTCAGCCGTGTGCACTCCATTGTGCTCTCTGTAATGGAACACACAGTGATGATATTTAGAAAGTTAATACATCCCAGCAATGAAGCCATTGATCCTCATCCAAGAATTTAATCAACAGGACACGTTTTTCTTCAGCTGCGATGTCTCATGAATTAATTACTGCAATTCAAGGTTCTTGTGTGTTGAAAAATGTGCTTGGTTATTTACAGGCTAAAGCAAAACACTTTCAGCTGGGAGAGGTGATTTGTCCTGCTAATCTGGGGCATGGTTAACCCAAGGTTTAGTCACTGAAAATAAATATCATTCTAGTAACTTCCTGAGCAGGAGGTCAGGAAGAATATCTCATTTTCTTTTGTCAGTCTAGTATCCTAATTCCAGAAGCACAATGCCTTGCAGTCTTGAGGGAAAATGCAAGCATAATAAAAGATTAAGCTACTACTTCTGTGATTCATACATTCCCTTATTTTGCTATCCTAATTTTGTGGAAAATTTATGTTGCTGGACTCACTTTCTCCTTAAAAGGCAGGAGGCCAAGATGAACCTGAGGGTTTTTTACGTCTTCTGATTCGTATAGTTTTTGCCAACTGCACAGGTCTGTGTGGTTTACCTTTCATGAGACATGAAATTGTCATGCTCCAGTCAATCTACTGCCGTAACCTGAGAGTTCACTGATAATGGATGTTAATGGATGTTACAAGAGCTCATACAGTATTACTCTTAGTAGGACAAGATTTTGAACCTGCCCTCAATGTTCCCAGGCTTTTTTTTTTTTTTTTTTTTTTTTTTTTTTTTTTTTTTTTTTTTTTTTTTTTTTTTTTTGTTATAAGCATGGATATGGATCTTTAAATTTGTTGTCTGTAAAGCAGGTTAGTTTATTTGACAGTTCTGTGCAGGTTGTTATACTGGGAAAATCTGCTTAGACATGGTTATTATAGATGGACAAGATATATAACAACATATAAATGGCAATAAATAACAAGAAAGCTAGTAAAAAATCTATAATAGCATTAAGATCATCAATAAGTGGCTCTATGACAACTAGATATCACCTTTTTCTGTGACTTTCCATTTTCTGTTCATGGTTTTCCTGTTGTCTCAGATTAGACCAGAGGTCAGACTGGTTTTTACTGTGTTTGCAGTAACAGAATAAGAACTCAGTCCTTCTTGAAGGAAGTTGTAGTATTGGAAAAAAACCCACTGGTATAAGCCAAGATGGTTCAAAAAACTTTATTCATATAATTAAAACTACCATGTGGCTGTCCTCCCTCCTTACCACCATATTTAAGTTGTACACAGGTTTTGGGGTGATCAGCAGTCATAGACAACTTTCTGGCCTTTAAATCAAACTGGTAAAACAGAACATGCCCTAGATTCAAAGGTGAAAAAGAAATCTGACATTCATAGGAATTTGGACTTGAAATATCATTATAAATGAAAATTACTCAATTTCAGAGGACCTTTAGAGAAATTATTCTAATCTTCGTAGACTTTCTTAGCTAGAAAGGCAAAAATATTGGAACACCAGGACCTTAGAATCAGATATTTGAACTGAATTTGGCTGACAAATTTCACCTTGTGAGAACTTAGAGGGTAAAACAAATTCTGTTCTGTGTGAAAGAGAAATTTCAACAGCATCTGACCTTTATAAAGAAAACTGTGCCTATTTTGCTCAGTCCTGTATCCTGAAAGGTCACATGGCAATAAGAGCACCTTATTATGACTAAACTGTTGAATGTATTTGTGATAAGCTGATTCTTTTCTCTCTTATCCTTTTCATTAATTAATTAATGAGACCTATTGTTGTTTCAGCCTACATGGCTGAAAGAGCAATGTAATCCATGACATTAATTTAAGGAGGAGAACTTATGAAATACTTGCCTTAAACAGATATTTCAGAGACTAGGACTTTGGCTCCACACGCTTGCATTTGCATCCAGATGTAGATACAAATTTATCTTATATAATTTTCAGGATTTTGAAATAAAATTAAATAGACAAAATGAAATAGGCATTTTAAAAACTTGCAAAAGCAAATAGACAGAGAACCTTGGAGAGTGTGAAATCATATTAAAAAATCATATTGAAATCATATTAGAAGTCCTAAAATTATGAGACTACTCGAAAAAAATCTAGTAGGAAATTAAACTTTCTGTGTGTACGATGCAATGTCAATGATGGACAGTAAATAATGCAAATTATTGCTTAGCATTATTGGCTGAGTATTCATTTTGTGATAATCACCCATTCTGGGAACTGCAAAAGAAGGGATTGAGCTGTTCTCCATAAAAATACCCTAAATATTTCTTTTCCATTAATAACATTTACAAAGGAACACAGACTACCTAAAACATAGGTTACATACCTATAACATACTTCTCTGCAGTTTTGGGAAGAAGTTACCTAAGCTGAACTAAGCTAAGAAGCAACCTAACCTGGAATAACCTAAGAAGAGCACGGAGAATCAATTAGGTAACTTTCTGCTTGTTTTGCCCAATCATAACCTGGGACCATCACACAATAGATGTGTCTGTCACAGTCAAAGTTGGAGGTATTTTTATGCAGGAGCAGTCCTGAATTTAAACATGCATTTTGGAGAGCAGCAGCAAATATAATCTTAAACAATTTAACCTAAGCAGATCTGTGTTTAAAAAAAACCAACCAACAAAAAAAAAAAAACAAACCCCAAAAAACAAAAAAAACCAACCAACCAAACAAAAAACCCACCAAATTAAAAAACCCAATCAAACTGTATTAATCATCTGCATATGCTTTTTCTTAGTATAAGGAAATTTATTGTTCTTTAAAGCCTTTTTGGCCTGGCTCTTTCACTGCTGAAATATGTGTACCTGAGGATTATAACAAACTCAGTTATAGGTACTATACAGAAAAGGCAGTCAGTGAGATTTGATTGACGTGTACTTTTTTCCCAGGGAATCACCACCTTTTCAAAAAGCTTGAGAATAATGATTTAGAGTTGTGGAACTTGGGGCTTTCTTGGAGCTAAGAGGAGGAGGTGTTCCCAAATTGATTTAAGTGAATGGTTTTGTGGGTTGTGGAGCTGTAAGCTGACTTTCTATAATGGAAATAAAAATGTCAGACTCGATCTGGTTAATCTTAAAGGGTTAATTTTTAAAGCACATGACAACAGTTTAGTTGACAAATACCCACAACTGCTTCTATCTTCCAAATCTGGGAAAAGGCCTTGGAAGCAGCTGCTCTGTGCAGCGTGGAAGCTTCTCCACACAGAGATCCTGACTAACTTTTCTTAGGGCAGTAACAACTTTATTGCCACTATGTCAGTAAAACTTGCCTGTTTGAAACAATGTGGTTTTAAAAACTTAATTAGACTACCTGGAAAAACGAGCTCTTTCTCCCTAGGTTCATGTTCTTGAAAATATAGAATCAGTTAGGTTGGTAAAACTCCTTAAAAACATTAAGTCCAATTATGGACCCAGCACTTTGAAGTCCAGGACTAAACCATGTCCCCAAGAGCCACATCTACACATTTTTCAAATCCCTCCAGGGATGGTGACTTAACCACTTCCCTGGGCAGCCTGTTCCTATGCCTGACAACCCTTTGGGTGAAGAAAAGTTTCCTAAATTCCGATCTAAACATCTCCTTATGCAACTTGAGACCATTTCCTCCTCCTGTCCCTGTTCCCTGGGAGCAGAGCCCGACCCACCCTGGCTGCCCCCTCCTGTCAGGGAGTTGTGCAGAGCCACAAGGTCCCCCCTGAGCCTCCTTTTCTCCAGGCTGAGCCCCTTTCCCAGCTCCCTCAGCCACTCCTGGGGCTCCAGAGCCTTCCCCAGCTCCGTTCCCTTCCCTGGACACGCTCCAGCCCCTCAATTCCTTGTAGTGAGGGGCCCAAAACTGACCCTGGGATTCAAGGTGTGGCCTCAGCACTGCCCTGCTCCTGCTGCCACCCATGGCTGGGACAGCCCAGAGGCCATTGGCCTTCTTGGCCACCTGGGCACCCCTGGGCTCGTGTCCAGCTGCTGTCACAGCACCCCCAGGGCCTTTCCCAGCTTTCCAGCCCCTCTGCCCAGCCTGGAGCTGCAGGGGTTGTTGTGACCCGAGGGCAGGAGCCAGCACTTCCCCTGGCTGTACCTCACCCCATGAGCCTCATCCCATGGATCCAGCCTGTGCAGACCCCTCTGCAGAGCCCTCCTGCCCTGCAGCAGATTCACACTCAGTACAACCTTCAAACTCACCTTTTACAAGTGAGGACTCGTCTCAACTCCTTGTCAAAACAAACAGTATCCACAGTGTTCCTCACTCTTCATCTACATCAAATTTCTAATTAGGATGCAACTTCTGTCATTTAGTCCTAGGAAGAGTCTCATAGGCTCCTCAGTATTTTTTGGTACCAAGGCAAGGAAGAGAGTTGAGCATGCACAAAGACATCCATCTCATGTGCTACTACATGCAAATGGCAAGTCATCCCTAAAGAATGCACTGCATGACGCTATTGAAGTTTTATTTTCCTCAGCCAGGAGGCCATTTTTTTTTTAAATACCAAAGTTTAAATAGTGTCATTTAGTGATTGTTTGCTCTGATACCTTCCTTTTTCTCTCCATGAACATTTTGGATTCTTCTGAGCACACAAAACTATAGACACCACATACTAATTATTCTGTTATTCTGCTTAGCTTATGAAAATGCATTCTGCATTGCATATCAAAAGCTCCTGAAGCAGCTTTCAGAAACCTTTTCTGTGTAGTGCTATTGATATTTCCAAAGAATTTCAGAAGCAGAGCAAATTACTTATTCAAGTTCTATTTGGTGCCTGCATCAAGGAGTCCTTAATATACAGAATAAAGCCAAACAATCTCTCCCTTTTGCCCATTGGTGCCTAGTACTAGAAGTTTAACACAAAACTTAAGACAAAGTTGGTATGCAGCTAAGAAGGAAGCTAGGAATTTGTGATTTGTAGCTCCTATTGATACATTTCCCCTTCCTTTCTCCATCTAAAAAAACCCTTTGGACATTTTTTCAGATGCCTGTAAGATAGCTATTTTTTCCTGAGATCCTGACTCATTTCCCATCTTCCTGTAAATAATTTTACCCAAGAATTTGTCATCCAGTATTCTCCCTATTAACAAACCTTCAGTCTGTTTACATTCAGAAATATTGCAATATGCTAAGGCTTGAAAGCAAAAAGATAATTAGCACCGAGATAATTTCTGAAGTGTTTTATTCCATACACTTTTCTGAAATGGGATGATTTGGCCCCGGAAAAGTAATGCCCTTAATTATTTCTTTATACATCAAGATAGGGATTCTCTCTGCTCCCTTGGCTTAATGTCAACTCTGGCAGAAAGGAAATGATGGAAAATAAGAGCGTGCTCTGTAAGGTTTAACTGAGGTCATGGATGCATTTAAGAACACGTGTTACATGACTGCCCACATGAAATGGAAGATAAGCACGGTTTTGATTAAATGTGTGTATATACATAATCTTTTTTTTGAAAGGAAGTGGATGTTTGGAGACTACTCATATTTCATCTAGAGATGTGAAGCACTGTGTTTTACACCATTTTTGAAAGGAAAATACAGAAATATGAAAGTTTCCTGCAGGGAAATACAAGTCTTGGCAATATTTCTCTTTTGTGATGAATACCTGTCATAACGATTGTTATCCATTTTAGCGCGCTACACTTGAAAAGGGACTTTTAAAAATGGAAAGTAAATAAAATGCAAAACATTGCCTGATGTGCCTTTTGTATTTTAGCTCTCTGTGTTTTGCTAAGGAAAAACTACCCCGAAGAATTATCTTATCCAGTATCACACCATATCACTTTTGCTGCCTTGGCTTCTGCTCTGTGTCAAAACCCTGCTACAATGCTGCAGCAATTTCAACCTGCATTTAGTCACTTGAGGAAATAATTCCAGTTCATACACAATAAAGAAATCCTGGATCTGCTTTAAATTACTTTAGCAATTGGGTTTACCTCTGGTTTTGCCTGAAAAAAAAAACCAAAACCCAAGAAGAGAGATTTGGACCAGCTTCTTGCATCCTGTGGTATGGTTTTACCATGTATGGAAGTGATCCTATGTACAGAAGTCTCATTCAACGTATGTGACACATCTTCTTGTCGTCCAGGCACTTAAAAGTAACTTCTTTAAATCAGAAATATTCACAAAAATAGCCAAATCAGTTATAAAGAGAGGGGTCCTTATTTTTTACACCGTGTCTCTTTGTTGATCTTGTTTTTGAAGTTGCCTGTGAGTGACTGATACTAAATCCACGCAGAATAAATCTGATAAATCTGATTAATTCAGAGGATAATGCGACTTAAATAAAGCGCAAGTACAGATTTCCAGCAATGTCATTAGTTTCAGAAAATGCGTCTGTAAAATGTCAAAGTTTGCAGGCATGCAGACTTAATTCACTTCTGTAACTACCAGTTTATTTCAAGCTACTAATGTGAAGTTACTTATTCTGGTACCCTTTTTTGTGGTGCAACACAATCAGGTGCGTTATTCTGTGTTTTAAAGCATAGTGATTATGGAGATCAGACACTGCACCACAGAGAAGACAGAAATATCAGCATGACTCACCTGAATTAGAAAAATCCTACACCTCATATCTGTCTCAAACATGATTTAATTTCCCTGATATGCAACAGCTGTTGATTTAAAAAAACAAAAACCGAAAACCAAAAAACATCAACTACAAAAAAAAAACAGAAAACCAAAAAACCCAGGCTCAGCACAGCTACAATCATAACAAACAATGACCTTGGCTTATATCTTGTAGCCATGGCAGCAACTGAAAGGACTCTTCCCACAGTGTGTCGGGAGGAGGGTTTTAATCGCTGTTTCCCATGGCTGGGTGTCTCAACAAGGGAACAAGGCTGAAACAAAGGGTTCTGCAGCAAAGGGGGTTATTCTGAGGTGCGAGACGATTTGTGATCACACCGTTGGGATTTTGTTTCAGCCCTCCAGGGAATGTGCCTCCTCCACAAGGTCTGTGTGCAGCTGCTTTTGGAGTCCCAAAGCTGCACCTGTGGGCAGTGGTGAAGTTTTTCTGTATTTATGTAGGTTTATCAAAGGAAAAGAAGGTTTGTGAGAAGGTTTCCCAGTGTTTCCTGTTAGCTTGAGCAGGGTTATCAAGTCGAAGTCAAAACTGGAGCTTGTTCTCAGTCCGACTTTTGGATATTTCCTTGTGCCCATTTCATTAAATATAGGAGTGCTACTATTCTCAGCTTACAGGAATAGGAAAAAAAAATATAAATAATTAATCCTTACAAAGCTAAAAAAATGTGCGAGGAGGCTTTTCTATCTTTGTCCTGGCAGGTAAAATGAATGGCTCACTCTTGAAAGTCTGTTAGCTGGTGCATTTTTTCTTGTATCCTCAGGGGATGCAAAAAGCACAAATACAATATGTACAAACTTGATTACCACATTCATAGCAGATGACAAAAATATTTTAAAATGGGAAGATAGCTATTGTGGAGTTGCATAGGAGTTTACATAATATTAAATGTGGGATTTATTTCTGTACTGTTTTTCAGGCAAGAACACTCTCAGGTCAATCTGTAGTTGGGCACCAATACTGCACATACTACAGGTTAGAACTGAGGAGGGAATGTACATGTTGTGCTGAAATACCCAGACTCCCTCTACTCACCTTGGACACAGATCCAGAAGTCTTTCCTTAGTTTTTTGCAGAGAAGCTGAGAAAAAGTCTGCAAGTTTCTTTTCTGGCTTTGCAATCAATAATTTTTGGTGTGTGGGTATATGGAAGCTGTTCCATATCTGGCAGTTCTTGTCTCTGAGGTTTGGTTCACCAATTTTGCCAGATAAACATGAAGAATTCAGTTATAAAGTACGACCAGTGTAGCAAAATGGAGAAGAGAAATGGGGGCTTCCCAATTATTGAGGGATAAAGATGGTTATTGCCAAAGGAGGTGAGTGAATTAAACCTGCAGTGCTGGGTATCCCTTTCTTTTTGGGAAAGAGTGTGATATTTAGTGTACCTACATTGTCAGGGCAACAACCACCATGGTAATTGCAATGATACTTAACAGAAATTTAAAAAAAATATACATATATGACAGCAGCAAACAGTGTCAGTGTTGTCTTTTCAAAATCTGCAGAAAAGCTCAAAAATAACTGGAGTAATAAAGGAAGTGGCCTTCAACACTGGATACCTAAAATAAGAACCGAGGACAAGTACTTTCCCAGAAAAGTCACAAGATCCAGTAATCGCCACTCCAAGGACTCCTCCACTATATTTAATAGCTCTTGCTGGACTGTGCTTCCATTAAGTTGTTATAGTCACTTTTTGACAATTTTCATATTCCTTTTTTGTTTTAGCTGAACCTGTAGTTCTTTTAAGTGTGTTGCTTGATGTTTCCTAACTCTTGTGTTTGAAGAGGCAGTCAAGTCACTGCCTACCTGCATGTTCCCTGTGATTTTTATGGTCTGCTGCCTGAGGAGCTTCAGTGTGTATGTTCCCACTTCCATGCCACTCCTGTTCATGGATCATGTCCTTTATCTGGATTGTGTGAGCCTTTTCTCATCCTGCTGCTTTTCCATATGAAGCGCTCAGAGCTGCGTGCAGAATTCAGGATGTGGCAGCTCCTGGCTTCACACCGTGGCACCACGATGCTTTTGGTGAAAGCAGAGGGGGTGGAGGGCAGGGGGAGCAGGAAAATAATCCCAACTGTTTATTTTTGAACTTATAACTGTGATACTCAGTTCCTGGATTCTGGTTGTTTGAGAAGTTAATGAGAGAGCAAGCAGTGCCACTTGTAAACACCCACCCTTAAAACTGGTTTTACAGCCACTCTTGCAGAAGTCAGCTAGGCAGGACTGTGCATTGTCAGTGGAACAAAACTGCTGTGAGAGCTAAATGAAAGGTCAAAGAATGTGGCTTCGTTCCTCTTGGGGAAATGCATGGTATCTAGTAAATGCTGTCAGCAATTGGGGGTGGGTGGTCCCTTGAGGATGGAAGCTGCATGGAAATTCCCATGCCTTGGGGAGTGAAGCAAGAGAAGCAAGAGGGACCTATTGCCTTGCAATACATGAAGGCAAGAGGGAATAAAAGAGGAAGTGCCTTTACTGACTTACAGCTGCATGACACCAGTGGCTGAAGGGAAAATAATTTCATGGGTGTTGGGGGTAAAGTGGGAAATGAACACTTGTCCCAGATGCTGTGGTGCTTGCACGTTTAGAACATCGATAGAAAACCCAAAACTCATTGAATTTCATGTGGGGAGAGGTTTACAAAGAGATAAGATGTCCTGAGAGGTGCAAGATCCATGAAGATGACAAGCAGGAATAAAGTTCTCACTTGATGGGAACTGTTTGTTTAGTTTGTATTCCATCCTTTATTGGGCAAAACAATCTGTCTGAGCCCTTCTTCTTGCAAGAGTTAAAAAATAAAACTTATTCTGTATATTCTCCATGTATTGCCACATTGTTTTAATTTGAACAAATGGCAGTATACATCTTTCAATCATTTGCATTTGATAGTAGGGCTTAGGTGCTTAGATGTTTAATCACCTCTGAAATATGCTGTTAATTTCTACTAAATCTGCAAGTGGTAGCAATCCTAAAAACATCTTTGTTTTTCCCACTCTATAGCCTGAAATTACCCATTTGTTTAAACTAGTAAGCATGAGCAATAAATGTCAGATAAAAATTAGTTTTGTTCTGCAAGGAGAGCTTATTACTTCCTGGAAGGATGTCCCTGAAACCAATACTGGTATTTATCAAGGTGCTGGTATTTAGAGGTTCTAAGGGTATCTAAAAATGTTCTAAAAATTATACACCTACACAGAACTTGTACATCTAATTAATTTAAATATAAATGTCAGCTTTTGAAAGTCACACTGAGGTTTTTATCCACGTATTGAGTAAAAACAAAACTGCAAGATGCTTAGGTGATAGTTCTTTTGAAAGAAAAACACCAATAAAGATGGCTAAAGTCTGGGTAGTTGAAGCCACTGCATTGGTTTTTCCATTGCGAGTTCTGCAAGAGATACATTTTCATACACACAACAATGAGGAAACTACACTTACAGAAAGTTATTGCAAACATTTGCCTCCAGAAGAGCATGCAAAACCCCAAAACAAGTTGGAAAAGGTCTGGGAGAGATCCCGTAATCAAGGCTTGTTTGTCATATTTTTTCTTCTATCCTCCATGAGATGAACCCAGTGAATGCAAAACAAAAAGGGAAATACTTGCGTAATTTCCAAAATTCCTAAGGTGAGGCCCCATTTTCTTCAATTTAAACACGTAAATATGAATAAACAATATATAAAAATAGTTAATACCATTGGCGGTCAGCAGAAATCCACCCGTATGAATCTGGTGTTTCTACAGGATCATGTAATGGTTTGAGTTGGAAAAGGCATTAAAGCTCATGTTGTTCTACCCCCTGCCATGGGCAGGAACACCTTTCCATGAGATACAGGTGCTCCAAGCTCCAATGTCCAACCTGGCTTTGAACACTGCCAGGGATCCAGGGGCAGCCACAGCTTCTCTGGGCGCCCTGTGCCAGGGCCTCCCCACCCTCCCAGGGAACAATTCCTTTTCAATGTCCCATCTCTCCCTGCCCTCTGGCAGTGGGAAGCCATCCCCCCTTCCCCTGTCCCTTCATGCCTTGTCCCCAGTCCCTCTCCAGCTTTCCTGGAGCCCCTTTAGGCCCTGGAAGTGGCTCTGAGGTCTCCCTGGAGTTTTCTCCTCTCCAGGTGAACACCCCCAGCTCTCCCAGCCTGTCCCCAGAGCAGAGCTGCTCCAGCCGTCTGATCCCATTTGTGGTCCTCTGGTCTTGCTTGCTTTTTTTATATAAAGAGATCATTTTGCACACATCAAAGAAATTTTTGGGGCTCTTCTTCCTCCCTATGCTGCTTTCATTCTGTTTTCTCACAACTGCCATATACTTTCTTCAGAGGAACCAAACCAAAGTGAAGTGCAAAGCTATT
Organism: Eopsaltria australis; assembly: GCA_034509425.1. Lineage (NCBI taxonomy): Eukaryota > Metazoa > Chordata > Aves > Passeriformes > Petroicidae > Eopsaltria > Eopsaltria australis. Next base: position 258,347 of record JAVTVJ010000988.1, read on the forward strand.
TGTCCCCTTGCGCAAACATATCCTTTCAGGGACATATTCTTTAAAAATGAGCAATTCTTTTATTCAAGGCTCAGGAAAAAGCTTAATAATTTACTTTCTACATAGCTTTCACACTGATACTGATCTGGCAACTTCAATATTAATGACAATACTAATTTTTCAACTCAGACAGCGTTTTCTAAGTGTTACAAAGTAATTTATATTAGCTTGGGTATCTCAGCTGCCTTTTCCATATACCCCCTCTGCACACTATTTATTTGGCTACATCTTTGGGAATTGGTACTTTTCCATCATGTTTAAGTAGAAAGAAATAGTTGTCAAGTTCATTAGTTATCTATTTTCCAAGGTTACTGACAGAACACAACAATTCTCACTTTTGCTCTCACTGCCTTGGGGACACGTAGGAATGAAAATAAATGAGAAAATATTCCAATCATGAGCCAAACATTGATTAAAACTGTTTTTTTCCCAAAACTATGTTCGTAGCTACATTGTTGTGGTTCAGACCTACTGCCAAAGTTTTTCTCTTTGTGAGATTTTCTTCCTTTAAGTGTTGAAATTAATCATTAGCATGTCTGTACATGAACATCAACACTGAACAAAGAAGAAAAAATGATTAAGAGTTGGGTGTAATCAGAACATTTATTCTAAACAGAGAAAACCTCATATCTTGTGTGCAACTACTTGTGACGGTGAAATAAAATAGTGGTAGACCTGCAGAAATGCTCAACATTTATATTTCTTACTAATTCTTTTGGAAGATATTTCCTAGATGTCCTATAGGAACTATACAGATGAAAAGGTGGTTTTGTGTGGTTTTATTTTGTTGTATTTTAACCATCTTACTTGACTAAACATTTAGCTTAACCTGCTGAATTTTTCCTTAATGAAGAAAATATTACACTGGTCTCGACTGTGGAAGCAATAACAATCACAACTCTGTATTTTTTTTTAAAATCACAGGAAAAACAGAATGAACTTTTTTGTGTATAAGTAGGATGTTTCTTTCATGTAATTGCTTCGAAGAGATTTCAAAGGATAAGTGATGCTCGAAAGAGTAAGGGATGTTTTTAGAGCACCAAATTCCTCGCAGGATCACATTTCCACATTTATTATGTTCTGTACAAGGGATACTGGCCAATGAGGAGTGTGATATAATGCTGCTTTGGAATCTTTGGACAGGTTCCATGCTTCTGGATGTGGTAACTAACCATATGAAACAACCACCACAGCATTTGTATGCAAGTAGGCAATACAACCAACTTAGACTCTGCTTTGCATCAGAAAACACTTACAATAAAGGGTGTGAATACAAAAAAAGCAACTGACTCAAAGCTCATTCAAGTCAAAGGGATTAGAAACAAGCTTAAGCTCTGTGCCTCATCAGGGCCTAGGTGATAAGCAGCAATAATCCATTCTCAAAATTTTAAATATTGCGCTTTGGGATTTTTCTAGGGTTGTTGTACCAAACCCACACAGGCTGTTCCTCAGCTCTCCTACAGCTGGCTCATTTCTGACGAGAACTTCAGGGCTTTCTGAGGAGCTCCTCCCAGAGCTGTTTCCCAGCTTCATAACTGCTTGACTGCCCGTGCAACCTCACTGCAGTCACCATCTCTTGTGTCTGTCAAACAAGAATCCTAATGCTAGCTTGTCTCTGTAAAGCACATGGAAATCTAAAGGTCTGATTGTGCTGTACAATTCACCTGCTTTGGGTCTTGGTTTTTCCAGACTCAAGGTGAAATCAATACAAGACCCATCAAATGAAGTTGCAGGTTGTTGTGATTATGACTATTTGAATACAACCTGGTGGCAGTGGCTTTGCAAATGATGATTTTTCACTCCCAAAGGATTGACTCTGAAATAACTTTTACTTTCCTGTAAAAATAAATTTGCTTTGAACTTACATTACTGAATGTAATTTACTGAATTTTTACATGACTACAGGGTATTTGTTCTTTGACTAACTGAAGTGACTCACTGTTTTATATGAGATTATGAATCTTGCTAAATATTATAGTGTATTAATTCATATTTTCTGTAATAATCTCAGTTATGTCTTGTCAGAAAATTGGTTTTCAAGTTCATAAATACTTTCTCATGAATGGAAAGACCAATATAAGTAGTTTACTCCAATAAATGTGAAACATTTTATTTGGAATTCAAACCCTTTTGAAACACTAAGAAAATCCAAGAGCAAATAATTATTTTGAAATTATCAATAAAACATACATTTAAAATATAAAAATGGGCCTTTGTTTATTTTTAACACTTCCCAGTATTTATTTTTACAAAAAAACCCGAAAGATCAAAAGTTCTATGATTTGTTTAACAAAGAAGTTTCTGTCCCAGGAGCTTTCTCTCTAGTGGAAAATCAATTACATAATTTTTCTACCAACCTTCAATTTGATGCTATACAGTATCAGCAGCCTTCTAAAGTCCAGAGGGGGCCAATGGAATATATCATCTCATGGCGTGTGACAAAATTATACTGTCACTTGAATGGGGTCCTTTCAGTGTTTTAAAATCTCGTAATGTCCTTCTTCACACAACTGAATTTCTGTGTCCTAAAATGATACAAAGTCCGCCTAGACTTTCCTCACCAAACTTTGTGATTAAATGAAATAAGTTACAGATCTCAAAGAAGTTGTAGATCAGTAAAGAAGATTTAAATAAGATCAGAAGTGGCAGTTGGGAGACACTAATTCAGTCCCTAGGAGAGACTGTATAGTCCTTGGGAGAGTCTAAATTATCTGTACAGCAGAAAGACTGCTGCTGTTGTGAGGAATGATTGCTCTCCTGAAGATAAAAGCTGCCCTTACAGATGTCAGAGAATGAATGGGATTTCGGGTTGTAATAAGTTTATACTCAGCTGTGAAATGGCAGAAACAAGACTCAAAATTCTTCCCTGAGTCCACAAAAAACACCCCTTAATTTGCAAGGAGTAACATCCCTCCCATTTCTTCCACCTTGAGCTGCTGATGAGCTGTGGTCAGGACCACTCCTCTGCCCATCCTGTGGGATTTAATCATCTGAGGAAAAGAAGGAGAGTGCTGAGACAGCAGCTCTGGGTGATCCATCACATTTGTGAGGCTCTTGGTCAGCTCAGTGGCATTCTGCAAAGGGGTCAGACACAGCGTGGCTCTGGATTTGTTGAAATTTCTCTTTTAAAAAATCGTCTCTCTCCCCAAGGATTACTCCCACCACGCTGTCTGAGAGAGGTAGAACAGTAACTGGTATTTCCATTTCCTTTTTTTGCCAGCTACAGACATGAGTGGAAGTACAGATCTTGTGCTTTCTCATGCAGTTTTGTGGTCTTCACCTCCTTAGGGAATTTGCCTACTTGACTGGAATTACCACACCACAGTTTGCCTAGATTGTCTTTTTTAGTGTCATAAACATTTACGAAGTGCTAATGAAATGTATTCCAGACAAATAAAAAGGGTTGGGAATAAAATTGAGAGAATAGCTAAGAAATTTTCTGGGTTAGTTTTTTGTGTAGCAACAATTTTGCAGTGAATTCAATATAAAGGACACACAAAGAGAAATGCATAATCTGATATTTCTTCCTTTAAGTGCAGTTGCTTAGTAACTTTGAACTCTGACTTTCTGTTTATTTTTCAGTGCTTTCCCTAATGAGTGTGGTGACTGAATTCTTTCCAGTTTAACCGATACCATGGCTCCCTCACCCAAGGTTATTCATACCTTACTAATTGTATGATTAAAGTTATCATAAAGGCTCAGCTTCCTGAGTTGGCTTTGAAATTTTCCCATTTTCTGTTTCTAAATGATACAATTAAGCAGAAGAAGTCCTGTTTATTGCTGAATGCAATGTACAATTACTATTTTATATTTAGTTTCTGAGAACTCTGTGGACATTATCTGTCTTGATACCACATTATAAACTCAGTACTTGCAGTTAAGATACCTCTGTTTCCCAGAAGTTTCAGTGGGATTTATCCGGATATTATTAGCATTTGGTACATCTGATAAATATTTTTAAGAGATTTTAATAAGGAAAATAGCCTTGGACTCCAAATCTGCTACCAGCTGCCGTGTCTTCTTTTCATTTTGCCCTGAAGTTTGTTGCAGTTGCTTTATCTTCTAATGCTACAGTGAAATCTGAGTAGATGACAGCAGAAGGAAAAAAAGCCTAATGTCTCTCCCTGACTTGCTTGAGATCTCTACAGACCAATTCTGGCAGGCTTGCCTTTAAAATAAACTTCAAAAAACAGATCTGTTCAATTTCACTTGGCATAAGTGAGAAATTTCCTTTTCCTCTGGTCACTTAGCTACTCATATTCCTAGAAAAGTAAAAAAAAAAGGGGAACAACCCAGGTTAAAAAGCTGCAACTGAAGCTGACAAGTGTGAGTTCCTGCTGGAAAGCTTAGATTAAAACTTACAGCAGCTGTGTCTGAAGAGTTCTAATTGTCTTCTACCTGTAATTTTTAGCACTGTATATTTTGACACCAGTAATGTGGAGACAGATTGTTATTACTGCTGCAAACAGCTGACAACTATGATGATACTGAGAGAGACGAATTCAGAACAGATCTTGAACTTTTAAGGTTTACCATAGAATGATATTGAATATTTGATGATTTATTGGCTTCTTAAACAATGAAAAAGGTCTTCAAATCCAGTATCCAACTGTTTTTTCCACACTCTTTTCCTAGAGGAAAGTTATGGAACAAAAAGGGGAAGCCCAGCAGGAGGGAAAGCACATGAAATATGATCAGCATAGTGTTCACAGAAATTATGTGTTCTAAAAGACTTCAGAAACAAAATGTAAGCTGTAAAAGAATCACTACAAGTGTTCTGATGTCTAAATACAGTACATGTGGGTGATAGCCAGATTTTTAAAGGGACTTAAACACCTGAACCAATGTGGGTAACACCATTTTTTAGCTGCCACCTTGACCTGAATCACCTTAAAGAATGGTCCCTATCGTAGCAGGTTTTGTGAGTTCCTCTATTGGTTGGCACTTGGGATTTCTAAAGTTTTAACTTCCCTGCTTGTTTTAAAACAAGTTTGCTGCCTGAAAAAAAAAGGTGAAGAAACCAGTTCTGACTTGGAGACTCTTCAGAGCAGCCTCATGTCTGAGCCCAAGAATGCTGTGAATCTCGTGGAACTAGTTGGTGCTACATTGAAGTGCCCCATGAACCTGCCACATCAATGTGAGATCAGAGTTTGTTTTAGCCAGGACAGGGCTGGCTGATCCACAACAGTGGTGATATATTTGTTCTAGGCACAGGTTTCACACACCTGGAGCAGAAATGCAAATGCTTGGGGGAGCTTAAAACCAGAAAACCACAAAACAAGAAAAAATAATCCAGATTACTACTCATTTCTGAACTCACAGGCTACTAGAATAATCACATGGAAGTAAGGGACAATATCTTCAAGGATATTCTACAGAAGTACAGTTTCCCTCAGTGTACCAGATATTTTACTCCTATATTTCTCTATGCAATTACTTCTATAATTCAATTACGGTAGACTTCAGTTCACTATTTAACAATGTGGTTCACCAATGCTTTGTTTTTTTGTAAATGCCAACTGAAAAAAACCCCATATATCTACACTTTAAATCAGCTTCAGTGGGAAGCTCAGTAAAGACCCACATTGCTTGTGCAATTTATCTGTTTATGTACATTTCTTTTTCTAACATAATAGTGCAAGCAGAGATTTATATAAGAAATGCTGAACTTCTAACCACACAGGATACAAGGCAACAAACCATAAATAAAGGTCAATGCTATAAAACCTCCTCCTAGAAAGCTCCAGGCCCTGCCAGAAGGAACTGGCTTTTCCCAAACTGCAAATCTGTGTCCTTCCTTTATGGTAAATATATAAACATATCACTGTCCCTATGTGGCAAACATTTCCTGTTTACATGGGATTAAATCTGTGTGGCAATAAACTGCTCTAAAAGTTTTCGTTGTGTGCAATTTACCCTCTTAGCAAAAAGTGCAAAAGAAGGTCAGAGTAATATCATGTTTCAGTACAGTCTCTAAGTCAAATACATGTTTTATTTCACCTCTCCAATTCGGCATTCTTTGAGGCCAGGGGAAAAACGTTTTATTTTATTTTGAGATCTATGATAAGTTTTGTTAAAAGGCAGGGAAACCTCAGGTGGTGTTTTGCATTGGAAATGTACTCAATGTTCCTATTGTTCAATGCTGCTTGGTGAGCACCTGATTTTCGGCATTCTCATGATTCAGACAATCAGTGGATTACATAAAGAATGCACCTTCATGCAGCATGGTCTGGCAAGCCACCTTGTTACTCAGCAGTAGAAACTCACCTGAGACTTTCCAGGTAAAGTCATTTTCCCAAAGTTACCAGGGAGCAAACAGGAGATCACAACAGGAGGGGGTTGAAATCTTGTGAAAGGAAAATCAGCCAGCTGTCATAGGGGAAAAATAAATGGAATGGCTTAGTTTAGAGGGGACTTTTGGATATCATCTGGTCCTTCCCCACTTATGCCTTTTCGGGCTTACCTAGAAGCAGAGACCAGACAAAGTTAAAAGAGAAAAAGTGGATGTATTTAATGAAGGGCCTTCAGGTACATTAAGGGCTGGCGAAGCCTCTCTGAGGGGCTGCACCCAAAAATGGGTGTCAGTCATGAGTTTTTCATACATTTATAAGTCTATATACATATTTATATGTCTATATACATATCAGGGATTAATCCTCCAATAATGAAGTCATATTCCCCCAGTTTGCTTCCCCTCAATTCACTTGTTTATGCTTTTCAAGGCCTGAGGCTGTCAAGTGTCTTTGAATTTCAGGCCTAGAGGGATTGTTTTGTCTGACCAAAATGTGAAGGCAGTTCACTAACACTTCATATGAAGTTTGGAGTTATGCACTAATGCAGTACAGGATTTGAAAAATATGAAGGCTATGATCTTAAGGCATCACCACCACCATGGGCAGGGATATCTTTTCCCAGATCAGGTGTCTCAAAGGCCTCTCCAACCTGGCACTGAGCACATCCCGTGATGGAGCATCCACAGCTTCCCTGGGATCTTGTCCCTGTGTCTCACACTCCCATCATACAAAATGCATTCCCCACACCCAGTCTAAATCTCTAAGCTTAAAGCTGTGCTCCTTGTCCTGTCACTACAGCCCTTGAAAAAGTCTTTCCCCTTCTTTCTCATGTGGTTTTGTGTGCTAAAGCTATTTAACAGCCTTTGATCCCTTTTCCCCTCTTTTAAGAAAAATTAAAGAATTACTGCTCTGGGTATTCCTTCACAATATTGTTGCTTGCATTATTAGAGCACTTGGGAGTTCCAAGAAAAAAAAATTAAATGAAGGTATTACAATGCAAACATGAGGAAAAAGAAAAGGTTAGAGTCCAAATTAAAGGGCAATATAAGAAATTCTCTTTCTGACACTGATTTACAGTGCTAGGGAAGCAAAGCAGAGTGTGACAAACTCTTGCATATCTGCTGTTGATGATAAAGCAATATGTGTTTAATTTAGGTTGCCAGCAGTGTTAAGCAAGTGTTTGGACCCCCCATCACAGCTTGATCAGCACACAGAGGTCATTTGCACCTCTTTTAGTTTAATTCATTACTAAAATCAGCAGTTCCTCCACATCAGATTTAATAAACAGTTTAAATGCTTGACATATTAAATGAATTTAAAATTTGTTTAAAATTTAATAAAAACTTTAAAAATTCCTTTGCTGTAGGCATGTCTGAGGTAAATGACTGATAGACACACTCTGCCTTTTAAAAAGCTTTAGACATCTAGTATTCTGCTGGTTCCTTTTGATAAAATGAGTCATTCTCATAGAGCAAATTTTTTTATTACTAAAGGCATCACATTTTTTTCTTCTGATCACACTGTGAAACCCTTAATTGCATAGTATTTGGATATATGGGTAACTCACCAAAGCCCACTGACATTCTAATCATAACTTTCATTCTTAATACATTAATTTTGTTTACTTGTGAAAGTAAATAGTTGCAATTCCTTAGAATGCCTCCATTTGAATAGATCCATGTAAAAGTTTCTACAGGAGAAAAGAATAATTTAATATGTGATGAGGATTTTTTTCTTTTACATTTTTTTAATCTTCTATGTGTAAGGGAAAGTTGCATGCTGTGAATCACTGTTCATATTTCAATGATTTTTAATATTGGCCACATTTGATAATTCTATTTTATTGCATGGTAATGCAGAGGAATAAATGAAGCATTACAGTACATTAAAGTAGCGACTTGTCCTATCAACCACACAAATTAAAAAACCCCAAGAAAATGCCAAGCTACAAATTTTCTAGGATCTCTAGTATCTTTTTAGTATTTTTTAGATATTTTAGATCAACCAAAATGCCTGTACAAAACAGAAGAACTCCCAACCACCTTGGTGAGGCTTCAAACTCCCAATGTCTCTCTTCTCAGTAGCAACAGATCCTGTTCCTACTAAGCTAAATATTAGTCGTGAGCTCAGCAGGTGAGATTTGAATCCAGATGCATCCCATAAGCCCCAAAAAAGCTATGTCCTCTACAATTAATAACTTAAAAGAAAAATACATGAAAAATCAAACAGTTATTTCTATCATTTGATGTTTTTGCAATTTATGTGATTTGATTTCCCTTTGACAAATGAAAACAGAAAATTTCAATTTGTTTCCTAATTCTTCTTCTTCAGCACAGTGCTGGAACATTTTATTGTCTGCACTAAGGAAAACACCAGAAAAAATATTTGTAAAAGTATTTATCTCACATATATCTGTTTCATGAAAATATGCCATTAAATGGCTTAGAATGGTACTATATTGATCCACAGTTTATCACATACTTTTTCAGAAAAGTTTGAGGATACAAATGAAGGGCCATTCATTTCCTGTGGTAAAGATAATAAACGGGATGATTAGTTGTAATGCACATGCTAAAAGCTTGAAAATAAAATAATAGTTGTGTGCCCAAGAAATTAACTTGTGGTCCATGAAGTTACCTCAGTGAATCCTAGAAATGTAAGAACCTTGATTATCTCTCATTCATCTGATCTCAAAAAAAAGTTTCTTCTCTTGAAACAAAAGAGAATAAACCTGACACCATAAAGCTCCACAGTCTTCTGATTTATCTAACTATGCTTAGAACAAAATTATGGTAATGATTCACAGAACAAATGAGTAATGAATAAGGAAAAAGACATGAAAGCAGCCCAACCATTACAGAAGGGGTGCTGTATTTCCAAGACAATCACAATATGTGTCTTCATTGAGATGAAGGCTGTAGAATTCCTAGATTTTTTAGAATGTATTTTCTCAAAAGGGGTAGCAATTTTATCCTTGCAGCAGCCACATTCTTTGTTAGCACCCTGACCTGTCACACATCCTTTCCACCTACAAAGGTCTATTAAACTGATTTTGTGATCCCTATGGGCCTCACAGAGACATAAGCAGTAGTTTTGAAGCCTTGTTTCACGAACAAACAGTTAAGCGAATCCTGCTTTGGACAGGATTTTCTGGTAGCAGATTATGCAGTTTAAAACATGAACACCCTAAAATCTTATGGGAGTTCCTCTGACTTTCAAAACATGCGTTTTTCCAACACCAGCATTTGAGACAAATCTACTCTGTGACTCCTGCTCGAAGATGTTTCCATCTGCACCTGCAGATGTGCTACTGCAGGAAGAGAATTCCTGTTCAAAATCCTTAGGGATAGTTGGCTCTGTGAGAAGTTGACTTTCCTGTTATTTTAACGTCTACATAAAAGTGGTGTTTTTTTCACTACTCAGCATGCTAAATCCCATATCCTGTTTCTCAAGACTGGTTCTGGAAGGGCTTGGGGCTTTGAAGTGTTTACTGCTGCCTGAATTTGGATACTGTGAACAAAAAAAAAATCCCCAAGGTCTTTACCAAATTTCCCCCAGTGAAATAAACCCCAAGGAGCTTTTTCACACCAGGGATCCCACAGCATGCTTTGGTTAATGCATGAGTGGTGGTCATGCACCTGCAAGCCCTGAGAGTGCATGAGTGACACACAATTCATCCACAGTGGGTGCCTCCTCAGAGTGTTTTTATCCCATTATTTAAGGCCACGTATTTGCTATTAAACCTGCCACCACTTGCCAGTGTGTAATTGATCTACAGGTAACAGATTGTTCCACTCTGTCACAGCAGGGGAAAACGATTTGGAGTTACTTATTCATCTCACTTGTAATTTTTCTTCTTGCCTTTGACACAGCGTCGCAGAGCAAGAATTTAATTTCTCGTAATTTCTCATAAAAGAAGGAAAAAGCCCAAACCACAACCATCCAAATCCATAAATGCCCCCAGTGGCATTAAATTCTCATTTTTTTCTAATTTTTCTGGCTGTCTTTGCATCTGTAATGATTAGCATAGAGGAAAATGGAGTGGCTTTCAAACTTTGCACATCCACCTACACCAGCAGAATTCACTGTCAGTCAGAAGTCTACCCCAAAAGGTGTGGAAATGTGAGCTTGATTAGAAAAAGCTGCCACAGGTGAACTGCCAGAGGGAATAGCTCAGGTGTGGAGGGCTTTACATTTCAACCATCAGGAAATACACTTGCAATGGAGTGAGTTCTGACATCACAATATTCTACAACTTTGTGTTGAGATGGAGCTGCAAAAATGCCAGCAAACACATTTTCTGGGGCAGGTAAGAACTTTGCAGGCTACAATTGCTGCGATCCAGAAGGAGGACTTGTGCAAACTGGATAAATGTCAACCTGAAAAAATAAATATAGTTCAAGTAGTAAAAGAAAGAAGTATCTATGGTTGTCTCACATGTGTACATGAATACATAATTCATTTGCAAATGTGACTGTAATGACTGCATATGCAAATGAAACCACTGTTTGAACAAATTACACAATGTCTCGCTACAGGCACGTAAAAGAAAACACATCAGAGTATTACTAATTGGTCCATGTAACACACACATGAAATGCAAATGCAAAACCTGCTGGAGCTAGAGGGTAGCAGATTGTTTATCCAGTGTACCCATGGGCCATCTTTTATTTTTGTGCTTTAATTTTAGGAATTTAGGACTTCCTCTGAGACAGATAGGTATGCAATCCAGAGCTTTGGAGAGAAGTGTTTAACCTAGGAGATTTCATCATTGGAAAATAAAATATAATGTTTAAAATACCAGTCTTTTTTAAACTGTGCTGCTTCTTTTAGTCCAAGCATGAAAATTGTCTTCCTGAAGTATCTGCAGAATTGCAGTGGAACATGTTCCATGGAAAACAGCACATTATTTTTTGAAGGTCTCAAAATTTTGGGGTTTATATCAGTATGATTTTGCCTCAGAAAAAAATGCAGATTTTTTAAGGACTATACTTGTACCATCCTACAAAGACTTGGATTGCTGTGACTTGGATAGCTATCATTGAAATATTATTCTGGTAGCAGTAAAAATACATATCACTTAAAGTCTTATTTTGGTAACTCTCTCAGACAACTAAGATATGGAAGATTAATTTTTCAGAATATTCTTTCTTGCCATGTGGCCATTTGCTGGTAGATATTTTACAGCATATTTTGCTGTTCTGGACAGGCTGAGTTTCAAAGAGATTTACTTGGAAAATAAAAAGCTGCCCTGTGGGAATACTTATGGCACAATCTGGCCCCTAGTGATTATTTTAACTTGCATCTAAGGTAGGTGAGCTACACGTGGAGGTTCTTGTTCATGGTTTCAAACTCTAATTGCTTCATGGGCTTCACAGTGCTTGTAATTTATCTCACAAGCTCTGTTATTTGTGTGCTTGGCTAACCCACTCAATTTGTCTAACTCACCTACCTGTTTTGATGTGATTCACTATGCAGGTGACAATAACCCTAAAAAACTACTGAGGGCCTCCTCAGAACCACATCTGCTGTTTTTTTCACAGCCCCAAGCCCTCAATGTGATCAACAGCAGCAGAGCCTGGTTCTCCCCAGCCCATCTTGTACCCACCTTGCTCAGCCTCCATCTGACAGGAATTCTCTATTTATTTTGGGAATCCAGCTCTATATTTGAGGTGGGATCCTGCCATTTAGCTTTGCAAAAAAAAGGTCGTTAAAATTTTATTCAGTCCAGTCTGAAACATTGCCAAGCACTTTCTTCAGCCCAAAAAAATACAGAGGCAGCTTTCTAAGGGAGGATGAAGACAAAAGGCAATGGCATTCCTGAAGTCCATCTGGGAGTATGTGGAAAAGTTTGAAAAAGCTAAACGGTTCTTGTGCAGTCCTGCCTAGGTATTAGACATTTCCCTTGTTTTTCTTTCCTTGTTGTACATTACTGAGGATATTTACTTGAAGACAGAGTCTTTGTTTAAGTATTCAGCTTTCTTTTTTCACTTATTAAAAATCCAAAATCCTAATCCTCTGCTTGTGACATCCCAGCAGGACTACTCTGGAAACTATTACACTGCCAAAGCTCAGAGGACTGTGACACCAGGTAGAGAATAAACAGGAGAGGCGGATGAACTGTTAGGAAATAAGGACCCCTTTTTATCTAAATATTTTTGTTAATAAAGAACAAGGGAAGGGAAGGGAAGGAAAGTACATGATATGTTTCTGAGGCCCAGCTACTCTTTTAAGCAGGAGTTCAGGAGGATAAAGTGTGAAAGGGCCCCGTCACTCATAAGAGAAAGGCTTTGTTATAGTGTACGATGTTTTTTTTTTTTAATCTAAACCTTTGGCTCCTTTGATTTATTTACATACCTTGATATTTTTTTCTTTGAGGTCCTCAGGCACCAGTGTCAGGAACGGTCACAGACAAGCATTTTCTGTGCTTGAGTTGCTAAGTGACCTCCAGAAACCTCTGTCAAGGACAAAGGTATTGTTAGATGCCTTCAGAAACAGAGCACTCAAAACCCAAAGTTTTAACAAAAACTGTAGTCTTTACACTCCTGTGCTCCTACAATAACCTTCATTCTCCAAGCTTCTCTTTCCTAACTGTGAACATAGAGCATAAGAAAGTTCACATTTTGATTTGGCATTTAGCCCCAGAGAACAGGGATTTTAGTGAAAACACTGAAGTGTTAAATGACTGGTTTTAATTCCTCAGAAGCTGTATGATAGTGGCTGTATCAGGCTTCCACTGTATATTCATCTTGTTGATAGAAAAGTTACTAAAAATGAAAACTTCCTGGGCTGACAGCCATCAAGAATGGTGTGAAACGAGGACATGTAATGAGAAAAACTTAAAAATATCATTTAATGTACATAAAGGTCTGACTAGAAATGGCAGAAAGTTCCAAACCAAATTTCTGACCCCAAACCCAGGAGGGAGGTGATAGAAAGAAGGAACAGAGAGAAAAGAAGCACATGGACAAGACTTTTATTTTAAAAGTAAGGAAGAAAAAAGAATGAGTGTAAGGTAAATGACACAAGAGATTTTTGCTGGTACTGTCCAAAGTGTGTGAAAGAAAAAAAAAGATGGTGGGAGGGATATATGTCCAAGGTGTAGGTTCCATGGCCAGGCACCAAATGTTATTAATCATCCAGTGGATGCAGCTGGGGAGGAATGCATGGCAGATTTCACAGCAAAGGAGAGCAGCTGCCCTGCAAGAGATATCTTCACAAGAAGAGATCATTATCACTGTCCGTGGTCCAGACAGAGCAGTAAAGAAATTCAATGCTTTACTCACTATTGCTCATGAAGCAAAGGTTGGAGAATCAGATAAAAATCAGTTGCACCCAGAGCATGAGATGGGAGAAATCTTTCTAGTCGAAAATACAAAGAAAAAATAAAAAAACTCGCAACAAAAAACCCCATAAACTATGCATTTGAAAAATACAAGCGTTGCTTTAATTCCTTATGATGCTGTGGTACATTCCAATGGAGTCATTGCTCTTTACTTTGGTAATTGACCTTATCACGTTCATCAGAAGGAAACAGTGATGAAACTCTCTAAAATGCTGAAGAAGGTAATAATGCAAATAATAATGCTGAAGAAGATAATAACACAAATGCCTAGATGTAATCTAGACCTGCACTAGTAACTGAGCTTCCCCCACTTTGTTTCATTCCATTTTCTCAGGTGTGTGTGTGTGTGTGTGTGTAAGTGGGGAACACAACCATGGAGTTTGCTTGAGTCAGCTGATGTGAATTGCAAATCCATCTGATGGGGAAAGCAGAGTACAGCAAAACTAATCAGGAATGAGCAATCTGGAGCAGCCAGACCTTGCAGGCCAGAACTGCTCCTGTTTGGAGCTCACTGCAGGCTGTGTCATGCCTGAGCACCACAGGGCCAGTCCATGCTCAGCTGAGGGGCTCTGCTCACATGTGCCAGAGGAGCGAGACAAAGTTCCCTTTACTCAGCCACAGAATGGCCCAGCAACACTTATTTCCAAGTCGGAACTCAAATGACCCATAGCCCTTGTGAAGGTTCCCCAAAGCAGGAGATTTAAGGAGCATAACTCAAAGGTTTCTGTCTGTTTCCCATATGAGGTGTGAGAAGGGTGGAAACCACATGTGAGTGTCCCAATCAGGCACATCTGTGTACACAGATTAAAGATTTAACATTACTGTGATGTAACGATTAAGTCTTAGTCACAGAAGCATAGGATATGTCTTATTGGCATCCATTGCTGGTGTTCTGCCTTGAAAAGTCTCCAGAAAAACCAGGCTTGGGATTACTGTCTGCATTATTTCTCTTTAACCTGTCTCACAAAAGCTTGGTTTATGAATCAAAAGTTTGTTGCCTCTCCAGTGCCCTTCCCCTGCCCCTGTTTGACCCTTGAGAGGACAGGTAAATGTATCTTTTCCCAAATAGGCTAAGCTGTGGAACAGGGATTGGCATGTTTTCTCAAAGATATGGGACTAATATTTACACTGATGGTTGCAGAATGCAGCTGATATGATTTATGAGACTGTTCTGGAGGTGATGGAACAAAATTAAGAAACTTTCACTCATTGTCTCCACACAGCCTTTGTTTAGCAGTGCTGCTGGAAATAAAACGTGATAATTATATCTGATTAGGTGGCAGCAGGACAGGGTGTGCCTCTCTGCTTCCCTGTTTCTTCATGGTGAAAATCTCCAGTTTGGGCTGGAAAACTCCAAGGCAATCTTTCTCAGTATTCTACATAGCATTTGTAGCTCAGAGGCTGAATTTTCCTAGTTCTTTCTCTAAAGACAACTTGAGATTCATCCTTAAATATTCACTTTGATCTTTCTTCTTGGGGAAAAGATTCTGGTGGTCTCAAGGCTGTGATGTATCATGAAGAGTCAAGTCAGGTTGGGAAGCACAGTTACTAGGAAAATCAAGATGGTTATTGAAGGTAAAAATCAGGCAATTGCCAAGAGTTTCCCTCCATGAACTTTAGCAGTTTGATACTGGAATGTTTTCATGGGCAGCAGGATTTCTCAAAAAAACAAATCAGAAATCCTTTCTCCACTAAGAAACTGCAGAAAATTAGTAAAAGATTTTCATCCAGTCATAACAGGAAAGAACATTACTGGTAAAGAGCACACAGTACGTGCAAATATCAACACAATTAAGTGAGAATGTCACTTTTCAAAGACACAACAGAGATGAAGCTGCAGTGCTGAAGACAAAGGTGTTATTCTATAGTTTTAGCTAGGAAAATCTTTCAGTTTTGTTTTTACTAGAAACATAACACAGGAGGTTCAGTCTGAGCAAGGGTTTAGGAGGAGAGGGGAGAACTTAAGGTGTTTGCCCACAATACATGTTCTGTCTTCTGAACATCAGGAATGGTTAAAATTATTTTCATGGATATCCATGGATAAAGCCTTAAACCCCATCACTTCTTACATGCACTTAGATCTGGGGAAAGAATATTGTAACTAGTTATCAAATAATGTAATGTTCTGTAGGGCGGAGCATCATCTTAGTAGGTGATTTTAGTCTTTCAAGGATTTTCTCTCCTTCCTATGAAGATCTTTGATTGTAGCATAACCTACTGATCGCTAGCAGTCTTCTGCAACTATTCATGTGTCTTGAAAAATAAAAATCTAATTTCATTCTCCCCAGAGCTCAGATGTCTTGTTTTAATTTCTTCAGAACCAAGGAATAAATTATTGGGATGTTAGTTTAGTTGTCCTCCCACAGCTGTTCAAAACCACAACAAACAAAAGGCCTGTAAATTCTGGTGTAAAGTTACACCAAGAGTGTTCAGCCATGAATTACTCTCACACTGCACTGACATGACATGAAGAAGCACTGCAGACAGTCCATGCTGGAAAACTCACAGTGGAAGACTTTAACCAGACCAAACTTGTTTAAATAAGGCAGTGCTGGCTGGGGAACAGCTCAACAAAGAAGGAAGGCAAGCAGATTTTCTTTTTATATATTTATAGCATGTGCTATTTGATTTAATTCTGCACCTGGTGCAGAAGAAAGGAAGAAGAAAATAACATGCTACAGGAGTAAAAAAATACTGTGTAATAAACAGACAAACAAATTGATCAAAATCATCTGTAACTTCTGTTAATAAACCCCTGCAAACTATTGCTTAATGCCAGATTATTTTGAAGCTAAATGAAAGACTGCTCACAGCTGCACATACTTCATTTCATAAATGCAGATTAAAGCAGATTCGAAAGCGTCATTATGAATTATGCATTATTTTAAAAGAATAAAGTGAATAACATAGTCAGCCTGTAGAAACCTGGAACAGGGACATTTTCAATTGGCTACACCACTCCCTAAAAAGAAGTTTCATGGGGTTGAGAGAAGCTGTGTACGTGAGTGGGTTCAATTCCTGCCAGAGATGCAAGGAGGTGTGAGGATTATAATTTTTGTCAGAGTTTCTCAGGTGGCTCTGTGGCAGCACTGTCCTGCTAATTGCATTTTCACCCATGCCAAATGCCAGTCTTTTTCCTATGTAAGAATTTCTGAAATAGACACCCTTCAAATATATATCCTGCCAGTTTATACTCGTCCTCCTGTATTTGCTGCATTGAGTGGTTCAAGGACACCATTAATATTAACAACTGTGGGTGCTCTAAGCATTGTATCTTGCTATTCACATTTAATAAATATTTGTCATTCATGAAACTCAGAAATTCTTCATCTTCACTCAAGAAAATGTTCCTTTCCTACTTAAAAGAAACCAGGTTTTATTTAAGTAAAGACAATTGGATTGGGCCTTGTATATACATATATGTAAATATATGAGTGTGTGTGTGTGATTTTAAAATACCCATAATATATATTATTTAAAGACAACATACAATACACTAATTGTATATTTGTGTGATTGTGAAAGCTTTCCATAGAAACATGGAATGGTTTAGGCTGGAAAAGACCTCTGGGTTCATTGAGTCCAGCCACTAACCGAGCACTGCCATGCCCACCACTAAACCACATCCCCAAGGGTCAGATCTGCATGTTTTTGGAGCACTCCCAGGAATAATGACTCAAACACTCCCCTGGGAAGCCTGTTCCCATTTTCAGTGAATATATGTTTATGTATATACTCGTGTGTTTAGGTACATTTACCTCTGTGTGTTTACATAAAACATACATAATAATCCATACAGTGGCTGGCAAACTGGGGATAAGAGTTAGCCCTTGAGAGGATCTCCTGCCACCACATTCACACAATAAAACAGTTCAGCTGTTGTGAACAACCATTCCTGATGTAAAATTCTGAGCATGGTTTCCACTGCTTTTAAGATGCAAATCTACAGGCCTGTAGTCCAGGGAATGGAGACCCCATCCCTGTGGCAAAAGCAGCTGTGCCACACTGTGCTCCAGGCATCTGAAAAAGCAACTACTACACAGTTATGCTCCAAAACAAGATCCTCCTTTTCTCATACAGCCATTACTTTTTGAAAAAAATACCTCTTGAGGTAACTCCAGTAAGATTCTGCACCAACATACAACACACCCTATGTGCTGCTGTGATTTAGGGGACAAAAAAAAAAAAATCCAGTTTGTCTCTGATGCCATTGTGCATTAGTGATGATGTTCTCAGACCTTTCCTGTGAACTCTGAAATTGATGGTTCGTTGCATAACTTGCCAGAGAATACAATATTTACGTACTTTTGTTCAATTATTGTCTGGAACCTGTACATCCAACACACCAAGGAGAAAGGTTCACTGTCTGAATACCTAAAAAGGCCATGCCCTGGAATAGTGCTCAGTAAGCTCAGAAAAGACACCTTTTCTAGACCTCTGTGAAGGACATTTAATCTTATCAGCCCTTCCTTTCCAAGATAAAGGGGTTTTCATGTATACAAAAGCCGTGCTGAGTGGTGTGACAGCCCAGCCATGTGTCGCCCACCTGGTGCAGCACTGGCAGCTCTCGGGGCCAAATATGATGAGTTTTGAGAGGATAAAATTTCATAAATTCAGGGGGCAAGTTGGTGGATGTTGGAGTCTAGCAGGGTGTGTCAATGTAAATAAGTGAAACACAAACAGCCTTTGAAAAAGTGGAAAATAAATTGTTGAATTCTTTGGGGTTTATTTTTTTTAGATCCCTCTGCTTCTCCTTCCACCGATTTTTTACCCTTTTAACATGCCAAGGCATCAATGCATATTTATTTCTAGGGAATAATGAATAAAGACTTCAGGATATGACTCTTCAAAATAAAGTAATCTTTTTATTCAAATACGAAAAATCAGAAATCAGTGTCACTAGCTGCCTCAACACATAATATTTTTCATGTATACAAAGAAAAAGCTTTCCCTTAAATTTTAAAAGTTTAGTTTTAACTGCTAATGCTTGGTGCTTTTTTTTCAGCCTTTTCTCCCTTTCTAAAAGAAACCACATGTTTAATGATCTCAGTAATAAATCATTAGTCAGTGGACCCTACTCCTTCATCTCCAGCAACTCAGAAGGTGAAAGAATTCTACAATCACAATCATCTTTTGTAACTGAGCCCTTCCTGAACTCTTTGCGTGCAATCAACATGAGAATTTGCCTGTGATATACAAATTTATTTTAGCAACTTTCACCAGAGCAGATCTTTTTCTGATGTCATTCTCCTGAAAACTGTAGACAAATATTCTATTAAAAAGCGCAATTTAATAATTTGAAACTTGGCAGAATAATTAATAATAATAATAATAATAATAATAATACTAGTAATAAATAATAATAATGACAAATTATCACCTTTTTCAATGTCATCATTTTAGCATCATCTGTAGTGCTGTTTGAACATTTTCAATCATCATAGGGAAAAATATAATCCCTGGCTGTTTTGGGAGCACTTGTGTTTGTTTACTGTCATCTGCTGCCATCTGATTTTTTTTCACTCACTTATAAAAAGCAGTTCCCAGGAGTGCTTGGACAAACAGTCATTAATTTCTTCTGCTTTGAGAATTTTTACCCGTAAGTATTTTTGTTTGATAAGACTGGTATTTTTCCTCAAGTTCGATCTTGAGCAGGATACCGCAAGGATCTGCAGTACCCACAAGTTCCCTCAGCAGGTGTACTAAAAGCAGAATTCAGCAGAAAAATTTTTTCCTTGATAAAAGTCTTTTTGCCTGTTGACGCAAAATCTGTCCCTATGCTACCTGCCCACTCCAGACTCCTTCTTGCTCCATAAACTTTCCCATTGGCTGCCTCTTGGGACAAGGTGTTCAGGACTCAGGTTTTGAAGAACTTGGCTTCTGAAGGCCAAAGCGGCCTTAAAAAAATGTGACCCAGGACACACGGAGCAAATGTTCGTAAAATAGCTATTTAAGCCCTTGACTCAATGTCTGGAGGAAGTCTGCTTCTTTTTTTTTGCTTTCTCAGAAGCTAATGTTTTCCATAAAAAATGAACTCGCTACCTTCTTCCCCAAATGTTCCTAAAGTAAAGGAACCAAAGCCTCTGCTTTTGGAAGTCGCCAGTATTAAAGAAAACATTTAAGCATCTGTTTAAATGCCACTAAAGTAAGTGGAAAATAGAGACATGTCTTCATAATTCAAGCCCAGAGTGACTCTCAAGACTGTCAGGCCCCTCTCCTAGGTCTCTTCTTTGTTCAAAAACTAATTAATAATTGGCAGGCCTAAATGGCCTCAGGCCTCTTTGCCTCAGGCCTGCTCAAATCACTCCAACTTTCTTCTTCTCACCTCTTTGCTTGTCTCTTTCTTGAATTTGGGTTGGGTGAGGCATCATCAGGCTTTGTCAGGCAGGAAACATATTAAATCCTTCCCCACCATGACCAAAGTCTCAAAATTGGTGACAGGTTCAGCTAACTTTGGCAGCTTAATATAAATCTTGATTACCAGATGTGAACTGAAAACTTACAATATTGGCAATATGGCAAACTCTCCTTTAGTACTTGCCCTTCACAGCTCCGTGTAAGCAGTTCCTGAATCCTGCAGTGAGTCCAGGACCTGGGATAAAGGATTTCTGAGTTCTTAAGTTTCAATTCCCGTCCTCAAATACAAGTTCAAAACTGACACTGCTTATGCAGAGATGCTGTGATGCTTTTTAGCCCATTTCTCTACCAAAACCAGGTTATGTTGAGGCCTCTTTGGTTGGATGCCTGTTTAATTATTTAAAAACCCAATGCAATTAATTTATTTGTCTATCTTAGTGCTGAGATATTGAGATTTAGACAGATAATTCCCTAAGTCTACTTAGATAATATTTTTTCCTCAAAATCTCCTAATTTATTTTATTTAAAAGCCCTCATTCTTTTTTCTTTTTTCATGGCATAAAGAAAATAGTTTGTCTTGACTATCTCTTGCAATCTTACAGGGTTTAAAAAATAATTGTTCTTGGCATTAATCAGGCACCAAAGATAAATATAGATGATTCCATCAGCTTTCACCTTATTATCTGTTATGGTTACCACAGGCCAAGAACCACATTGTTGTGGTTCAAATTCACCTACTTCAGTTACAACCTTGTTTACCTCAGAAGAACTACACCTGTCTGTCTATTCTTTCTTCAACAAAGTAAGAGGGAAGACAGCCAGACACCAAAATTCCATCAGAATCTCAACAGTTCTTCCATTAAAAAGAAAGAAAAAAAGAAAAATTTGGATTTTCACATGGCCCTTCTAGATCTAAAATGTCCAAAGAGAAAAATTTGTAATTACTTATTTAGATGGTGGACAGAACTGAGGACTTGTGTCAATTTTTTCTTGTGCCAATTTTACAAGCACATTATCTAATTTCTCCTTTCTTTCCAATGGAATGCTTCATTACTTTGCAATAGTTTATTATATTCAATATATATAGAGCTAATAAAAGCAGACATTATTTTTTTTATCATCCTACTTTCTTTTTCTTCCATGAAAGAGAACAGTTTCAGATGTTGGTCTTATCTACCTATTATATTAATTGGAATATTTTCAAGATTGCAATTGAATTTAAAAAAGAATAGCACATCTTTTGAAATGAAAGCCAGCCTGAAAAAGGCTTAATTCAAAAGGCAGAGCTAATTTAAAGCTCAAAGCAGAGGAAGGTAACCTATTATTTTCAAATAAAATGGGAACAGACATGAAAAAATTTCTTTCGTGCTTCACATGAAGATAGAAAACCCTGAAAATCTTAACAAGCTTCTGTCTTTGTCAAGTTTCTAACTCAGATCTCAGATTTTTGAGCATCTGTCAGACTGAAACTCCAAACCCTGCCCTGCCTACTCAAATTATGGACTTCAGACCTACATGAAGCAGCCATATTGTGCCTCCTTCTCAGCATCAAGAAAATAGAGGCAGCAAAAGATGTCCGTAATAATTTTGTACTTTCTGAATAGGAGTAATTGAATAGGAGTAATTTAAACTCCCACTTTTCTTCCCCAGACTGGAGAATAACAGGCACTTTCTGCATTTTCCAAACATTATTTCAGTAGAAAATACAAAGTGAGTTGGGGTTTTATTGATCCCATCCCCCCCCCCCCCCTTTTTTTTTTTTGGAGGTGGAGGGTGAGGGGGTTTGTTTTTGTAGATGTATGCTTGTTTGGTTTTGTTTATTGGGGTTTTTTCCCCCAAAGAAAATAATTTTCTGGAGAGAAATTTGTGTCTTCTATCTTCAATATTCACGGCCTTTCCAGGAGAATGAAACAGCTTTTCCTCCTACTAATCCCAACATCTGGTGGAAACTGGAACCCAAACTTTGGTGATCAGTGCTTTTACCTTTCTTCAGGGCTGGAAAATTATAGTTTTGGAGGATTCGGTTAGATGATTCAAAAGGTTTTTTTCAGTCCCTCAGTTCCTATATAAAAGCAACCCTATAAAGTTAGCAAAACGAATTGCTGTCTGGTGTAAATCAAATAATCTGAAGTAGATTCATCAGTTTCTTCCCTGGATCCCAATTTCCTGCACTACCATGCTGTCCAGCTCCCTGATTGACAAGATTGCAGCTTAATTCAGGAGTAGAAGGCAACTGGCTAAATTGGCAGGATTTCAAATGCCTTCCCTGAGGTCCCAGTCCCCAGCTCTTGTCCTGTGCTTATGAGTGCCTGCAGGAAGGTTATCGCAGCTGGGGCAGATGGAGATTTATGCAGCCCACGCTTTTCCTCTGGGAGACTTCCTAAAAAAAAAAAAAATTGGAAAAACATGAACAAGCAATTCAGCTTCTAAAAAAAAAAAAAAAAAAAAAAAGTAGGGCTGTAACATTTCTTCTGTTCCCAGGGAATCTGAGGAATAGCAAGCTCAAGAATCTTATATGTCATGTATCCTCACCTGTTCTCTCTCCTATTTCAACAGCTGCTTGCAGTCATTGTAAGAGCATAATTATTACTTTGGGGATTTCAAGCCTGTGTGGAGAGCCTCTGCCTTAAAACAGGTATAAGACAAGCAGATTGTCTCCACAAAAAGAAAACTGTGAGAGGACAAAAAAACCCACAGCACCATGCAGCATCCTCAGGAGGTGAGGGAATTCTGCTTGTCCAAATTATTAATCTTTAAAAGCACCCCACCACTCTGAACTGAACAGTCAGTCCTCTTCGAATGCCTGAACTTTCTGTCCAGTTAAACATCGACACAGTATCTTAAATAATTAAGGGATGTGTTTTTTATCCCTGTACCTGTTCAGTTAACACCGAACCCAGGAGGAAGCCATTCATAACACCATTCAAGTCTGTAGAAGTCCCAAGGAGGAAATCAGAAAACAAAGGAAAAAGGAAAGGAATAAAAAGGAAAGGAAAGGAAAGGAAAGGAAAGGGAAAGGAAAGGAAAGGAAAGGAAAGGAAAGGAAAGGAAAGGAAAGGAAAGGAAAGGAAAGGAAAGGAAAGGAAAGGAAAGGAAAGGAAAGGAAAGGAAAGGAAAGGAAAGGAAAGGAAAGGAAAGGAAAGGAAAGGAAAGGAAAGGAAAGGAAAGGAAAGGAAAGGAAAGGAAAGGAAAGGAACAACAACACCTTCCTCTCAAATCCACCAAAGACAAAAACCAACCAACATAACAAAAAATCCTCCCCATAAAGCAAAGAAAAAATCCCAAACCAAAACCAAAAACTGAACTGGGCATCTTCAAGTAGGTATAACAATGCTTCTGGGCTTTATTTTAAGTATATAATAAAGTAAAGTATGCTTCAGAGAGGAAACCTTCAGAACCAGTCATTTAATGAAAATTAAACAGAATAGGTAGGGGACATACACATATTCTAAAATTCAAGGTCTACTTCAGTGTGGCTAAAGGGCAGTTCATGGACACTGCACATAGGAAAGAAGTCAAGAGTGCAGTTTTAAATCTAGGGAAAGCCTTGTGTACTCACAACCTTGTTGACTTTTTCTAAATGTCATACCTAACTGGTCTAATGGAATATACTACCTTACAAATTTTGTTCTGCCTCATATTTTTGCAGAGTCAGGGCCACAATAGTTGTACTACTAAATAAATGTTATTTGAACCAATTGTTTCACTTGTGCTCAAGGGAGAGCTCCATCTTTCCTCTCTAAAGAAGTAGAAAGTGTTTTGTGCAAACTGTCAATGCAAACACATCTCTGTTTGAGAGTAATCAGCAAATTCTTCTGCCTTGATTTTTTCTGTTTTTTCTCCAGCCAGTGTCTTTGGTTACAGTGAAGGGACATGACAAATCCTCAGTAGGGAAGTCCTGAAATTCAGCTGTTTCTGTCTAAGCAACACCACCAGTGCTAAGATAAGGGAGAGAAGTGCTGTGGATCACTGATGCTGCTCTTGTCAGATTTGCCAGTCTTCCACAGTGTAAATTCAGACAAATAGGAAAAAAATATCAGCTTGCCCAATCTGGCTAATGAAATAGTGATGCTAGAGCAGAACTACAAAAATTACAGGAAAACCACAATGGACACAGATTCTCCATGATGAAGACTCCACAGTTTTTACATTGTTTAACTACAACAGAGCTGGGATGAAGGCAGAAGAAATGGTACAGATAAACACAGCAGAAGGCACTCAGCTGTCTCCCTGTCACAGCTGAGGTCACAGGCTCAGGAGAAGTGGCAGGAGCAGCAGGTGCCCCTGAAATCCTCCTGGCACTCTGCCATTGTCACATGTTGGCTGGGTCACTCCGCGTGAATCAACAAAACCCCTCTCCCTGTTCCAGCAAAATACCCTGCACCAGCCACTGAAGGGTTCCCTTTGGAGGCTTGGAGCACTTGACCTCAGGCACAGAGAGGATAACTGCAGTATTCCCAGTGATTCCATGAGCTTTGAATCAGCTCCATATAAACTGTGGGAACAAAATGTCACCCAATGGCCTGCCTGGGAATCAACTCTCCCAGGCACTGTGGTTGTCACTGACCTTCACAGGGGCAAACTGCAAACTCAGTTTTCATGCATCTGTTTTCAGTTGATCTGTTTTCAGTCAATTCCCTTCTCTTGAGGGCGAAACCGCCTGAGAAATAATAAAGTCAAAACACCAGGGGAAAGGGATTTCTGCAGGAATCACATGTATGAAAAATTGTGTCCATGAAACTGTGTGGAAAAAAAAAGGAAAAAAGTGCATTCTGATGCTAGTGGGGAGAGTAGACAACTGGAATGGGTCTCTGTTCTGAGTTTGCAAGTTGCCAATGAAGAAATGTGACAGAGAACTTCACCTGCCTGCTTTTTCTCCCTATATGTGCAATCAGATCATATCTGAATTGTTGGAAGCAGAAACCTGGAAAGAAGATGGGCTTCATGCAAAGAGGAAATCACCTGGGAAAAGCCAGGACCAAAATAATAGGAATACACACTCTACTGCCTGGGGCACAGCTTCTTGTGTCGACATGTCGAGAGCAGGTTGACTTCTACCTTTGTCTGGTAGATTCATGTGCAAATTGAAGTTTGTAGTTCATTGGATCAGGTTTTGTTGCTGTTTTATTTGCATGCTTTACTCTAAATCCTCTCCTAATAGAATGGGGTAAGAAAGAAAAAAAATATATAAAAATTGTTATAAGCAGTAATAATTATTAAGGAAAATGAGGCAGAATCAAGATAATGCTAGCTCTCAGAAAAAGAATTGTTTCTGATAAAGGAAGAGCTCTGTATATGATTTATAAATGTCAGTGAAAATATTCTGTTTATTTTAAAATATTTCATGCTGTAAGAATATTATTATGTATATTTATTTTTTATATAATGATTCTCAGAGAGCACCCTGTAGTTTATTTGCCAATAACATGCAATAGCTTTTACAGGCAGATATTAAAAAAGGGGTTTTGGACTCTTTGATAACTCAAATGCTGAATGAAGAATTAAAGATTTTAATCAATGTCTTTCATCCCATTTCACCAGGCAGCCCAGCCAGAGGATCTAAAATAACCACTGTTTCCCTGCATAAATGTCTTTATATAGAAAGGGGCCTCTACCTATACTAAGTAATATTTCAGTCTAATCATTTTTATTGCCTTCTTTCTAGCTGTTTATTCCCTGGGTTCACATGTTGATCCTCCCTTATTGAAATTATATCAAGTTGCTTTTGAAACAAGTGTCATGTCATAGCAAGTATATTACTTATTTCAATCACAAAATATGAGAAAGAGGACAAAAAGTTACTAAACACAAAAAGTTTCCTTTCATGTATATTGTCAGCAACATATTGGGTTATTTACAAGTTTTATATTTTAAAAATATCTCTGAAGTAAATTCAGTGTCTTTTACAGAATCATGCACTGGACCAGTTCTGCTCTCAATTGGATCAACACAATCCTCTAGAAGTCAGTGTCATTACAGCATTGTAAAGGTGGGATGGGATCTGGTGTGTTCCTTCTTACTCCTTTTGGCTGAACTATTCTATTACATATATTTTCTTTTTCTTTCCTTCTTTTTTTTCTTTTTAAAACTCAGTTTCAACTTTTTTTTTTTTTTTCCCCAGCTTTTTGCCCCAGGCTTAAGTTCAGTTTGGACAGTCTGAACTGAGAAAAAAAAAGCAAAACAAATGCTGTTGTTTCCTTTTGAAAGTTATTCAGGCACCAGGGGCTAGGTCTTGATTAATGCTCTCTTTTGAAGCCATTGTTATCTAAGATCTTATACAATTTGTTTTGGAATTTTCATTGTTTTCAGAAGTCATGTTGAAAACTTAATGAAGTTAACACAAAGGACTACTGTAATGAGGTAATGAGATAAGTCCATACCAACAAAAGGGACAAAAATTAATTATTTCATATGCTGCCAGTGAGCATCAGTGTTAAGGGAATGTATGAACAGTGAAAGTCTGATTCAGTTGCCCAAACAGATGCATCCAGCAACATTTGGGATACCCTAGGATTTCTCACATGGCATTCATATGCAAATCCAGAAATCCTTGCTTTCTTGGGGTATCATATCTGACAAGACTCTGCAAATTCTGCAGTGTCTGAAATGACATGGGAGTTTTGTTGAGCCGATTGAATCAAGACCTGTCTGTGTATTCCATCACTTGTCATCACCAGAAAAAAAAAATCAGCTTTACACTTTGTTGATGAGGGACACACCCTTTAAATGCTTCAAACATAATCTGGAAAATGCTCTATATGAAGTCTGCAAAGCATGAAGATGAAAACAGTGAAGTCCCCACATCTTTATGACACATACTTTGTTCTATTGACTGTCCAGTTATAGTACATTCCCCTGGAGACAAATACAGCTACGTTGTGGAACCTTAGAGAACCAGGTAAAAGCCAGAAGTCCAAATAAACTGCTGCATAGATACAGCCGCTGTGACATTTGCAAAGTTGTACCTGTTTCACGTCATAGTGAATTGATTGGTAAGTGAATTAATCTGGGCTTTAATACAATACTGAATATAGGCATCCAACAGGATTTTGTTTCCATCAACATGAGCAAGATTAGAGCAGAGTATCATAAACTGCTGTCCAACCATATATAGCATGGAATATTTATCAATTAAAGTGAGACACTGAACAATTCAGTTTATGCCACGAAACATACTTTTTTGTGGAAGGATCATCTAACTTTTATTTTACCCTTGCTGTAGCATTTGTTATGGGTATTAGGAGTTCATTTTACTCTGCTTTTTCAGAATGAGCTTCCAAGTGATCTGTTCCCATTTAGTGTATGAGAAAGCCTTTTTTGAGACAGTGTTTGCAGTACACAGACAAAACAGTGTCTGCCTTGCAGTTGTCACTAATTTAAAGTCTTCATCCGTTTGGATTGCTGGTCTGTTATGTTTAGTAAACTTTGCCATCTTGTCCAAGTCACTGTGACAAGCACCACTTCTTTTTCACTTATTTTTTCTTTTCCTTCTCCAAACCACCCTTTTTCCCTCACTAGGACAAACCCCCAGACCTCCAGCTCTGCTCTGGTAGTTTTTGACACTGTGCCCTGACACTGTGCCCTGATGTGGAGTGATGGATTGTGCTGCCAAACCATCACCAGTGACGTTCAGCACGTCTTTGGAGGGGTCACTTCAGGACAGGCCAGAAATCTGGCTGTAAGCTCCTTTCTATAGATGGTTTATTTTAATCGTGACGTTACTAAAATCTAGATCTCTCTGTGAATGTTTATGATTATAGTGACCTCTAGGGGTTTGCTTTCTATCACAGAGTCTTTAACTTTGGCTACAGGATTGCAAGGCCAGTTCCCTGCTCAGTTTTCCCAGTGATGCCGCATTTTTGCACATTGCAATTTCTTTAAAAATTAAAAAAAAAAAAAAGAAAAAAAAAAGAAAAAGAAAAGGCATGAAATGAACACACAAGTGACAAGATAGAAATTCACACAGGTACATGTTTTTGGGTGCCTGGTAAGATTCAACACAACTTCAGAGGTGAGGAAAATCTTGGAGAAATTTGGAATATTTTCAAGGTCTGACAGTGAAATGTCTTACAAGTACAATGAGCTATGCTATTCTTAAATGTTCTCCTTACTAAATTTGGAAAAGCAGACTGGGTCAATTGTCCATCACCCCCCTCCCCCTCCCCCCCCAAAATACTCCCAATTTCTGCTTTTGCTTATGCATTTGGAATTACTAGATAATCATTAAATCCATAGCTGGAAGATGAAAAATCCTATATTCTTCATCAGAGTTGAAGATTAATTTCACTGCAAAAACTGTATCAGCTATCAACGGGACTAGATATAGTATAGAAAAATAAAATATAAAAACCCTAAAAGAGCAACTTAAGCTGACAAAACTTAAATCAAGAGCAGAAACACACTAACCAGGTGACTCTTAGCTGTCAGTTAAATTTGAATTTACTATGGCAGTAAGATAGAATTTTTAGCTGTTTTATAAATTGCATGTCAGACAGCCTCAGGCAGCAACATCAGAAAACACTACACATGGGGAGGAATGCTGAATTTCAGTCAAGGACTGGACAAGTCTCATTTTGCTCACCAGGTTCAAATTCCTGGTCTTCCTTCTTCAGTTTCTTTTAAAACTGTTTTAATTTGGCTTCTGTTTCCTTCAGTCCCATGAAGACTTTGTATACCTAATTTTGTTCTATAATTTCATTGTAGGCCTGTATTTTCACAGCTTTTTCCTGTCCTGCCTGTGAATCCTCTGGCTGGTTCTCTGTCTTGAATTGTTATGTGTTTTCCTTGGAGTGGTTCAGGCCCCAGACCTGCATGGTTGGCAATTCTTTATCTTTTTTTTCCCACTGCAAACAGGCCCACTGATAGCAGGCAAGCAAAGCGCAAGCAATAATTCTACACAGGCCAGTACCTCTGTGAGAACTATGAATTCTCCTTTCTCTTATCAAACACCAAGGTTTTTATGCAGCTGCCTCCACCCATTTTAAGCCACAACCTTTGAATTTCAGAATCATTCGCTATCATCTTTTATCTATTACTAGTCCTCAAAACTAGCTCCAGTCCTGTCCATCTTTTTGGTAGAATATCTTATAAAATAGATGCCCAAAGAAGAAAAATCTCTCACAATTTCCCCAAATCATCCTAAGAATGAGGTGGATGCTACTTTTAAGAAAAGGAGAAGCTGTTTCATTCCCAGAAATAGTGAGGCACCCATGAGAATATCCTTGATGCTGTGAAGTTTGGGAGCCTGTGTTAGAGGACTGGTCTGTAACAACCTGGCTCCAGAGAAGCAGGGTGAATATGTAAGTACAAAGATGATATTTCCTGATCTGAAAAGGTCTGCTGAAGAAGTCATTCTATTTGGACCAACTTAGCAAATTTTAAAAAACCCAAATAAAAAAACCTGCAAAAAACCCCAACAGTAAACACAAACAAAACCCAAACCCAGAGCTGGTGGTGTTACACATGGGTTCAAAGAGACTCATTTGCAGAATGTCCAGATGATGGATGAACTGAAATGCAGCAATATAATTACCACTTCTCCGTGGTTAACAGTAGTAAAAAGTATTCTTCCTTCTAATGTAAGAGGAATTTAGTAAGTGGTTCTAAACATTACGTTGCTAGGTGCTGCTTAAAACTAATTCCCTGTGTTGCTGTGGTCCAAATTAGAAGTGGTAATAAGCAGATATTATTTAATGAACAGCTTGAAAGCTATTCTCCCTTACAATACCTCCAGAGCGAAATGAAAAAAAATATGCATTTGCACAGCTTCACATGATAAAATGAGCTATTATTTTATATACAACTAAAAGGCAGTTGTCAGTTGATAATGGAATAAAACACAATAAAGAACAACGCCTTATAATTATAATAGACAATAAACCAATTTAGATATTATTTGTATGCCAAATACATGATGTGATTTGTTTGGCTAGTTAAATTATATTTTCATATGCCACACTTCGCTACGTAAGCAAAGTGCTTTGTGGCAAATAATTATTAACCAACTCTTCTATTAGTGACTGTTGACAAATCCAGTTTGATCAAAGCTGAGAAAATTCATCTCAATGATTTTCACATATAGAACATGAAAATTAGAAGAGAAATGAAAATGGCCAGTGACTTAAACTTGAGAATTATTTCATTGTGTGTGCCGTTTTAATTACAAAATGCCTGTTGCTGTGGGCATTTTTTCTGTGGTTAGTCTCCAACCAGTCATGGAACCACAGAGTCACAGAATGATCAATTTATATATCAAAGAATATTTAAAATTATGGTGCACTTGCACCAAAATTTGTGAGACAACCATGTCCTGACAGTTTTTAAAATCGATATTTACAATTGCTTTTGCATGCAGTTTTTTTGGGGTTTTTTTTTTTGGTTTTTAGGTTTTTTTAGGGGTTTTTTGGTGTTTTTTTTTTTGGGGGGGGGGGGTTGTGGTTTATTTTGGTTTTTTTTTTTTTTTTTTTTTTTTTTTTTTTTTTTTTTTTTTTTTTTTTAGTTTTCCTGTGCTTGCTCGTTATGAAATGATGGGCAATATTTGCCAAGTCCATGTTAGACTCAGGGCAAAGTAGAAAACTCAGTGGGCCTTGTATTTGAAAGAAAAATGTCACAGGAAGTGTGGTATCTCTGTGGTTACATGTCATTAATCTCAGTACAATTCCAGTGTGATCCGTCACGCCAGGAAGGAGTCTCTCACTCTTTTGCTGAAAGAGCTGCAAAATCTTAGCATTGAAATGGTGTTAAATACAACAGAGAAAAGCTGCCAGTGACAGTCAGAATTAAGCCAATTGTTAAAAATTATTAGAGTTAAAACTACATTACCTTTCATAGTGACTTGTATGTAGTAATAAATTATTTATTTATTTATTTATTTTTACAGATGGCCAGGAAATTAGCTGAATCTGCTTATTAGAATTTCCTCTGTCAATTTCAGTGGGAAAATCTTCCCTTACTCCTCTAAGGTGTTGAATAGCTGTCAACCACCTCACCATGTGCAATTTTGAAAGGCATTCCTTTTAACCAGTGTGACTCCTGGATCTCATTTATTTTTAAAATTACCTTGTCATGAGAGCTTAATCCACTTCTCACAGGCTCAGAGATGTGGCTTTTCATCCTTCCACTGCTTATCAACTTGGTCACCTCCAGAAATAAGTGCTTGACAGAGCTACATAAAATACATCCACTTTGGAAAACCTTAACAAGGATGCACATTAATTATCAAAAGTCTCAGCTCAGTGGGTACTCTACATATGGGCTGCCCATGTTGGAAGAAAAGCCTCCTATTTGTACTCACATTATGTAACAAAAGAAATTATTCAGGGCATTTTCAAAGCATTCTCCACATTTCCAAAGTTGAGTAGTTAAATTAGTAGCAGGTGAACTCTGGAATGGTTTTGGGCAGGAAGCAACAAAGAAGCAGCACTGCTGTATGTTCACCATGGAGACTGCAGAGATAGAATAGTGTCAATAAATTCACTTTGCCATTTCATTCTACTGTTCCGACCAAGTGTGATAGCCATATACAAGTTACCTTAGCTTCTTCCCAAACTGCTTCACCAGCAGGAACTCAAAGTCTAGCCAGGAAAAAGCAGCACTGCTCAAACTGATGATCATCTATAATATATTAATTATAATTATATTTTATGTTATATTTATAATTATGCTATGTTATGTACATATATTATATTAATGAAATTTAATCCTGTAAATGTGTACCATCTCAACCTGAAAAACTTATCACTCTAAGCTGTAAAATTTGCATTTTATCTACTACTAGTACTACTGTACAATGCTTCCAAGCACTCTGAACAGAAGCAATAGCTGGAGTTGTAAACTTCTGTTATTCAGAAACATCTTATGCAATTCACCTTTATAACTTCCTGCCGGTTGCATTTAACCTTTGGTT
The DNA here is from genome assembly GCA_034509425.1 of Eopsaltria australis. NCBI lineage: Eukaryota > Metazoa > Chordata > Aves > Passeriformes > Petroicidae > Eopsaltria > Eopsaltria australis. The sequence continues at coordinate 290,286 of JAVTVJ010000988.1, forward strand.
TTGCCACTGAAATATTTTCTGTGATGGCAGCCAAAGCAAACATCAGAAGTACCGTGGAATCCTTTCCCATAACAGCTTAAATTCCATTCACAGAAAAACACAGAGGTTATTTTCCTTTTCAATTTTTTTTTTTTTTTAACTTTAAAGACATTTTTCCACTTATCTATCAAGACCTGTCATATCTAATTACACATACCACAAAATGAAGTCTCAGCTGGGAAAAGTATTACTTCCCTTACCTGCTCTGTAGACCAAACCCTCAAAAACTAATTATCTAAAAACTAATTATCTCACGCTTATATATTCAAAGATATTCAAATTTCTGACAGATTGTTTTTGTTAGAAGGCCAGCACTGTTTAAGGATGAAAATCAAAAAAATGAGGCTGAACTCCAATTCTTAGATCCTTACCCTGATGAGCAGCAAGTGATAAGGAGGCTTCCCCTCTTTTGTTAAAAGTTACAGTACTACAAACTTTTAAGTTATATTGGTCCATTTTAAAAATGAAGGGGATAAAATATGTGAAGTCTATTTTCAAGTCCTATGGTCGATTCCAGAATGTGAGTGTTTCCTCTGCTGCGCAGGGTTTCAGTGAAATACGAACTGTCAGCCGATAGAAGATGCAATTTGCTGCAAACTGGGTGCATCAAATCCTTACTGAAGTTTCTGTGGTATATCAGCATCAAGTCAGATCAGGATTAATAAGAAGCTTCTTGGTGGGGGTTTGCACATGAGGAAGAAGTGAGAGCTCTTTCTTTCTCCAAGCTGCAGAATCACTGTGACGTCATTCGGTCTTTCTACCTGTGGGGAAGTTCTCCTGCCTTGTCCTGCTCTTTTTACATTCAAAGTGGTTTGCTGTGATGAACAAATGCTATGGAATGGCTCATGATTTATTTAGCAGGACTTGCCCCTGTCACATTCAAGAAATTTCCCAACTAAATCTTGTTTGCTCTTCCACCTCCCTCGCTGTAACTTCTGTGTCAGCAGAGTTGTTTACTGATGCACTGGAAAATGATGGCAGGAGGGAGGAAAACTCCAGAACTGTATGCTGACCTTGAAGGACTTTCTATGAAAAAAAACAAACCGAAAAAAACAAGGAAAAAAAGAAAAGCCATTTCTGTTAACAGTCTAAAGATGACTCAGAATGACTATTTTAATTACCATCTAATTAACACAGGACATTAATTAGTGGGTTGTTTAGTTGAGTTAGGCTTTATATAAGTGTGTCAGATAAAAAGGAAATTACATAAGCATAAAAGTCATAGCTGTTGAAATTGTCACATTAAAAACCATTAAATGCCTTTATTAAGTGTTTTCCTCTTCTCTGAGAGTTGCAATACATGCTAGAGATGTATTCTGTGTCTTACACTGCAGCTAAACTGTTTCTTGCATGTAGAGGAAATCTTCATCTGTTCAAATTTCTGATTTGATGCTGTTTTATATTAATTTTTTTCACTGTCAATTTTTAAGAGCTTTAGAGTTATTTAGAAATTATTCAAATGAATTTAAATTCAAGGTGCTTGCTGTTAATTTAAAATTACAAAGGTTAAAAACTATTGGTATCATTTCAGTCAGGAGTAATTCTATAAAAAAACAAAGAATAAAATCTACACCATATACTCTGCTTTCTATTTGTCTTGTCTTTGTAAGCTATCTGATGAGTTTGGCTGGATAAACAAGAGAATTAAGTAATAATGAATGTGTGTTTACTTATGTAATTTAATTCAAGATTATATTTGCGTATGTTGTATTTTCATAATTATTTTATTAGCCAATAATTTAGCACAATTAGAAATATAAATATAGCTCTAAATTGCAAAGACTTTTTAATGGGTACTCCCACTTTGGGTCATTCCAAAGTCAACATTCCACTTAGGGAAAAATATTTTCTGTGGTTTCTGAAGGTGTATGCAGCAAAAGCAAAAGATCTGATAACCAGGGCAAAGAAAGGTATCCTGTGTTTTTAGTCTGTTCTGGGGAGTGCAAAAAGACAGTATCATGCCTGGCAGCCCTTGAGCCCTTTTTTTATCCTCCCCACTCCATTATTAGACATGGAAAAAAGGAGGCTCAGGGAGTACTTTTGGTTTTTTAAAACTTCCTGACAGAAGAGTGGAGTGAGGCTCTGCTCCTTGGGAATGAGGGATGAGAGGAAATGACCTTGCCCTGTGAGAGGGGAGATTTAGATTGGACACTAGGAAAAAATTCTTCATTGAAATGGTGATGAGGCATTGGAAGAGGTAACATGGAGAAACAATGGGATCACCATCCCTGGAAATTGTTTAAAAAATGCATGGATGTAGCGTTTGTAGCACTTGGGTTTGCTGGTGACACGGCTGTGCTGTGTTTACTGGTTGGACTTGGTGATCTTAGAGGTCATTTCCAACCTTGACAGTTCTGCCATTCTGAGCATGATTTTGTGTTTGTGGCACCTTCTGACTCACTCACTCACCCTTCAGGATCACTGCTGGCACAAAACAAGGAAGGAAACAAGGACACAGGAACATTGGCTTGCCTGGTGGCTGCCCAACAAGTTAAATACACAAAGAACAGAAATTCCGTGTGCACTTTGCAAATGTTCACCTCACTGAAAAGAAAACAATTTTTCCTCTCTCTCAGGCACACCTTAAACACCATGATAAATTACATGCTTTACATATATGTCACAGTTGCACTTTTTATGGCACGCAAAGGCTCTGAAAGATTCTTTCCCATCATCCAGTTCTGACAGGAGTCTATTAAATTTTCTCTTCCACAGCAGTGGTATGTGGTCACGACTTTAATTTCCTGTGTGTGGAATCAGAAGCTTGCTGGAGGAACCACCATTCAGAACAGCAATTACAGCAGAAGAGCTTTGTGGACAGCACAATTGATATTTAAAATGTCAATACCTGGCAGCTGCCAGGCCTTCCTGTGGTAGAAACAGGGATTGAAGACTCAGTTTGGAGGCCTCAAAATTAACAGAAAAATAGTTTATTATCCAAAGAAAAGTAGAAGGAAAAAACTTAGAAACTAAGCAACATCATTTCAGGGCCAAGCAGCTGTTGAGTGGAGCAGGGAACAGATGAATGTACTGTTTCAACAAGACCTGGTTTAGACAAGTTCTTTGAAACCTGCTTCAACCATTACACCCAAATGGGAAATTCAGTCCTTAACCTTGAGATAGGACCTTGGTACTGGGGAAAATCTGTGAAAAGCTCCTCAGCAAATATGCAGCTCCCCTTTCAGCCTGATAAAACATCGCTGGTTTTCCAGCTTCTCGGTAAAAGCAAGGAAAAAGAAGTATTTCTGAAGCAAAGCCAGCCCTGTGGCATGAAAACTGAACAACATGTGATATTCCATAGAATAAAAACTCAGCACCTGAGATACATATGGCAAGATGCTTCAGTTTTCTTGGAAGACAAATAACCAAGAAATCTGTCAATCTAGGTCCTATAAGCCTGCCAAAAGGAACTGTAGCTACAACTAAAATTGTAGATGTTGTCCTTCAATTTTTTTTTGTATGGTCAGATCTTGAAATTGACCATTTTATAACCAAATTTCTGAGCATGATTTCACATGTGCGAAATATTCCTTAGGACAACTGTTTTTCTTACAGGTGCATGAAGGGAGAAGGAGAATGGGGAGAGAAAACAAAGACTGAACAACACAGCATATTTAACTTGGCATCAATTTTAGAAGTTTCACAGTGAAGAAATAATACCAATTTGGACAAGCATTAGACACTAGCAAAATAGTCATTAAGTAGCAATAAAGGTAGTGAAATAGTTGATTAGATGACAATGTAAATGACACAAATTATTGGAACGAAAATTAATACTGGGTAGGAATGTACTTGATGGTAAGATCTGTGCAAAACCAGATATGTATTATGAAAACACCCAATGCATTTTTGCAAATACTAGCACAGTTAATATTTCTTCTGCTTCTGGAAATTTGTCTGCTGTTCTGCAATAATACTTTTGAGCCACTTCTACAGCTCTTCAAAAAAAAAAAAAGGGGAAATTCCTACTGAATTAGTTGTGGAATTATACACGTCCCAAAACATAGTGAGCAAGAATCAAGACCTCCAAAGTTTAAGCTCTAAGGGTGGCTCATCTTTTCTCCTCTGATTTTCACAGATTTTGAGCCTACAAGCAGCAAAGTGTATTCTTTTCCCTTGGCAAAATATTTTGAGTGTTACCTAAAGCATTTAACATGTAAATCAGTCCTTCCAGGCCATTACTTGTGGCATTGTCAGCAAGTTTCAGTTTTAAGGCTTTTTACACTGATGAGGGAGTTAGTGTTTGTATTGTACCAAGAAATACAGAGTCCTTCATCAGTAGGCTCATAATTTCTTGGGAAGCATTCTTTGTACTACTTGAGGGATATGAATGTGGCTCAAGTTAACTGAAACCTCGTTGGAGGGGTTGTCATGTCAAAAAATTCAACTCTTGAGATAGAAAGAGGTAGTACAACCCCTGAGGATCTCAGGGTCTGAATCTGTTTTACTTAGACAACAAAGAACCATTGAGTTTCTTTGCTCAAAAAAAAAAAAGTTTTGAGATAATTCAGTGAATGATAAATTGGGGGAGAGGAAACCAGAACCAATTTACATACAGTTTAATCTATAATTATTGTTACAGATCACCTTTCTTGATGTTTATTTGTTTGCTTGCTTGCTTATTCGGTGGGATTTTTTTGGGTTTTTTGGGTTTGGTTTGGTTTTTTTGGATTATTTGTTTGGCTGGTTTTGGTTTGGTTTTCATTGTTGTTTTCTGGGCTTTTTGTTTGTTGGTTTTGTTTTTTTTTTTGTTGGGTTGTGGTTGGTTGGTTGGTTGGTTGGTGTTTTTCCTTTTTTTTTTGGTTAGATTTTTTTAGTAGGAAGGGGAGGAAATTGCTATAAATTCATCTCTTCAGTTCGTAATAAACTCCAGAACTGTCATTTTTGTATTCTGTTTTTCACTCAAACTGCCCCATGCCCACAGACCACTGCCAGGACACCACATTAATTATCCAGAGGGTAAACAGCATGAAAACTCACTATAAATATAAAATGGCACAACTACATTAATGTATAGGTTGAAAATATCTACAGTACCTTTTGAGCTGAAGACAGAAACCAACCTGAAAAGGTCAGGTCACTGACAGATGCTGTTGCATAATTATGTGCATTCCTGTTTTAATGAAAGATTTCATCTACCTCTGCTTGTCTGGGTCCAGCACGAAAAGTAACAATTCAGGCTGTGTTGATGACACTTTGCAGCCAAACAAGTTCTTCCAGCCTCACCTAATTCTTTCACAGTGATTTAATTTTTAGGAGCAGAAAGGCTGGGTATCAACTATCTCTGTAACCCTTTCCCATCTACATGATATTTCAGGGATTTCTTAAGGCTTAAAGAATTCAAGTCTAGTTCCAAATCAGACAGACAAATACAAACTAAATCTCTGTGCTGAAGTCACACCTAAGCCAGCCACTCTGTGACATCAAATTTTTCTATTAATGTGGCTAATTAAGACATTCCATGTTATTTGGCTTTGTTTTGTAGTGGTGAGTCTCATTGTACAGTGGGAAATAGAATAGTGGGAGGATTGCAGTATTCTGCTGTGACAAAGAACCATCTTAGAACAGTCTTGGTTAGCAGGAAAACACAAATTTTTATTAATGTTACATAAAAAACCCCTTAACCATGTAGAATTTCCCCAAACCTTCCATAAAGGCACTGCTCTGTCTTTAATCAGGGTGAATAGAGCAGAATGGTACAGAAACTATAATTTTCCTCATTTCCATCACAATTTTTTTGCAGATTTCTGTCTACTGCCGAAAGTTTAAATGCAGACTTTTACACACAGTAAGCACTGATGAAGACATGTAATAATTTGTGAGTGGCAGGGTTTAAGTCTAATGTCACAAGGAAAAGGGCTTTGATCTGATTTATTCCTGATTTCTTTCAGATTAAGAAATTCCTGTTCCTAACAGAGGAACAGCAGCAAACAAAAAGAGTTTCAAATGGAAGAGTGCTGGTAGTTAGCAGAGATCAAAGGTAATTACAAATACTGCCCAGTAAAGCATTTTAGCCTGTGCCTGTGTAGCACTTTAAGAAGGTAAATAGTTTAATTTGATGGAACTTGCATTCTTCAGATGACATGAATGCACAAGCTGGAGTAGAGAAGATACTGGTTTTTTATCATGTTGGCAAAAAGACAAGTTATGATGGTTTCAAACAGCAAAGATGCCACACACACTCTAAAGTCAAAAGTCATGGAAAAGTCATGGATGTGTTTAATAAAAACAACACATAAAAAGATATCTGTAAGTTGAATGAACATATTTTTGCTTGCAATATGAGGTTTCAATCCAAGTAGTGTTGACATGACACTATTAAAAAATACCCTATGCAAGTTCCTGTACACTTTTAACTGTGGTATGAAGTTGTGTTCAAAGCATACTGAATTATTGTGTTTTGGGAATAGAAAACAAGTAAATAATTAAAAGTAAAGTAAATAATTCCCAAAGTTATGGTCATCCATACTGAGAGAAGGACAATAGACAAAAATCCAGTATATAACAATTACACAATAAGACTTAGATAACTAAGGATCAAGGAACACAAGAAAAAATGGTGGGGGGGTGAAAGGGTACAATGATACAATATGGAATCCATGGTTCAACAGTTGGACAACTTTTTAAAAAATAACTACTGATTATCTCGTCCTGGTGGCAAATTACCTCCAAGTGAAATCAGCAAAAGAGCTTTAATTACTGCAAATGGAACTGAATCAAAATCTTTCCTAAAATCTTACAGTTTGGTTCCTGTTCTTGGTTTTGTTTTTTTTTTTTAATCCTCCACATGTGCTATTACACCATGCGGTCAGTTCAGGCTGCCTCCTGTGATTTTGTTGCTGTTAAAGACTTTCAGGGATCCTGTCAATGCTATTGAGTGTCTGCCAAAGAGAAACATCACAGAAAAAGCAGTGCTTAGGGACAAAGAGTGTCAGATGTTGCAGCAACACTGTAGGAACCTGACTGAGATGAATCAAAGCATCCTTGCCACCACAAATGAAGCAGCTGTGATAATGTCCTGTGCATATCAACTCACTCAAATGAGATGTTAGATCTCACTTGGCTTGCTGAAGTTTAGAATAATCACCACACAGTTGGATTCAAAAGCTCAGAATCTCCTTATGTTTGGTGTTACATATAAAAATATTTTTTAGCCTTCTTTGCACTTTGTACATATCGTAAGCCCCTCACCATACTCTTCTGCAGTATCCTACAAAAAAAAAGCTTAATTCTAGCTTTTCGTTGTAACATGGGGTTTGCCCCTGCCATAGGTGAAGTCCCCACATCTACATAAACCAATATATATTCTATATGCAGTCCCAGAGAAATTGGCTTAGGCATCACTGCATCTGCACAGCAATTAATTTTATGTCAAAACCTCTGGCAGCTATAGCTGGACAATCGCTTTTTTTCCACCACCTTCCTTCCTGGCACTGGCAGAACCAAGCAGTGGTTAAAGCTGCTGCCTGATGAAGATTTCCTACTGTTCACTTTGCTCACTGTTTGCTCAGCTGTGGTGCAGGTTATCAAATATAGCAATTGTAATCTGTGGTGCAAGGAGAGGCTATGAGAATACTTGTCTCATTCCAGTGACATTGTCAGAGATCCTGGCCTTTTGTTTTTGCACTGTCAAATAAAACCCTCACATCCAGGTGAAGTGGCACTGCAAACTGGGCTAACTTGTCCCACTGGCTGTACAATACCGTGGCAGGAATCTTCTTTAACTCAGCCAAATGTGCAGCAAAGATTCAGGATAGGTCACTTGGATCAACAGATTTTCAGTGCCTTCCCACATTTTCACTCTCTTCAACGGCACAAAGAAAAAAAGAAAAAAGAAAAAAGAAAAAAAGAAAAAAGAAAAAAGAAAAAAGAAAAAAGAAAAAAGAAAAAGAAAAAAGAAAAAAGAAAAAGAAAAAAGAAAAAAGAAAAAAGAAAAAAAAAAGAAAAAAGAAAAAAGAAAAAAAAATCTCTCATCAGTATTTGCAAAAAAGTCACAAAAGAATCATCTTACTAAAGAACAGACCTCTGCACTACATGTTGCAGACACTGTAGTGCAGTGCATTAGAGGAAATTATAGAATCTAATAACTCAGATGGCTCTTCCATAATTTAAAGCTGTGCAAAACTGAGCAGTAACTGCTTGGAGAAGCATTCAAACACATAGGCAGCAGTGCCTCAATATCCACTGGTAAACAGGTGAATATTTACTGCAGTGATTAGGTTGCATTTAGACACTCTCTGTGTCAAATGATGAAGGGCTGGGGGAAAGCTGTGTGCCACTCAGCCCCTCCAAACTCTCACAAGTGTTGTTCTAAATCAAATGTCAGCAGTGCTGGAAGCCTGTGCAATATGAAAGTTTTACAATGGCACCTTCAAGCAACACAGAAGTGGCTTGGCAACACCCTGGCAGCCGGACCAGGTTCATTGGAATTTCCTTGCTGCAGCATCACAGCTCTTTATATTTATCAAGCCATGGGGTACAGTCCCACGTTCTGAAAGCCAACAGAATTTTCAGTTCAAGCTCTGGGCTAAAAATGCTGTGTGTGAGGAATGAGGAAAGCACACATCCCAAGCCTGACATCTAGCATTAGATTATATTCCATACTTTTTTCTCCAATAAGTCTATCAAAAGCTGCAATTCAGATTTTTTTTTTCTCCCAAAGAGGGATTTATGACAGGAAAATTGCCACATACATAGGAAGACCAGTTCAACATTAAATGCAGACATTCTTATTCTAAAGCTGAAATTGTCTAATTACGGCAAGGTGAAAGTGACAATGTTGCATCTCCAGAAAAATTCTAGTGGATTTTAGTAAGTCATGTAAATTATATCATCAGAAGAAAATTAATTTTAAAACATGCTGATCCAATACATAAGCTTCCCTTTCTCTAGGAACATGTACATTTTGAAAATATTTGCAGGCCAAAGCAATTCAAACAAAAAAAGATTAAAGAGCTTTTCAGTAAGGAAGATACTTTCTGGATCTTTTGCTAAGGTAAATACCAGTATTTTTCATTCCATTTTTCTTTTCTGTCTAAGCAATATAAAGTTTAACACATAACAGGAAATCGTGAGAAGGAAGAATAATCCCCCACACAATTTCCATTGCAGGATGCATTCAACTCCCTACTTTTACATGTTTTAGAAGTAGTTTGTTTGCTTTCTTTTTGTTCTAAATGTCCTTGAAGTGAAGTCATAAAAGCATGAAGTGAGCATCGAGTTTTCTCTGCTTCAAGAATGGCTTCTCTGAGCTCAGCACAGCTCTGATTTCTGCCTTCTAAGTGTTCCTGATCAGAGCAGGCCGATGGCTAAAGGAGCTTGAAGACCCAGTTTGTATACCCCATGCTGGATTTTAGTCTCACTGTTTAGTCTTATTCTCATATTGAAGTTATAGTCTTTAACCTTGACTATGACAATGGAGCTGCACAAGAGCAGAACCAAAATCACTCACCTACTTAAATCAGAGAGGAAAAATTTACAGGCAGTGTCCATGGGCAAAAAGGTTGCTTCAGGGTGCCTGGTCCAACCTAAAATAGTTATTGTGGGGAAAAAAAAAACCTCTGCATTTGCATTATTTACACATGACCCTGCATTCAGGCCCCTCCAAACTTGTAAGGTGTGCCTCACTAAAACACAAGAAATAATGCAAAAGCCAGCCTTCTAACTGGCACCATTTTAATGGCCCTCTGTTCCAAAAGCAACATTCCCCTTTTTCTGAAGCAGTCCGTTGCAAAATTTTTACTTCATGCTGGGCTTATTTCCTTTGTCTACAACTGAATTCACTTTATAAATTAATGCCCATAATTTCAGGATGTTTCCTGACATTCTGGGTCTTGCCCTTTGGATATGAATGAGATGGGTAATGCTGTCCACTGAGGCTTCCAGACTTTGGAAAATGCTTGGAAATAACTTTGTCCACTCCACAAAGTTACAAGATCAGCATTGGATCACTTGCACCAGCCACACCCTGTAAAAAAGAGCTAAGGCATGGCATACACACTGTTTATACAAAACGTTACAGGATGAAAACAAATATAAAACCTATTGTGCATAAATGTGCTAAAGGAAACAAGAGTCCATTTGTAAGCACTTCTTAATTTCTGACACTAAAATGAATGGCCATAGTTTCATGTACTGCTACTTAAAAGAATGGTTAAAAGTGGCTAAAAGCTTTTCTTCCCACCGATCCGCAAGAAATATAAAATAGTGCTGCAGAGACACTTAACCTTCAAAGAAGAGGGGTTGGGAAAAGCAGGTTGCTAGGAGCCTGAAATCTGAATGTTATTAGCACATAAATTTTCACATGCATTGCTAATATGTTTAATGTGTGTAATGCAATACATTCAATGCAAATAAACCAGATTTGTGTTTATAGACCATTGAAAAAATATCCAGGTTTTTAGAGATCTCATGAAAAAGTGACAACGACTTCTGGGTGAAAAGATGACTTGTTTTCCCAAAAGTAATTTCTGGTAGTCTAAGCTTTCCACTTGACAGGGTAGAGATGATGAAGCAGTAGTAAATACTGGTGTTTGGGGCTTTTTGACAGTGATAAAAGTCGTATTTGTTAATACGGAAATTTGCTGAAATGAAGGTTCTTTGTTCCAGTTTGACGTCATTCTGTTTCTGCAGGTGCTTCTATGGTGGTTGTGGCAAAAAGTAGTCCAAATTCTATATTTTCATATCCTTCTCTCTTATGGTGGTGCTCCTGACCTGTCTCTTCCCTGATGTACTGTGGCACACAAAGATAGTTCAGCTAAAAATGCACTGCAGTGCAGCATGAAAGCGAAAGCCACACAGAGAACACACTGGGGAGATTTTTCAGAAGGCAGTTTTGATGCCATTCTCATGAAAACTTTGTCATTTGTGCTCCAAACCTGCACAGCTCTGGGGATCCTGTTACAGTTCTCCTAACTGAACACTCAGTGAAAAATGTGCAGTTCATCTGCTCATAAGACAGAAAAGGAATTTGCCTTCAGGATCTTGAAAGAATTTTCTGTGTGACAGAAGACCGTGCAGGTGCAATCTACAAGTATATCAAAATGTCATCCTTCTCAGCCAGAGTGCCTTTTCCCCTCTGAAGTGAGGTTTTCTGTGCAAAAGTCCCAGCTTTATAGCTCAGAATGGCACAACTTTCAGTTATCTCCTGGATTAATACCCCATGGAACACATGCCTTTCAGGAGGACAACAGAGACAACCTGTATAATTTGTACTAAGAAGCCCTGTCATCCACTGTGGTGCTTTTCATTTAGGAGTTTCTATGTGATAGAATTTAAAAAGTGTGTGCTACCATCAATTATACTAACATGTTTTGAGGCTCTGACTTAGCACACACTAAGTTTAGCTTAAAATTTCTAAAGGATTTCATGATTTCATTAAATTCTTGGTGACACAGAAGAGCTGACTGTGTCTACAGCTCTACAGGAGAAGAAACTTCAGAAAAGGGAATATCATGAAAAAAAAAATTCAGTATTTTGAGCTGGTATGGAGTTAGTCAGTTTGCCCTCAGACTTCATTTTAAATTTTATCAACTGTAACAGTAGATCGCAAACACAAAATATTTTAAATTTTCCATTTCTAACTTCCTGTATATTAAAAAAATTAGCATCAGTAAGAAGGATTTCATTACAATTATGATAATTTGATAACTAAAGATATGCATAATTCTAACTCTGTAGTAAAACATAAGCCCCCAAAATGCCCCATATTGGTTTGTTGGCATCCTGACTGCCCACCTTGCAAATCTGATCCCTGGGCCGGATTTCCTCTCTGTAAAGATAAAAAAATACATGGTGGTGCAAATAGATAGATAATTTTCTGCTCTTAAGGTTTACTAAAAGCTTACAATTTTTTAGTTTTTATCTGCTTCTGTGCTTTATTGACTGGCTAGTTAGCACACCAGAGCTGAAAAAATAGTGAAAAGGAATTTGAATATTTAGTTCAAGTTGAAAATGTAATTCCACTATTTTGATGATCTTTAAAGACTCCTAATTTTTAACATATATTAGTGTGTATGAGAGAAGGCAGCTCTTTGCAGTTCCTGTGTTGGGTGTAAGTAATTTGAAATAACAGACTTGTAAAATACTTACTCAGTGGTCTAAACATTCCTTATTGAGGCAATTGCTATGTAATTATACACAATGTAACTGCAATATGATTACAATGTCATTATACGCATTATATTGGACTATTAAGAGTTTTAAAGTTTATAAAAGTATTTATCTTATTATTGTAAAATTACTACTTTCTCCCTGATTCTCCTGCCCTCCCTATGAACTGTAGCCGCCTTTAAAGCTTTTAGTTTCCAGTACCACTAAGTTTCTAGATGACAAAGCAGAATTCTACTGTTTCAAGGGTATAGCAGTTAAAAATAAATCAGTATGAGTTATTAAGGCAGGAAATATTTACAGGACACAGATGAGATAAAAATATGGGGAAAACCCTCCCATGCCAGTCCTTTCATACAGTGGACTGCACACAGAATATGTGATCTTTGAACTCGTGCACCGTTGGGCGAGCAATAAGTGTTTATGGTCATGATTAAACTTCAAAGTGTGTTTTGCATCAAACACTTGAGTGCTTTAGACTGTTTGAATTATGCCTGTGTTTTATGGACAGAGGGATTCCCAGAGGCATTACGGTGATAATATGACGGATTGTGGTGGCTAGATAAGGGCTCAGCTCTTGTGAACCTTCCTTTACATTCAGGAGTATTTGAGCCAAGAAAAAAAGTTCAGTTTTGGACCATGTGCACCTTCAGCTGGGTATGGTAACTGCTTGGTTTGCAAAGGCCAAAAAAAAAAGTTGTTGCAGTGTAAATAGCTCAGTGCTGAGAGAAGTTCAGGCCCTTCCCCTGCTGAGAGCTCAAAATGAGGTTACAGGTGGTTCACACACCTATGAAGAACACGAATATGTCCTAATGACATGAGATAGGCTGTTCAGCATGCTAATAAATTATTTGAGAAAAACAGCGATACCAGAGTGGCAGTTTTCTCTTTAAACCATTCATGTCAGTAAAAAACAAGCTATAAGGAAGTAGAGAAGGAAAAAGGGTGGTCAATAAAATAACTGAGAAAATGTGGTATAGATAAAAGCAAAGGGGAAAAAAATTATCCTAAATGTACATGTGCAGAGAGTGACTCCAAGTTGAGCAATAACGACCGGGGTGGGTATTTTAAGTTAATGATAGTTTATCTATTTCTGGGAAAACAGTATCTCCAATCTTGTTAACAGTAAAATAAAGAGCAGAAAAGGAACAGAAGAGAAAGCCTCCCAGTTTTACCATATATAACACAGTATTGTTATATATGACATTGAATATTATATTAATTTGAATACTGTGAGTATTTCTTATGATTTTAAGATGCTACCCATCTTAAAAGGATTTAGTAGAACTAAAGATTATGGAGAAATGTACAAAAGAATGACAAAGATATGGAATAGTTTTCCTGTACACACATCTCAGCCTAGAAAACAAATAGCTAAGGAGGGATAAAATTAAGGAGTATAAAGCCATGCAAGAAACAAAAAAAGGAAAAAAGAAAATAGATGAAGATTATTTACTCTTTTGCCCAATTCAAGAATGAATATGCCTTAAATGCACTTATGAGGCAAGAAGTCAAGACAAAGGTGGATTTTACACACAAAATGCAGTCAAGCTGTAGAACTCTGCCGCAAGACGTTTTGCATCAACCCCCTGCTCCTCTAAAAAAATCCCCCAAAAACCTTGTCTGAAAGAGATTAAATGAATTGCCAGTTAATATCTCTTAAAGACTATTAAATGAAAATGTCCTTATAAATGACAACCACCTTTTAGTGGTGCATCTGAACAAAAGAGTCTTGAGCTGGCTCTCAGTGCTGGCTGGGAAGTATTGGAGAATTATGACTACAGACTAAAATATGCTGTTATAATTTTCCCAAATATCCCTGGGTTTGACTAATGCTAGGACATCTGGGCTGGAAAAACCCGTGTTAACTTAGAATGCAGACTGGGTTTTTTTTGTCCTTACAGAATAGTGACAGTACCAGTGAGGACACAGCAGCTTCCCTAGAGCTTTGGAAGGTGTCAGACCACAAATGTCCAAGCTCAGTGTCAGATCAGCTGAATTAACACAGAAATGAAGATATAGACCTTGAGAATTTGATGAAAACTTCATCTGAGGGCTCTCTCCAGAGCAGCTACAAAGTGGCTGCCAACACAGCACAGGCAAGGTCAGCTGAGAACTTTAATAACGAGGCAGTAATTTTATAAAGTGCACATTATGTAATGCCGTTGTTTGATTTTAAATCAATTGCAGACAGCCAAAAGATAATGTCAACAGAATGGGTGATGGTTCCAGAGGCCAGCTGACGGCTGTTATTGTCCCTTAATGCCATGAAACAATGCTGTTCTGCTCTTAAGAATATATCAAACAGCCAACAAAAACAGTCAACGCTAGCCCCAAGCAATGTAAAGGCAAGAACTTTGTGTTCTAAAATGTCACAAAACACTCTCACCATAATTTGAGCCAAGCCAGTGACTTTTAATCCCAGTAATTATGTACTTTTCAAGACTGATGTTACCAAAACACCAGAGGGATTATCAATAATAATTGATATTTCTGCTGTGTCTTAATTAGTAAGAAATTTGGTGCCAAAGGAGTAGTCAAGTAGTAACTCAAAGACATTGCTGACACAACCAACATCAACATGTGATGGAGTTTGGGGGTTTTACTGATTATTTATTGTGATTATTATTCTTCTTCTATAGAGCAGAAGTGAGAGTACAGTCTAAAATATATAGAATTTTTTACATTTTTAAAGTTTCCTTTTTGGTGTAATCTAATGAACAATACACTTCTTTCCTTGCTCACAGTGAGAAGAATGTTTATTTTCTGGTTTTGTTATACTCCTGAAAAGAAAGTACATTCTTATTCTGCAGGTAGCAAGATATATTCTGTCTCAGGCTTTAAAGAAATAATTTTTCTTTAAAGTCCTATTGTTTAACAAAAATGAAAACACTGCTCTGAATCCAAGAACTGGCTTTTTAGGAAATAATATCCAAATTACACTGCACTTTGTACCTTCATTCAAAGCGAGCTGTCATCATATTTCAACTGAGATTCAGCAAACTGTTAAGCTTTCAGTATAAAGGGCCTGATTTGATTCTTGTTAATATCTGTAGTAATGACTGGTTGACAACAGTGAAAGCACTCTCTGATTTTGCAGAAAGCAGTAGTTTTAGTGAGAGTGTAATTTATTCATTGTTAAGTCAAAAAAAGTTACACTAGGTTTAATTACTTCAATTTTTTTCCATATTTATGTGTACATTATTAAATAGCTAAAAAAAGAAAAGGAAACTTGTGTGACCTTCACATTCTTTCCATGAAATTTTTGGTTCTTTTGAGGTCTTTATATAAAAAGAAAAGACAAGAAAGGCACTGATTTCTGGCTGAATGATGACTTTTTTTTCCCTGTGCATATTTCAGAACAAAATCAAACTGTGTGCTTGCCATGGGATGTTACAATGAAATGAACACACTCTAGAATGTTAAGGTTTTATGTTCCTGTGCACTGTATGTGCATTTCACTGTGAGAAATTATTTTTGTTTTAAAATACTCCCAGAGACCATTAAATACTATTCAAGTTTTGCGGATGGGCCAGCTGAAGCCAGAGATGTTAAAACAGCACAGATAATGAGCGGCAGAGCAAGAACTAGAACACACTGGTCTTGACTGCCAGAATTCTCCCCAAACTAGAAAGAATGATGCAAAAACTGGGTTGAAAATAATGAGCCATAACAAAAAGGCAGAAAATGATCTGAATGAGATGCGTAGTAGCTCTGTGGAGTGCCTAGGTTTTATTGTACATGCACGGCCAGAAATCAATGTGTTCAGTGAATGTGTTTATCAAACAGACAGAACAATCCATTGTGATATGTCTTGACTGTTAGTGGTGCTGGCAGCTCAGCTGAACCTTGCAGGGTAATTAGCTAAGGATAAATTAATCTGTTCTCAAATGTGGCCTGCTAATTTTTCCCAAGTTGTGAGCTCTGCTGAAGAGCATGGTTTCTTCTGTTTTTTCTTTTCACTGTATAATTTAGTCTTCCTTGGAACTTGACTAAATAGTTGTATCTGCAGCCATGAAATGTTACTTTAACATTTTGAAAGCATTTTCCTGGGGAAAAAAAAAAAAGCTGCATCTGTTGGATTAATGTCAGGCTTTTTCCAGCTCATACTGGATCTTTAGATTCTTTGTGCAAATGTTCTGCAGGAAATATCACATAACTTGTCTCAAGGAAGACAAATATTTAGGTTTTGCAATGCTGTCCTTAAATGACTACATGTAGCTCAGGCAAAATTTCTTTATTTTACTTTAGCTACCATAGATGAGACTTATTCACAGTTCTTGGGGCTTTCAAGAGCTGGGATTTTGGTTCTTCTATGCTATCCTGGAACATACCTGATTTCTGGCATGTATTAGTGTTTTAAAGATTGTCCTTTAATGATGGCTATTTCCAAATATTCTTTGTGACATTTGGTCTTATAAATCTGTCTGATTAGAGCTAGCAGGCTACAACTATAATTGACATTTTAATTTTATGTAAAGCACTTTTAAAAGGAAAATAATATTAGGAAACACATCCACAATATTTATCTTCTTTTAAAATCTGTTGAAAACACTTCCCAGTGATTATAATGCACAATAGAAATGAGGCTGTTCTACAAGAAGAATATTAGGATTAATAATATTAATTTTTCTCCATGTAGATCTTAATTAAAAATTAAGGTTTATTTGAATGGCTAAATATATAAGTTGTCCTTTTTATTTTTCCCCCACCATGAATCCTACTCTGCATCCCATAAAAACCTGGCTTCCAAGTAAGCTTTCCTTCACACTCAGTTTTGCAGCCGTTGGTGACAGGAGGAATTCACAGCATGCAGAGAACATGGTAATTGCCTTCACCCACGCAGACTGTCACTGGGCATTATTTGCAGTTAAATATGGCAGCAATTGTTTTTTTTTCAATAATTAAGTGGGTTGCAAAAGCAATTCTGCCTTACCCCACAAAGTTCTCTGTCAGATGAGGCACAAGCACAGATCCCCTAGCCCGTGCACGGGGCTGGGAGATGGTGCAGCTGCAGAAGGATCAATTTCTGGGTGCTCTGCTGTCTGTGGATTCATTACTGAGCAAAACTGCCACAAACACTTGTAATTTCAGCCAAGCTAAGCCTCCCTTTTTTTAGGATTCCCATATGCTACTTTTTAAGTTTAACCTGAGGCTTGGCTTTGTGTCAGTTAATTTATTTTTTTTTTTATCATCCCCGTACAGATTTTGGCCTAGAGATGCTGCTGTTGGGGACCAACCGGCTGCTTCTCCTCTTCCTTGCACAAAGGTGTGAAACTCTGCAAAATTTTGTCTTGGCTATTCCTGCAAATTTCCACTGTCATGGAATGGTAGCTCCACGCAATTCCTAAAAATGGGCTTCTTTATTGAAATGGAAACACCCTGAACACATAATCTGCTGGAGATATGCCTCCTGCTCCTGGGGATGGTGGATTCAGTGTTCAATACTTGGACAAATCTTAAATAAAATAGCTGTTAACCACTTTTCAGGGGGCTCCTGCCTGGGAAGGACTTGGCCTTCTGCTCCACCATGGGCTTCCCATCCTTCCCAGCAAGGACAGGGCAAACCTGAGGCCTCTTCTGCTGCCGAACTGCACCCTTGGGTAGGAATGCAGCAGGTTCTGAGCAATAAATGGTGACACCAAGCAAAATAAAACAGAGATGGCTCTTCCCAGCTGGTAGCCCTTGTGGGAAAGGCAGCACCAAGGCAGCAGGAGCAATGCTGAAGTGAGGGAGGTGCTGATGCTTTTTCCTGGTCTTAAAAATTAAGAGGCAGACACCGTTAAGGGAAAAGGGGGTTTTTACCTCAGTATTTAATAAGGATCCTTATGGTGCACCACTTTGCCAAGGTGGAATGCACCAAAATGCACACTCATAATAGATGGCGTATGTAATTTCATAGACCTAGCAAATCAGCATATCTAACAAAGATTCCTCAATGAGAGGCTTGAATGAATAGTGTGATATCTCTTCATCCTAAGGAATTCTTCCTTGGATGGGTCAAATCTTAGTTTACAAGATGTATTTCAGAGAAGGCCTTGGTTTCTTAGAATAGCGTAGGGCTTTCCAGCCTCCAACTGCGAGGCCTCCAGGAGGTTTGGTCTCCTGGCTTAACAGAATACTTGGACTATGCTAAATTATAGGACTTAAGAAATTACAAGTATGCATGCCAAGGGCACTAAGGGTACACAAAAGCTTGATAAAAGGTATATAAAAGAAAAAGCAAAAAATCATCATGGCATCAGTGCCACCACCACCCTGCTGCTCCTGTTGCTGCTGGTGGTGTGGCATCCTGCACAACCAGTCTGTATCTGTTTCAAATTCTTCACCTTTTTAATCACAGCTTCCCAAAGTCCATTAACAGCTTCCTGTGTGGTCAGACTGTTGTCAGCTGGAGGGCTGGTTTTCTCTGAGGTTTGTGAATTTGGCATGATGGCCTGGCTTGATTAATGGACACAGCAGAGACAGAGAAGGCTGCACTGTCCCTTGGCTCAGGTTTTGTCAGATAAATCAGAAAAAGCTGCCCTAAGTGTGATTTTCATTTTACATGGCGCTTGCAATGAAAACTGGTTTGGTGCATATTAACTAACTGCATCAGGTCAGGCAGTTAATAAAACCTTCACATCAGAGAAGAGATGGTGAAAGAAAACAAGAGCATGACCTCATTTCTCCTTCTGCTCAGCCAGTGTCGAGATACTTTAATACATCACTCCAGATAAAGGAACTGAGATATCAAGCATAATCAACAAGGAAAACTAGATCATATGTGACTTAAAATTAGGATGTTCTACAACAAGGCTTGTGAGATTAAAAAAAAAAAAAAGAGAGATTTAATGAAAAAATGTATTTAAACTTGTTTATTTAATACTATTTATGTGTTTAAGGAATAAAATTCATCTTAGGGCCAAAGGAGAAGAGATTAAGATAATTCAGACTGAGAGGGAGCTTCAGAAGTCCCTGATCCGATGTGCAGCTCACAGGCATGGTCAGACCAGGTTATTCAATCCCAGGTCAGGATCGTGCATTTGTTCTTCTTGAATTTCATGAGGTTCCTGTTGGCTTATTCCTTCCACTAGTTTAGCTCTCTCCAGTTGGCAGCCCTGTCTTTGAACACATTGACTCATGTCCCAGATTTGGTGTTATCTAATTATAAATTGTAAAAATCCATTTAGCTTTCAAGTTGTGGGGGTTTTTTGTTTGGTTGGTTTTGGGTTTTTTTCCTTTTTTTTTCTTTGTTTGTTTGTTTGGTTGTTTTGTTTTGTTTTGTTTTGTTTTTTTCCCAAATAAAATACTTTCTGGGCAAAAAAATACTTCCAAAGGGATTTTTACAGGAATTCTGACTTGCCTGTTAGTGGGACAAACCAAGCAGAATGTGTTTTAGAGTGCTCCTAAAAATCTAAGAAAATTAAGCCGTCCCAGATAGGAGGAGGATTATAGTAACACTTAATGGAGTTTATGATTTGAAGAGTGTATTGGCATCACAAACTGAGCTTTAATTCACAAAAGTTCAGTCATTGTTTTGTATTCAATTTCCATGTTTCCTTAAGCTTAAAAAAAATCTCAGTGCTACAATTGGACAAACATAAAAATGTAATTTCTGTTCAAAAAAGTATTTGATTTGAGATTAATAATGTCTTAGCTAGTGAAACCACAAAGTTGCTCAGAAATGACAGACAGGGTATATTTTCTCATTTTTTCTTTAATTTTGGAGATGTTACTGCAGCTAATGTGATAAGCTGTTAAATATTTATAGACCCTGTGATCTGCACAATAGTAGGAGTCTTTAGATGTCCTCAGTGCTGAAGAAAGGATGACCAAATCCATAAGGAACAAAGAAGAATAATTGTGTTTCAAGTTGCTTTCTGTTTCATGAACCAATTTTGATAGTTTTCTTCACTTGTTGGCATAAAAAGATGTAATCTGCACTGTTTTCAGTATCAGATAAAGCTCCAGGCAGGTCTGGGAGATGTTACACCACAGGGAGGGAGAGGATGACTTTTGAGACAGATACAAGTCTCAGCTAAGCCATGCAGGGTTCCCAAATACCATCCAGGACTGACAGTGTAACTAATAAAAGAAGTTTTTCAATACTCCCTGAACCCCTGCATAAAACAGGTATTTCCAGGCACAGAAGCTTCCTCTCCTCCCCTATGTCCTCCTCCCCACTTTCCTTCCCCAACAATCTGCTTTTAATTTCCTAGGGATTTTACATTGCAGTGTTTCAAAGTCAAAAAGGACAAAGTATCACCAAAAGCTGCCGTGCTACCACAGCTTCCATTAATTCCACTGAACAGCTGAATAGTGGCTGTGTTTGGGCCTGAATATGCCAGAGAATCTTTGTGAAAACAATTTTAGTAGCTACCAGCCTCTGAGTTACACCTTTGAGAGTCATTATAAAACTTTTAATCACTGTCTGCACCAGGAAACACAAGTGTCAGGACTTAGAAACCAATGCAGTTAAGACAAGATCTTCTGTACGCCTTCTCACCAGGATTCTTTTCAAATAAAAGGCTTTTTTGCTCTGCTTTTTTTTTTTTTTTTTTTTTTTTTTTTTTTTTTTTTTTTTTTTTTTTTTTTTTTTTGTTTTTTTTTGTTACAGGATATATTACTTATATGATATTCAATCTTAATTTTCCATTTTATTTACCCCACAGCCCGGTCTTCTTTGCTAAATAGTCTTCTGCCATGATTTTCTCTTTTTGTGTTTGAAGTGTGATCTTTTATGCATGGAGGTCTCTAAAGGCTTCTCATTACAAAATAGACTTTTGGCAAACTATTTTTTGGTGGTGAATGTGGCAAATTTGCATTATATCCCCAAGCATGCTCAATCTCTGTGTTAGACTTACCTGAAGTGCACTAATTCATCCCTGCAGAAACAAGGCCATCTCTGATGTCAGGCTCTAAACACATCCTTTCCTTTATTTACACTAGGCTTTATTTGCACAGTAGTCAAAAACATTAATATTGCCTAACAATAATATCGATTATGTTTGAACCTGCATCCCCTGGCTGAAAAATTGTATACATCCCTTTTGCAGCTCATTAATGAAATACTAGATCTCCTTGTCCTTTATCTGATTGTTGTCTGTCCTTTGGGATCACACCAGTTTTGGAATCTGTGCATGTGGTTATTCCCACTCACCAAATTCTGTCTCTCTTTGTAAAAAACAAGTACAGATCCTAGACAGAACAAGATGAGCACACCTCTGGCTCCACTGTATCCTTCAGCTGGCTGGAGATGGAGCCTTCACAGATAAAAAGAGCTCTAATACCTTTCTAAAGCTGCATGACACTGTATTAATTATTTTCTCAGTGAACGAGAAGAAGCATTCACATTTCCTATTTTCTTTAAATTTGTAATCCTTGTTTTGTAAAACCAGCTTGATTTTTGGGTTTTTGGGGTTTTTGGTTCTTTGGTTGATTTGGGTTTTGGTTTTTAATTTTTTTACAGGTTACTAAATGTAGTTAGATTTACTTGATGAAAATCATCTCTGTGGATCAGATGGGTGTCTGTGACTTGAATTTTAGTCCATATATAGGCCATGTGTGTATGTATTACAACACCTGAGGTGCAATAACCTTGAAGCACTCGTTTGGGATGGATGTTGGTCAGCACAAGCAGAAAAAAATAAAGTGGTATTATTCTGAAATTACTGCTAACTCACTATTTATTGAACATATTAAGGTGTTGTGCTCTGTTTAGAACAACAGAAAACCCAAGGTCGTTATTATTTGTGCATACTTGAAAGTCTCATCTTTCAGCACTCTCAGATATGTGTGTGTAAATCTTGACATTCTGTCTTCATTCTATCTGCTAAAATAATCCAATTAACAGTTGCTATTGTGTAGCATGCATACAGGTTTGATGTCTGCCTACAGCAAAGTGACATTTAATTCTTGCAGGTGTTATGAGGATGGATTGGTATTTTTACAATTCTGCCTTTCCTACAGTCTTTTACCTTAAAATCGTGTGTGTCAACCTAGCCACATTGCCCTGAGGTCTAGGACAGACTTCAAATTACTCTTTCTGAACACTGATAACTAAAGATAATCACTGTGAAAACGTGCAGACACTACAATCATGAAACCTGACGCCTCATTTTCCTCCCACCCCTTCCATAAGCTCCTCCAAGCTGTCAGTTCCTCTACTCGCACTCTACTGTCTGGTATGAAGTAAAACAGATCATGCACCTTCAGCCTCAGTTAAAAAAGTGATGAATCTGTTTTTTTCACACCTGAAGGAGGATTGCATCAGGATCTAGGTCCCTCACTGGCTTTATATTAGAGCTTTAACCTCCCACGGGGAAACTCTGCTGCACAGAGCTGAGCTGGAGCAGCAGGAACTGGTAACAGGATCAAGCAAACAAGCTGGCAATGCACAGAGCTGATGAAAAGGCCAAGGACAACAGTAGGACATCAGGTGTCACCAGGCAGGCCTGCCTCTTCCCGACAATCTGGTCAATGTGGACACTCCTCCAAAGGTGTCCCTGGGGTCTCTTCCACAGTCAGCACCAAAAAGACCATGCAGATGCAGCCCTGTTAATAGCAGAGGCACAATCAGATGATTGCTATCTAGAGGTTTGGCAGCTCTCAGTTGTTTGGGGAAGAACAGAACCCCACTGTCAGCATTTAACAGAACACGGTCACACCAGATTTTCAGGGTCTGGACTCAGTCAAAGCACAACCTGAGGGTCAGCTTTAGCCTTTTGTTTGATTGTCTTTACTTTTCAGCCAGAGGAGTAGGAAAATACCTGTTTAGGCAGGTAGAATGCCTTTCTGTTTCTACCTGTTGTCATCCTGAAAGAGACAAAATCCTGTTGCTCATGGGATTCAAGACCAAAATGAACTGTGCCATGAGGAACTGGAGTTCCACATCAGGGGTTCAGACACCTTTGGCTGTCAGGAGCAGAGCCATCCTGCTCTGGAGGATTTGTTTCTTTAGTCTCTTGCCTTGGCAGGTCAGCTAGCCCATCGTTTTCTGCAGAAATGTGTGGAATAAGACAATTATTTCCAGGTTTAGAAATCCTGAGGTAAGCTGTTTGTTGTACTGATCATACCCAGGGACAGGCTCATATGTACATGGCCCCTAGAAAATTATTTACGTGTGGGTCTACTGCTGCAGGCTGAACTGCTGCACACAGATGGACTGGCAGTCATTCCACCTGTGATTATTTCCCAGTGGAGATACAGCCCACACATCTCCTTGGAAAGTTTCAGGTGGAACACGATATAAATGATTTGCCCAACCCTAAAAATCCACAGGAAAGGAGGAAGAAACACAAACAATATTGTATGTAGAAGGCACAAGTGTAGCTGTGTACACTATTCACACCACAAAGAGCATGACATTTAAGACTAAGCAAAGCCATTGGTTATGTAATTAGTTAGCAGAGGCAAACATCCTGCCTGGAAAAACAAGAACAAAAGCTGATTTGTTATATCTTTGCCATTCTCTTTAAGCCAATATTCTGCTCCAAATACAGCACTGCTGTACCAGTGTTCGTGTTCCTTCCTCACTAACAAAGCTGAAGTCGTGCTGCAGAACAATCCTCTTGTAGTGACATCAGATACAAATGGCCTCAGAAGAAACAAATTTGTTTGAAGAAAGACCCAGTTGCTAAAATTAGCTGTATAACTGCATTTATCGTGAGAGATTACTGTGTCAGTGATGCCATGCTTCTTCCTGGGAGACTTACGTAATGGGTTTTTCTATCACTAATAATTCTGATTTTTGGATTCTCTGATCATCTGGGTATAATACAAAACATAAGCCTGCATTCAGGCAGAATTAACTGGATAGAGAGATAGAAAGTTCCAATTACTTACATTAGCTGTATAACTACATTTATTATGAGAGATTACTGTCAGTGGTGCTGTTGCTGGTCCCCACGGGACTTACCTAATAGGTTTCTCTGTCACTAATAATTACAATTTCATGATTCTGTGATTAGCTGGGTATGACACAAAACTTAAGCACGTGTTCAGGCAGAACCAGCTCTAGAGAAGGAATTCCACTTCTGGCTCCACAGAAATAATGGTGTTTATGCACTTTCACATATAAACACTGCTGCTAAGACTACCTTACTTCAAACAAACTTATCCTCTCAGTGCTCTATTTAAACACTAAAACACAATAGGCAGTGCATATTTGGGCAATCATTGCATGCGTTGAATGATGTTTAACCACCCGTCAAGAACAATAATCCCCTAGAAATGTACCAGCTGAAATACTGTATTGCTTTTGTAGGCCTGAACTCACAAAGAAATAGAGGGAAAACAGTCTAAATGGGCACTGGCCTAAATAGGGTACTGCCACTGCCAAACACTAATCTTTGTTTATATCAAGTATTCTGGAGCCATTACACAATTTGATGAAGTATCCAAGGTATTCTCAGTAATCTTCCTAGTTAGGGCCAGTACAGCAGGATGGGAATATGGCACGATGCCTTAGACCTTCAGCATTTAATGAAAAATATGGTTGATCTATATTTGTGTGGATTCCATAATCACCTGAAAAGTTTTGCTACACTTGCTGAGGTTTGGGGGAGACAGTCTGGCTGAAATATGGAGGTAAACTTGTTAGAATTGTCTTTATTTTCTAAAAGAATAAAATTATGTCATGAACTCAGAGGAGCAAAAGAGAAGGGAAGAGTGTTCTACTCAAATGTTAATGTGGAGTTGATCTTGAACTTCATAATTGTTTGTACTGACACAGAGAGAGGAGTCAACATAACTCAAAGGAAAAATCAACTGGACAACTCATAAATCAGTCAGTTCTCATGTTACTAGTGAATATGCAGTTTCCTCCTTTTCTGGGGTTGCATATATTTGTATCAGCAGTACACTGAAGGTTTTCCAAAGATATGGTGTTATATTGAAAAAGACACAATAGAGAAGCAGAACAATATAAACATGGACAGTGGTTATCATTCTGATAATATACAGGTATATGGGCATATTGATAGCCTTTAATGAATACATAAATTTGCATATGTATATATCACAGCTTGTATCTGTTACTCTGTGCCAGGGTCTTGTTTGAGCCTTCAGCAACCTGATGGACACAAGGGCAAGTCCAAATTCATGATAAAATCAAGGATAAGGGAGATTTCATTGCTACTCTTCCCGGCATTAATCTTGTCTGTTTGACAGTGGTCAAGGACCAAAAGGAAACAAACCTTCTGGGATGTACTTTCTGAGGCTCTAAAGAGCAACAGAATTTCTTGGATCTTGAACAGTCTGCTCAGATTCATTAGAGACACGGGCTGGAGACAAAGCAGACCATGGAAACCCATGTTATTAAGTATTCTGAAGAAAGATAAGAATCTTGGTAAGAACTTACTCCTCTTATTCTTTTTATTTTCTTGCCCTAACTAGTGCTGAATTATTAGTGAGGTATTTAAAAAAAAAAACAAAAAACCAAAACCAAACCAAAACAAACAAAAATAAACCCCACCACTTTTAATTAGATAGTCTGGACATTCTCACAAACTTTAATGTAAATTAATATTGAGAAGACTGCGCATCAATTAATTAAAAAGTACTGGTCAGTCAGAACCAGCCATCTACAAAGCATAGTGTATTTTAGTTGCAACCTGCACTATATATTTTGGCAGAGTTTTATGAATACAGAACCCCAGGGGGATTTCAGGAACAGGATTTGGTTTATTCCAGGCTTCCTCCTTCCTGGTAAAGTCTCCCAAAGCAATGACCCCTTTGTTTTTCTCCTGAGGTTGTCCATCACAATTAAGGGGTCTGACTACTTTTCTCACCAAACTGATTATAAGTGAGAAATGCCTCCTGAGGTAGTGCTGCACTCTGTATTAGATTCATATGCAAATAATGTGAGGAAGTCGTGGGGTAGTGCTAAAACAGGATATCTGGATGAATAATGGAGAAGAGAATAATACTGAAATTTTAAAAACCTGGTTTAGGTGTAAAATCACACACACGCTCACCCTCCTCCTCAAAACACACACCCATTTTCAGAGTTATTTAGGTTGGAAGAGACCTTCAAAGATCAATTCCAACTTCCCCAAAAATAACAAAACCTAGTTCACCAGTTTAAAGCAGGTTTTCCTAGGTAATAGGCATGCTATCAAAGGCCTTCCTGTTAACTTTTTTTTTTTGGGGGGGCGTTTTTTGAGGAGTAATGCTCATGTTTGTTTATTAGCAGTCTAGAAAAAAAAATATTAGAAATGTTTCAAAAGTGGCAAGTATCAGTTAAGGGTGAAAACCTCAGATTGCTTGTTGTTTCTGAGAGATTTGTCCTATTTCTGGTGTTCTTTTTATATGGCAGCCTTTTACCATCTATTACTTGGCAATTCAAAAAGCCCTTTTGGCAATAAGGACACTCAAAAGCACACAAACAAAAAAAAAGCAAAACACTCCCCTTCAGTGTAACTTAAATCTAAGTTTAGAGAAAAAAGCATGGAAGTGGTAATCCCCACAGACAGAATCATATAGTATTTATTCTTTTTGTTAATTCCCTGCTCAGTAGAAAAATGGGACACTTGCTTAAAACCCTCCAGAGCTCTTCTCTCGCCACTTCTGTGGTGATTCATACAGATTTTACTGTCTAATTACAGCTCTGCCAAGATGCCCAGTGGGCCTGTTTTCCCTGCCCACATGAGCCTGGTCAGGGAGCCCAGGGCTAAGGCCGGGTACAGCTCCCAGATCAGTAGGTCACTTCTGATCTGAGTGACACCAACACAGCTGAGGTCAGTATTCGGGACCGTGCACCAGCAACATCTCTGCAGCGGTGTAAAATTAATGCCAGGAGAATGGAGCCCATTGATCCCGCCAGAGCAAAGCCATCAGGATTGACCCTGGGAATCATGTGACACAGCGTTCCAGGAAGCAGCCTTTGTTTGCACACACTGTGGCTCTTATTTATTAATATGTGAGGCCAACAATGCCCATTGTCTTCTCTCATATTAGAGTGTTGTCACATGAGCAGTTCAAGTGACACCAAGGATTGCAAGGCGAAGACAGGCGGTTCTATCCGACTCCAACTGCAAATGTATGTTTGAATACATTAATACTCAACAAATAATTAAATAACTCACAGGGTTTTTTTTGTTTTTCATTAAGGCTTTTTTTTTTTTTTTTTTTTTAATAAAAACTACCCAAACAAATCTGCTTAACTAAAAGTTTGCCTATCTAAACAAAGCAAGGAAAATTCAGGCACAATACCTTAAAATACCTTAAATGAATGATCTGAGTATCTGAAATTCAGGTTGCAGGTTATTTATCATGATAAAATTTTTAAAAATCCAGTCTGTTCCTGTAAGACTTGGAAATTTTAAGTACAGAGTTACAACTTTTTAATGTAATTTTGTTCTGCTATTTGAAAGGCATCTTTTTGTCCCCTTATCACTAGTATAATTTAGTAGTACAAAATAAGCAACCTATACAATATTTAACCTTATGTTAGCCTTACTATGTATAGTTCATCCTTTTTCCCCTTTGTCAACCCAGAACAATACTTCCTTTTTTCTTTTGCCTTACAATTGCTGCTTTCTCTCCACATTTTATGTGAATCAGTTCTGCATAACTGCATCTACTGTTGTGTTCAAGAGAAGAGATGAGGATTCTTATGAATTATATCAGGCTAATTACATCAGGCTTGAAATAAATACAGCTAAGCCTTCTACTTCTGCTGTAGTGCAAGGAGTAACCTGGCTCCCACATACTTCATGACAGGACAGATTAAGAATAGAAAAAGAAGGCATTGAAACACATCTGAATTGTGTTTGATCTGGACAGTACTGAGGAGATATGGAAAACACAGAAAGTAGTATATGGCAGATATTTTCAGAGAAGCCAAAGCACATTCCCATCTGGAAAAATTTACCAGATACATAGACTCCAATCGCTCCCCAGAAACACATTTTAATAGGAGGCATACATAAAAATATTTATGTTTAATGCTTGAAAGACTAAACCATATTTTGCATACTAAAGGCTTGGTTCCAAACT
The DNA here is from genome assembly GCA_034509425.1 of Eopsaltria australis. Taxonomy (NCBI): domain Eukaryota; kingdom Metazoa; phylum Chordata; class Aves; order Passeriformes; family Petroicidae; genus Eopsaltria; species Eopsaltria australis. The sequence goes on from JAVTVJ010000988.1 coordinate 318,414, forward strand.
ATCTTATATTTAAAAAAATGGAATGGAATGGAATGGAATGGAATGGAATGGAATGGAATGGAATGGAATGGAATGGAATGGAATGGAATATCTGTGTCCTACAGTTCAATGCCACTGGAAACTATGAAATCCCTTACAGTGACATTTTAACTCTTGTGTCTTTGTGTCTCTGGCCAGAATGTACAAAACTTCCCAAACACCTAATGCCACCAGACAGTTGCTCTAAACCTCAGTAAGCAAGAGGAGACCTCATGATAAAAGGGACATTGAGGTGCTGGAGCATGTCCAGAGAAGGGAACAGAGCTGGGGAAGGGTCTGGAGCCCCAGGAGCAGCTGAGGGAGCTGGGAAAGGGGCTCAGCCTGGAGCAAAGGAGGCTCAGGGGGAACCCTGTGGCTCTGCACAACTCCCTGACAGGAGGGGGCAGCCGGGGGGGTCGGGCTCTGCTCCCAGGGAACAGGGACAGGAGGAGAGGGAACGGCCTCAGGCTGTGTTAGGGGAGGTTTGGTCAGATACCAGGAAGAATTTCTTTAGTTGAAAGGTGCTCAGGAAGAATTTCTTTAGTTGAAAGGGGCTTCCTGGTGAAGTGGTGGAATCACCATTCCTGGAAGTGTTCAAAAATGATGGATGTGGCACTTGAGGATATGGGTTAGTGGTGAATGTGGCAGTGCTGTGTTAATGGCTGGTCTTGTTGATCTTAGAGGTGTTTTCCAACCTTAACAATTCTATGATTCAAGGAAACAGGACGGAGGATACAGCAAATGTCTCTTTCAATTAATAATCCTTTAATACAAATTAGAGCAAATACAGTTAAGGTGCTGAAATGTAGCCCAGCAATAAAAACTCTTGTTCTGTAAGAATAATACCTTGCTTTATTTAAACAGTTGTACTTCAGTGGGTTGAACCATGCACTTTTAGGAGCTGAGAGCTTTTATCAGTATTTCCCAAAGATGAATTTAAGTAAACTTCCACTCAGTTTATTGGCTTTCCTGGATACCATTCTAAAGTGAAGACTCCTTCCTGTGTTTGTCACGGATATTTATGTATCTAGCTTGTGATAGATAATTCCTTTAAACACAGGAGCTCCCAATGCTGAACCTGTCAATGCCCAGGAAGTTTTGGATGTATCTACCTCCCACTGACCTTAGAGCATTTAAAATTCCAGCTGTTTGATTATCAAACATTTAAAAATCTTTACAAGTCTGGCCTTAACATTCCTTAGTTACTTAAGGTGCTTTTGAGCATTGTCTTTCTAGCTTTGTTGTACCATTTGGATAATATTGGATGTATTCAGAAAAGATCTCTCAAATGCCAAAGGCATTTAGCATTAACCTGACTTTAAAAGCTTAGGACAGTGCTTTCCCTCTCTCTTTCATAACTTGGGGCTCTATAGAGACAGAGAAAAGGAAGGCACAGAGCCAGGAAATAGCTTATCTAAGTACTCTAAGTCTTTCATAAATCAACAATATTACCATTGGAGAGTGAAGCCAAGAGAAGAATAATGCCAGCATCCCTAAATTGCAGCCACCGTGCATCCTCCTTGAAGGGGGTGTTAGTGCTATTGCACAGCAAATCGTGCAGCTTAGAAGGGATGGAAAACAAGATTGCAGCTCCTCAGGGGGGCTCTGAAGTGTGCACCTCTCTGGATCTGAAGAGCTGGATGTCTGAAGAGTGGGGCCTGCCCATGATTCTGCTGAAGTGAGCAGAAGATTTATCCCTGCCTTCTCAGGAATTCAGGAGCAGTTTACTAACTCATCTCCTGGAAGCTTCTGCTGTCAAAAACCCCTGCACAACAGTGCGATAAAATTCCAGAGAGTTTTTGTTGCACAAGCAGTCACCATATTTTATAATCGTTATGCAACAGGCACATTTCTGTTCAAGGGCTGTGTTCTTTTAGATTCTCATCACGTCCTGCTGAAGTCTTTGTGAGCATTATCACTGTCTGAATGGACTCTGGATCATGGCCTTCACTGCTAAAATCACTCTGCAGTGATAGATGAGACAGGCTAGAAGGAAGAACAGTGGCACCCAGTGGTGATTTGCTTTTTCTTTGCAAAGTAAGTTCTCCTGAAAGACCTTTTCCTTAACTTTTTGAGTGGATGATCCTATATAATACACAGTCTAGTTTACATAAAGAATATACAGACATTATACATCTATTATAAAATAGTATACATACACCCACACACTGTAATTCATAAAGCAAAATGTGGCCTTTATAATTACAATGTAATTATAATGTTGATTAAAAAGGAGACTAAAAAGCAAATTTCACTTTAGAAAAAACAAATCACTTCACATAAAGTGCTTTAGGTGACTCTGCTTGATTAATGGTTATGCCATTTCTGCAGCAGTTAAAGGAACTATGTCCTAATGAAATGTTAAAAATAATTGTAATGTGAATGTTTAAGTGCAGATAGAGATCTTTTACCTTATTGCAGTAAATAAATGGTGAACATGCTCTCACTTATTCTAGAAGAATGGCAGCTTCCACTTCTGTTTTTTTCTTTCTCCCTCAAACTTTGCAATCTTGCAAAGAGCAGTTTGAAAAAAAAAAAGGTGCAACTTCTTGTAACAGCGTGATTCTTGCTTCATAAAAATCCTCTTTGGCACTGATTCATACTCCAGGTTATTAATTATTCAACCCAAATTATATGTATTTGCTAGTCACTTAGAAAATGCAGCAGATTGTTCTTTGGTCTCAGCTGCTGTACTCAAGCCAGATTTCTCTTGAATTTCAACTAATTTTTTTTCTTACTGTTTCTTACTGCAAGAAGTACTTGCTGTCTACATTTTTGGCTACTTGGCCATCACGTTAGTGCTGCATCTTTACAAGTAGCTTATATGTGGCTGGGGCTATTGTCTTATGCTAAAACAAGTTGACAAGGGAAAAATTCTACATACTGTTCAATCCTTTAGCCTCCAAAACACAGGGACTACAAGCAAAACCCTCCTTAGGAATCTACAGACCTTTCTAATTCCTGAATCTCCAATAGGAATCATTACAAAGACTTAAGTCTCTCAGGCCAAAATTACCAGAGGTAATTAAAGCAATTTTTCTGGATGGGCAGTTCAAAGCTAATGTCACATCACAGTCACAGACTTTGCTTTGTTTTTTAACATATGGATATCCTATAAAACTGTTGAAAAGGCCTGAGATTTCTGAAACCTAAGGTGGTCCTGTCATGCTTGAGCATGCTTCTCAGGGCTACAGGATAAGTCTGGGCCTGAAATCTAAACAAATGAGAAATCCTGGAGCTAAAATCTTCAGACTGATGGAAATCCATGAAAAACTGTTCAGCCTTTGATTAAGAGCTGCAACTTAAAGGATCAGAAACAAATGCAGCAAATATTTAATTTTATTTTCTGTCACGGTTGCAGACATGGGTAATAATATGTAGAAAATTATATTGTTGAAATTGTGGGTAAAGGTTTGGGCAAATTATCCATTCTATTGGAGGAAAAGTATCCCCAGTAACAACTCACACCAGTGCAGTGCAGCCTCACAATTCATCCTGTAGGACTTAAACTATGGAAGATCTAAAATCTAAATCTAAAAGATTTGATTATTTTTGAATGATTGAGCATTGTTGTAACTGATTCACAGCCAAGACAAATCTTTCAATTCTGAAGAATTTTCAGAATTTTCAGAGGTCCAGCTGTTTGTTAGAAATCTTTCATTGAAATTTTTCAGACCCCCGTGAATAAGTCTTCACTGAATGAGTAGACCCAGAGCAAATTAGTAGATCTAGGTTTTATCTGATTTCCTTTCCTTGGCAAAATCACATGAACTTGATATAATTTGTGGCTTTGGCCATTTTGATGACATGTTAGTAAGTGAGGTAAATCTTTCTAAACTGCTAAACTTCTGTAACATTTTCTGCCTAATATTCCACATGCTGTTATGTTTTGCAGAGCAGAGAGAGCATGCATATTAGTGCAGGAAGATACTGTCACTTTGAAAACCTTGCTTTCTAAATAGGAAGAAAAATGGGAGATAGGAAAAACACCAGTTTTTGGTAAGAAGTGCTACCTCACTTATGTGTTTGCAGTCACAGCCTTTTAAAACCTGATTTTTCACCTCCACGGAACTACCGGTGTGCACAATGTTACTCCACTGCTCAGAACACCACAAGCTGGGTAATCGTGTTGACAGCTTGTAAAAAAGCAGTGCTGTTGACCCCAGCTGCTACAATCTGGTTAAGAACAAACAAAATGAGATTAATTCATGGTCTGAAATTCATAATCTTGTGCAAGTGTAGGCTAACTAATGCTAGCATTATGAGTCTAAGGCTGCTGTAAAGATTCATGTCCAACCCATCAGATTTCTCATGGACAAAGAAATTCACATGGCCAAAAGCAGCATATCCAGAGAACCTTGCCAGTTCTCCAAATGCCATTGTCTGAAGTTTATTTCTTCAAGAGGACTATAGATTTAGATATTGGGACTTTTTGTAAATCTTCAAAATGCCTCCTGGATATAAATACTGTCTATGAGCTCACAGCCTTTCCCCAGAAATAATTAGCATATCATACTCACATTTCTGAAGGAATATAAAAACATGTGAGTTTTTGAAATAGTTACAGCATTAAATATTAGAGAAGGGTCTTCTGGGAACACATACAATAATGTTTAATTCTTTGCCACTTTACAACAAACTTTATTGTGTAAGGGTTGATTTTCTTAAGTCTGGAAAAACGCAAGGTTTATGATTTAAAAATAACTGAATAATATGCATTAGATACTTGCAATGTGAATTTCACTGGTCACTGGGGGTAGGATCACAGAATCATTAAGTTTTCCATTTTTTGTTGGAAGGGACATTCAGAGATCATTTGTTCCAACCCCCCATTTCTCCCAGCATTTTTCTCTGGATCGGAACACCCAAAGCCTCATCCAACCTGACCCTGAACATTTTCCAGGTCATCCACAACTTCCCTGGAAAACCTGTTCCAGTGTTTCAGAATGAAAAATGTCTCCCTTATATACAGTCTAAATGTATCCTCTTTCAATTTTAATCCATTACCCCTTGTCCTGTCAGCTCAGATCCTTGTTAAAAGTCTCTCTTCATCCTCTTCTTTAGCACTTTTAAAATTTTTAAATATAAAAAAGGCCACAATAAGGTGTTCCCAGAGTCTTCTCTTTTTCAGGTCTAATTAGTGCAATTCTCTCACCTTTTTTTTAATATGAGAGGTGTTCAGTAGGAGTACCTGGTATCCATTAACTTAATTTTTCTTTGAAACTAAGAAAAATGGAAAGACTGGTTTTTTCACAGCTATAATTTGGGGTTTAAAAGAATAAATTGCCTAGTTTTCAAGCATATATATTGATAAAGTGCAAGAATAAAATTTCCAAAATTTAAACCCATCAACTATCTATAAATACATGCATACTGACTCTCAGTTAGAAATATCCAGTGTTTGAGATGTTCAGGTTAGGCTCTGAGAGTTGTTCAGATCTCTCAATTCTTAAAGTAGATTCAGCAAATGCAGGAAATACTTCTCCATCAGTGCTGGGCAGAATAAATATACCAGAGCTGGCAAATCAACAAATCTGTATTTGAAAATATGTGCATAAACCAAACCAAGTGCTATCTGAATTAGAAGACCTCACATCACTAAGTTCAATGCTGAGCAGAGTGGCCAGCTGAAAAATTTGGAACAGTGAAATGGTCTTTTAAATAATTTTAATTTAGCATTTATCCCAAAAAGAGAGAGCCTCTAAGATGCTCAAGGTCAATCAGACTAGACTTGGGTCAGTAATATAGTACTTACAATTTAATGGCTATGATTCATACTGTTGGAAAAAAGAATAAATTAAATTAAATATGGAGGCTTCCTGAATGTATGAATTTGGAGCAAATTCACATTCAGCAATGTTTTAATCTATAGTGGCAAAATAAGGCATGGGCTGAAAGCCTCAGGGCTTGGTGCTGATGAAAATGCTTGAAAGAGCTTAAAAAGGACTAATCTGCATCAGCAGGAAGATAAAACAGACCTTTCACTGGCTGTAGATCTGTCAGCAGTGGGTGATTACTCAAAGAGTTTGATTAAATTTTAAATGCACCCTTATTTAACTTTTTCCAAGTTCTGCTTCATGCAGTTCATGTTCCTTGACGCTGTTTCATGGAGCAGTGAGTGTAGCAGAGCCTGAAATACAGGCAAGGAAATGCAGCCTGTGAGCAACACGACACCTTATTTTGGGGAACTGCCAAGTAACTCCTAACCACCAGAATTTCATTTTCAGTTTCTGCTTTGAAAACCTGTCTGCATAGAAAAAAAAAAAGGTAACAATGAGAAGAAGTAATAACAAGAAGAAAAGCTGACTAGCTGAGTGCTAAAATTACAGATTATTCAGTGGCCTCAGGTAGAGCAATTTGGAGAAAATTATTTCTCAGTGTGAAATCTGACATTTCAGTTTGGGTGTGAGAATAATAAGTTTTTATTTCATGCCAAAACTACACAGAAATGCTGATTGACCCCACACATTGCAGGCCTGCTGTCAAGACCTTGTTATCTATCTCCCAATTTTGGCCCTGAAGGGAATCTTTTAAGTGGAAAAGTCCACCAGGCAACCAAATTGTAGTTTAAGAAATGAGTCCAGTTCAGTTTAATACTTTTGTGCATATCTTTGCTTGTAGTCTCTTTTTAAGGAAAATTCCAGATTTTCAGTATTGGCATGCAAAGCTGCCATGTCCAGTAGAAATAGGAATGTTACTGACACCACTAATTTGGGCAAAGGAAGCAAGAAGAGATACTTTCACAGCAAAGAAATTCTGGTGATCTGGGAGTCAAATGAGGTGGAAAGAATTTGGTTGCATTTGAAGGACATACCAGATAACTCTGTTTCTGTAAAGATATCATGTTCAGAGGGAATTAAATTTAGTGTCTTTGCCGGATTATGGAAAAATCAAAGGATCCAAGTGATTCAAATTGAATTGTTGCATATAATATTGTCCAAATATTGCTGTCCTGTTAGTCATGTTTTACACAGAGCTGGGATAACTCTGTATGGAGAAATATACCCCAATGTTGTCAAAGAGCAAATACTAATTTTCATATGTGCCTAAAATTGTAAAGCCTGACATTCCTCATGCTTGGTAGAACATGGTGAAAGAGATTTGGATTAGAGAAAATGAAGAAAGAAAAAGAAAAAAAAAGAGGAAAAATTAGAAGGTATGCATTTGTAAGGTACAACACATTTGGAAAAATGATGATTTGGGAAGAGGAGAAAGATCCAGAAATGAAACAGAAATGAAGAAGCAGAACTGACTTGTCTGTACTGTGGCAGAAAAGGCTTCCACTGGGAGTGAGAAGCCTCATTTGAAGCAAAAAGTGCAGATTCTCAAATGTCCTTCATTAACCTCTGTAACTCCTTCAACAAATATGCTGGAAGTCTTCTGTATCATTCCTCATTATTCTTTTCTAGAGTTCTCCTTTTTTGTCCCACTCACCCTCACTCTTTCCCCACCCAGCTCTTCTAATCCAAAAAAGCTTCCACACACAGTTATCTTGTCTACCTTACTAAGTATTATCAATAGTGCAGTTAGAGGCTGTTTTCCTGCCACAAAAAGAGAAAAAGGAGGAAAAAATCCAACTTCATTTGACAAATTGACTGTTTGGCTGATAAAAATGCTGGCAGTAGATGCTTTAACCTCTTGATGCTGATACTTTAAATTTGAGAAGCCATTCGACCTCATATTACTATGTAGTCTAATAATAAAACAAGTCCTGTATAATATAGAGATGGAACATACCACATAAATATAACTTCATTGTTAATGAACAATGTATTATTCAGAATGTTTCTGTTAAGATTTAGACAAAGATGGTCTTGGGGCTGCTGCTAAATTTCTTACCAATTAACCAGATTTTTTTTGTTGATAAACTCTGTCTGTCATGTAGCTGTTCTTTTCATACAGTAAAACAGAAAATGTCGATATTTGGAAGCTAGGGACATAAACTGCTTTATATCATGCTGAATCCATTATGCCCTCAGCAGAAGAGCAGTGTGGTACAAACACGCTTATATAGGTACTGCTTATTTTTAAGAAAGGTCCTCTGATAGCAAAAAATTCAGACAAAGAGCTTCTCCTATCATACTAATTACAATTATTATAATACTAATTGATTAAAAAGTACCCAAGGCCAGAAGGCTGGAAAATTTGAGAATCTCTCCTCTGTGCTTCCCACTGCTCTAATTTACAAGTCTGATAAAATAAGGTCTGGGAATTGCATTGAAGTGACAAAGCAGGTCTTGCACAATCAAGCGTGGGTGTTCTGTGCCCATCACATAATTATCCATATCCTTCTGCTCTGACAGTTACCTGTGTCCCTACCTATCCTGGATGACGGAGAGCCAATTATTGTCTGCAGTGCATTTCTCAGTTCTCCAGTCATCAGAGCTGCAGAGAAATTTATGCTTTTAATCTCCTTTCTCTTGTCTGGTCTAGGAAAACTCAATTCTTTCAAAAATGGGTAGTCCAAATAATTTCTGCCACAACCAAGCCAACATCTCCTCCATGTCAAGCTCTTTATTTAATGTATTAAATGTTTTAAGCTGGACACTGCATCTACCCAAGGAATTGTCAGAACAAAGTGTTGTAACCCTTCATGACTTTCATGTAGTAACACTCTTAATAAATGGGGAAGGTTTTCTGCCTTTACCAAATACTTTTCACACTTGTTTTTTCTTTCCTTTTCTTTTTACTTTTTAAAAATAATTTACTACAGCCTGCAAAACTCCCAGGTAGATATTTACATTTTACTTCCTTATTATAATATTATTATGTATATACATGTAACTTATGTTATATGAATTTCATCTGCCTGATAATACAGCAATTCATTGTAGATTTCTGACTTTCCTTATAACTGCTCATTCATCATAAATGCATTCCTTTGTCATTACAGTATTCAGCAACAACGTGAACAACACCTGGAAAAGATCAGGTTGTCTTCCAACTGATCAGACTGTCCCCAAATCTTCCATATACCTCCATAAACCTGAGATGTACCCTAATCTGACAGAAAATGATTAAAAATTGGCTCAAATGCTGCTTTACAATCAGATGTAGTTCTGCCCTATTGTAATTTCAAGAAGTATTATCTCCCTATTTTATCAGGAAAATTTCACAGAGAACTGTTAAAAGTCTTACTGAAATCCAAGCAATTTTTCTCCTGTCTTCTTTAGCAGATATTCTGCCTAAGAAAAGCACTGGCTATGATTTTTTACTTTAATATAAGTATGTTGACCATTTTTAATGTTTTTATTATTCCCTAGACCCTTGTACGCTGATTCATATCTTCCCAGTGTATTTCTGGATAACTAAGCTCATTGGCTTGTAATTCCCAAGATAATTCCTGTCTTCACACAATGTACTTCTTCAGTTCACTGTGCTCTCTCCCTGACTTTCCCAACTTGCCTGTAAAGTCTGGAGTGTCTCATCTAGCTATTTACATTTTCTGACATGTATTTTATGTAATGTTTTCCTTTTGCTTTTACCTCAACTTGCCTATTTTTACCCTATCTCCATTCAAAATCATGCGAACCTCCAGCTTTTTTTTTTTCTTTTTTAATCTACGCTCTTAAGGACACATCGTAAATTGTTATATTGTTATCAGATAAATTGGATTTAGACAAACACTAATGATATATTAGACTGCATGAAATAGTAGGCCAGATATGTTATCCTAAGTATCATGGTACTGACAAATGTTTAAAAGTAGGATGTAAAAAAAAAAAAAAAAAAAAAAAGAAAAAAAAGTTACAGATGGATAGTGGCCAGCTACTGTCCTACCTCCAGACAGGCAGAACCTGTTCCCTGTCCTCTTACTCGTCCTTTTCCTTTTCTAAAGGTCACTCAGATGCTCACAGCCAGCCAGAATCAGGAGACAGAAGCATTTCTGACATACTAATCCCTGCTGCTCTCTTTCCCTGCCCTGTTGTTCTCCCATTCCTCTCATTGTATAACCAAAATGACCAAAATGCAGGCAACTGCTGACACAGTCAGCACACACAATAATGTACCTGGAATCTTTTCCAAGAGCACAGGACAAGGACATGTTTTGTCATGTGTTTGCCTTTTGGTCTAGCAAAGGGCACAGGGATCTAATTTCTGGAGCAGATCCATCTCTTTCAAACATCTAAGGGAAAAAGGTCCAAAGCATGAGGAAAGGAAAAGTTTTGTATGCTTAGCTGATGCAAAGATCTTTGTTAAATCCCCTTTCCCCCCTGCTATTATATATTTAAATGATTAAGAGTTTGGCTGGAACTGAGAAAACAAGCCTTTACTTTCTGAGAAAATGTTCCTGGCAAATCAAACTGCAAATGCACAGCTAATGTAATTTTAGCTATTGAAGGTCTATACTTACTTATTGTTCCACTTGCACATTTTTTCCATAGCTGTGTGTCAGTTGTATATGACACACCTCACAGAACCCACTAAGTTGAAAAGTTAGCACTGCTTTGTGGAAACTAATGACTCTTTGTAACTTTTAGAAATCATATGACAGGATTACTTTTTGATAAGTAGTATGAGCTGAGAAGGAGTATGAACTGTACTGGAAGAACATAATTAAGTAGATTTCAAACTTTATCTGTAATACTTACCTGTGTCAACTGCAAAGAGACACAACTGATACTCCTTTAAAACCCATTTCTTCTGCACATGCCAACAAAAGAAATATCTTTCAAAAGTAAAAAATCCATCTGCATACTCCTGTATACAGAAAAAATATAGAAGCTGAAAGCCATTGATTTAGGGATGGACTAATTTCCCATTTTGCCTGGTTTGGCACTCTCCTGATGTAACCCCACCAGTTCAATTTACCAAAATTCAAGCTGAGCCAGTGACTAAGAATAGGCTGCTCTGTGGCAGATCTACACAAGAAATGACTTTATTACCACCTAGATAAAACAGGAGGATGTAGCCATAGAGACTCTGCAGCCTGAAGGTTCTGCCACCATGTGATGTATTTGAGCACAACAGAGCAGTAATTTAGTTCTGGAAATCTGCATGCTCTAAGCACATTGCCTTGAATAATATTAAGCACAAAAACATCCATTTTACAGCATCCATTGCACTGTGCCAACAATGAATTCCTGAATAACTTTTTCGGAGAATTTAGAAAAACCGTAAAAAAAATTGTGCTCCCAAGTACCATATAGAAAAAAGTCAGTATTGAGATTGAGTGACAAAGAGGATTAATTTCCAACAGACATTGTCCAAAACCAATAAACTTCAGTGAAATAGTGTGTTTATCTTCCACAGGTTTTTGGATGAAATCTGCTGGTCCCCTAGACAAATGATGTGGGTTTTTTTTTCTCTTTTGCTTTGCTGTGGTTAGCATCTGAAACTAAAAAGGACTTTATTCTACTGGTGTCATAATTCCTATTTAAAGTAGAAATTAAAGTACTTTACTTAGATATCCTAGATTTAGCTAGATTTCCATTGTATTCTTGTGATTATTACTAGACTTTCACTGCTAAAGAACACTTAATCACTGTTGCTTGAAATAATACAGTTAATGACATTTTTATAATTAGTCACATCAAAGCTTCATAATTAATTTTAGCAAAGATCACATCTCCTCTAAGATATTGTTTTTATGGTGAAAAGAGTATTTAGCTTATTCATTCTATGACTGTAATGTTGTTTATAGAACAAGTGTTTATATTATATTGTTATACCCAGGGTTGCACTATAAAAGCCTCACCTGCACTGTTAAATTATTTGTTGGCATCTTCTTTTTGTATGTTAGATTCTGCTACAATTGAACTTCACATCTATAAAAATGTTCCAAAGGTAAGTGAATAGTGTGAAATAAGGCATAATTTAAAATGTAACTTTAAAAAAAACCTTGCAGGTATCAGAGCACAGTCAATACACAACTTCCAGAAAAGTATATATAAGAGAAAAAAGAATAATAAAAGGAAAGGGGTGTGGGGGGGCAGATCAAAGCAATTGAAGCTTACAGTCAGATATTCTAAATTTTTTTTTCAGTTTCTGCTCTTCTTGCTTCCCTGATGAGAGACAGCTGACCTGAGAGAAAGCTCAGCCTACTTTAATCCTGGAAAGTGATTGGGGCTTGTATCTTCAGGTTCCAGAAAAGTAGGGCAATGAACTGGCACTCTATTGTATTTCTATTACCATGTTTAAACAAGTAGCTCTCTCTGCAAAAGGATTTTGATTCCTCTCCATTCTTTTTCATATGTGTTCACTTTTTGTTCACCTTCAAACTGCCAGTCCAAAGTACACAAATACTACATTCACCATGTAATCAATACTCTCTGAATTTTCTGGAGCATTTCTGTGAAGGCTATTTTTCCCCAGGAGTTTAATCTTTCTCAATTTTCCTGTTTTTTAGGCTTCGAAGTAAATTTTATGGTCCAAACAGCAAACCCAAGCGTTACAACAAAAACGGTGAGTGAAGAGAAATTTAAAATTCAACAGAATGAAGTATAGAAAAGCAGTATAAGTGGTGTTGCACAACTGATTGCTAGAATCTCTACTGGTAAAACAAACAAAGCCCTTGAGAACCAGCCACTTCACAAGACAAAAAATGCAATCAAAATTTCCAGAGCATCCCAGTCTAGGTTATGTAAGGCACTCATAGCAGGCAAACTGGGCCTGACACTTGACTGTATTTGTTGTTTAAATGCAGAAGGCAAAGAGCTGCCTTGATGAAAGGTTATTTTTTGCTCCCACATTTGTGTCCTCTCCCTGTAAGGGGCAAATTTCACTCAAGGAGCAACATGGGTTATGATGAGTAGAAACAGAAAAATGCTGGTCTTCAAAACAGACAGATTCTGTGCATTGCAAATGGCAAAACAGAAGTCCTTTCACTGGCCTAAAAGACACACCACAGGTTTAAAGCTGATTAAAGCAGGGGATTACAGTGTGAGGAAAGTTAAAGGTAGGAATTTTAGCTATGTCAATCAGTTCTGTTTTCCAGGAGTCAACAGAACTATGTCAGCTCTGCCGCAGCAAAGGGGCAAGCTGTAAAGTGTTAAAAGCTAGGTTTCCCATAACCTCCAGAAGTCTGTCACAGAGCTGTCCAGTTTGGCTTTTTCCCACGAGAACAATTCATATTTGCAGATTGTTTACCAGGCAGGACAGCACTTCAACCAGGCACACAGAGGATGTGAGCAGTGACTGCTCTCAGAAGGAAGTGCTCATTTTCAAACGATGAGAAAGCAGAGAAGAGGTGCCAGAAGGCAGCTCTTAAATAAGTTACAGGCTGTGAAGTGTGAAGTAAGACAAGTGACTTTCCAAAGTTTCAAATGTCATACACTGAACATATGTCCTGTTATTTTTGTCTCCCTCACACTGACTGCTGCAGCAGGATCACTGGCCTGGACTTGTTATCCATGCTGGAGAAGGGCAGGATGACACTTCAGGACAAAGGTATCCTGCCAGTGCCACATGGCTTTAACTGAGGGGACTTTCCTTTAGCAGCTGCATATCAATTCCATTCTTAGCTTAGTGAATAGAGCAGGAGGCTCTAAAATGCAGCAAATCTCCGTCCCATGAGTTCCCTGTTTATAAAGCTAAGTCAGTTCCACGTGCCAGCCAAATTAGGTGTTTTTGAACAAGTTTTGGCCAACCTATGCACAATTTGTACTGACTATCAATATTTATTCATGTTACTTTCTGAAATTTCAGTGACTTCATAAAATTTAAAATACTATCTCTGCCAATGTACAGTAACTGCCAACCTTGCTTTAGCTTCCAGCACAAAAATGTAAGACTACCCTTCATACCTATATGCAATAGCCCATCGACTATTCAAGAGGAAAATTCAGGTAGGCCCTTTTGAAATGGATGAAAATATTTCACTTTCCTGTAATATGCACTTTCAAAATCTGAAGCAATCCTACCAGCCTCTGTTCAGCCCTGAAAAACCCAATTGTTACAAGCAGTGGATTAGGAAGAATCTTTCCACAGTACAATTCCATCACTTCTACAAAATGATTTTCCAAGCTAATATCAACCCTGACTCAATTTAGACTAAATGAGAGGTATAGACACTCGTCATGTGATAAGCAGCATTTGCAGTCCAAAGAAAGAGCCTCAAGCAATTTTTTTTCCATTGTTGAGTAGCCTGATCGCTTCAGGTATCTAGGATACTATTTCCTAATTATAAATTATTAGAAAGGTCATATGCCAAATTAAAAGGTGGTGAGTGATGGCACGATGAGGTGATATTTCATATTCATGGACATGAGCTAAAATTGTCTTGCCTATGCATAAAGCAATAACCACTCTGAAAGGACTAAGCAAATGAAACACACAGATCTAAAATTTCAGGCTCAGATAAAGACTTGAGATGTCCCAAATGAATCAAAGGGTCAGAGAACACAGAGGCCTCCACAGTTTGTTTCCTTGGCCTAATTATCCCTCAGAGTACAGCTGTTCGGCTTCCAGTGAACCAGAAAAGCAGGAGCTTTCAGAGTGGCAGAGCATTTGGAGAGTTATTTCAGAATTATTCCCAAGATTTTTCCTCCCTTAGGTTTAGAAGCCTTCCTTGGACATTCTTTTTACTGCTCTAGTGGGCCAGTGGGGGGAAGAAAAATAGAAAAATCTTGAAACTTTTAAGGATTTTTGCTCTGCTGATGGTCTGTGGGAAAATCTGAAGACAATAGAATGGCACTGGCATGACTGCCGGTGAAATATTGTTTCCCATGGTCTTCTGGGGGTTCAAGGACCATAAGGCTTTAGCAGAACATTGCTGCATCTCATGGCTGTTTGCTAAAAATTTACTGCTCCAGCAGCCACTTGCATGCTCTGACTTGCTTCCTCTTTCAAGCACAAATCTTATCAATCCATAATCTAATCATTGCATAAATACTGGCTGTGTTAATTTATTCTGACCTTATGAAGCACTCTCTGACTGAGAGTTTTTGAAGACTGTAATCTTGCCAAAGCTCTGCTGCAGATTGCCTGTGACTTAACTTGGGGTTTATTTAGTTTGGTTTGCTTTTTTGGTGGCAGAAAATTAAATACTGCATCAGTTCAGAAGGGAGCAAAAACACAACACTGCTCTCAGAAAGTCAGCAGGATCCTGGGATGCAGCTTTTCGGTTCTGTTTGTATTATTTTAGTAGTGACTCTACAGCGTTACTAATTTAAACAAGACGTTAACAAATTTGTTGAACACTTCACAGCCCTTCTCAGAATTTTCCCTCTGATATATTACCCCTTCCACTTACTTCCCCCAACAGAATTACTGGAAGAATGATGCCTTAGCTGGAAAAACAACTTTGCTGAATTTTCCTTATGCTGTCATAGGAAAGCCTAAACTTATTTTTCTTTCTTATTTTGTTAAAATAAATAAATGCAGCTTTCTGTTAAACCTGAATCTGCACCATGTGTACTTTAACTGCTTTAGCGCATCATGCCATTTTCCTCGGAGACCTACTGAGTAACACCTCAAAGTCTGAGTTGCTGTAAAATGATCATTTAGGCTTTGTGATGTTTACATCTTAATATGCATACTGAATTCCAGGAAAACCTGGACATTTTAATAATAGAATCACAGGTAAAAATAGGGGCTTGGGAGATGGTTTTTTTTCCTTTATCCCTGCCCCTAGGCAGGGTTATACCTAAACTATTCTTGACTTCAATAAAAATTGAAATTAGTGGGACATTTTTGCAGACTTTGCAAAAAGTACCTTTCAAACCATCACACTTCTCTGGGCTTTCTGAGTAAGTCCCTAGCAGTTTAGGAATATTTGTGCTTGTCTGAGTCAAGGGAACTGGGTATGACAAGGGAATTTGCTTGATTTCAGGCAATTGTCTAAATTTATAGCCTGATCAAAGTAATTCTAAAAGGAGACAAGCTCTTTCTCAGGTAGTATTAGTGTAATTAATTGATGACCAGGTAGTGTGCAAATATTCCCCACTAGAAACTGATTTTCCCTCATGTTCCACTTCCATAAGGCACAAGGCACAGTTTCCTTTCAGGTACTCAACATAACTTTATTATTTTAAGCTAACAGTTTTACTTTTTGCGTGTGATCCATGCAGAATACACCTCCCTCCCTCTTAAATTTGTATTTGTTTGGTTTTGTTTCTGAAAACCCAAATCCTTATGATGTGTGCAGTTGTCTGGTGTGGACCATTTCAAAGTTATTAAGCCATTTTCTTTCTACATGGAGAATCTACAAGATTTCAAATGAAATCATATTTTCAGAAACAAAAAAATGGAAGACAGTAGTAAATAAGGAAGAAGTTAAACATGTCAAATTAAAAACCTAGTCCTCAAAACCTCTTCTATAATAACCAGAACATCCTTAGTGCTAATCAAAACATGAATTCCCAGTACTGGATTGATCCATATCTTGCAGGAGTACAGGAGATTGTATTTAGCCCCAATTTTCCCTTTCAAAAACAAGAATAGCAGTGGCATCTTCACAACTCCTTGCAGACATTTAATTTAATTTAATTACCAGGGCACGGTAAATGTTTTTCTCTCTCACAAATGTGCTCCATGTACTGTGGCAAACCTCCTATAGAAGAAGGTACTAAGGAAATTACTTGCAAGCTACTTTAAATACTGCAGAAGTGGTATGGAACCAGAAGGCATGTTGTGTTCTTTTAGCTGGGTTTTACTCCATGCAGAGGAGGTGAACAGACAGGAGCAGGACTCTCTTTGCTTGTAAACACCAAAGTCTATTTAGAGCCATCACACAGATCTCTGTTCTTTTCCCTGAACAGACTTGACAGATGCAATGGCAGTGAAAATAATTCTCTTCCCTCCAAGCAGCCCTCGGGTTAAAGAGGTGAAATTTTACAATGTTCTATTATGCTAAATACAATGCATTAAAAAGCTGCAAGAATCTACAAAGACATACCTAAATTGTGCTTAATTGGACTACCTGAATTGCACTTAAGGTAAACCTGGGATTGAGCTACAGAACCTTAGAGAATCTTGCTCTACAGCTTAGACCAAGCTTAAAGAAAATCACCTGGCACTTTCCCTGAAATATAGATATCTCTAAAACCCACCAACCAAAGCTCCTAAAAGAACCAGTCACAAACATGGAAATAAATTTTTTTAAGATTTACTCTTCTGTTTACATTCTGGAATAAGGGATTTTTCAAGAGAGAGAGGGGTACCTAGCATTTGGTCACCACATTAGGGTGTGTAAGGAAACTGGGTAAAACCTGGAGCTTACAGGAAGTCCCTGTTAAAGGTTTTAATTGCAGTGAACAATTAAATCACTTTGGAGGGGTAGAACTGCCTGGGAGAGGGGAGGTTTTGTCTTTGTAGCTGCCAATGGCAGCACAGCACTAAGTGTACAACTGAGCTGCCAGAGCAAGAGGAAGGCACCATGGGATGATGATTGGTCATTATGCCTTCCACCTCCAGGCAGACCCTGAAATTCCTATTTAACTGACCTGACATGCCACAGCTAGGATGAAAATATGCTTATACAGAGTGTAAATAAGCATAGAAATAGTGAAATACAGCGTTCCTTTTGTCAGCAACTGCATCACGAATAAACTTAAACAATAGTCTCTTTGAAATGTGGCTAATGCCTGAAGAGAAAAGGCGGAATGCAAGACCAAAATATCCACCCACAGCTGCAACAAACAGATAATTAAAATCATACTTGCTTACCATTGCAAATGGGTCAACCACTTTGTGTTGCTAAACCTCTACAGACTTCCACATAATCTATTGTAAGGAGATCTGTTGGTTTAGATGGACTTGGTTCTGCTTCTCTTGAAATCTACACAAAAATCTCCATTGCATTCAGTGAGGGCAAGATTTATGCCTAAATCTGAGCCTCATATTTCAAAGTGTAATTTATATGTGTGTATACATATATATTTATGCACAAACACACAGCCACATTCCACTGGTTTTGTATCCAAACACATTTTACTAATCCAAAACCACACTGTCCCTTAAGATAATACCACAGGAACTCAGATATATATTGCATTTGGTGGTGCCCAGTGTAAGCATGAGTGAGGTGGCTGAGAAAATTTAATTTAAATTTATTTATTTAATTTCTCTTCATAAATTGAAATACATAAAGACATTCTAAACTTCCTCACCATGTTTTTTTTTCTCATTTCTGAATGAACAGGTTAATATGAGCTGCAATTATACTTTAGAGATACCAAGAATTTACCTCTTCAAATACATTTCTAAACAAGACATGCCATGTAATTACTGTGCAATTAATTTATAACTAATTCCCCCTCCCCCCAGAACAATTCTGCTGAATGGCAGCTCTGGGGACATTAGTAACAAAAGAATGAAGAAGTAATAGAAATAAAATTGTGTTTCAAATGGTTACATTCCCTTTTTTCATAAAACCTGCAATGTAAATGAATAGTCTTGATCCAAAAATTATTTTCCTACTGAGTTAGTTAAACTAGTGAGTAGTTAAAATAAAATACTCAAAATGAAATGCCCCCCATCCACAAAACTATGGATTATGAGGCTGGTATAATTCTACTTCTGCTGACCCAAATTTCAGGGACTTCAATTTTTCGGTTTTATTTCTACATTTTGCTATCACCTGAAATTCACTTACCAAAAGCAGGAATTGAAATCTTCTCATGGAAATTGTTTTAATGACTGTTTTAATGCCTTCTGTAAAAGAACAGTGAAAGCTGAAAAAGACGTAATTTCATGTTTTGAAGGGATAATTACAAAGAGTGCCTTACTTTTCATACATGTCTAAAAATAAAACTTTGGTATCCCCGAATAGTACAGTTATAGCCACAGAAGCCTTCTAGAAGTGAGGTAAATGAGAAATACTACACCCAGTGTGATGAGTTTGGGTAAAGCATTCAAATAGATGGACAATTTCACAGTCTGTTTCAAAAAAACCAAGATATCTCACAGAATCAATGGTCTTTTGCACTGCCACAACCACAAGAGAAAAAAATAATTGAAAATACCTAGTTTACTGGAAAGATATTTTTGATGACATGAAACAGCTGGATGCTTTGAAAAATCATTTTGTTCAGGCTCAGATCTTCATGGCATGGCAATACTCAATGGAATTAAAGCCCAACTGTTTAACCCAGGCTGATTTTATGCACGGCACATTACGTGCACATTAGAGGTGTCTAGGATAATCCTTTCTCTCTTGGGTCTTCTGTAGCTCGTTAAAACGTTGCTCTTTTATATTCTATCTATATATAGAGATATGAATGTATAAAAGTATGTTTTTATATCTAACTATACATTAATGTAAATGTAAATATATACATATATAAATATATAAATATATACATATATAAATATATAATATAAATATATAAATATATAAATATAAATATATAAATATATAAATATATAAATATATAAATATATAAATATATAAATATATATATAATATATACATATATAAAATATATAAATTCATAAATACATAATACATAAATATATAGAAATAGAAATAGAAATAGAAATAGAAATAGAAATAGAAATAGAAATAGAAATAGAAATAGAAATAGAAATGTAAGTGTAAATGTAAATGTAAGTAGAAATAGAAATATGAATATAAACACAAATATAAATATAAATATAAATATAAATATAAATATAAATATAAATATGAATTTATATAAAATAAGCATATCTAAAAGGCTGGTCAGCAACACTAATGGCTTGCTAGGAGTGCCACATTCTCCAGGTGACTGGAGTAGATTCATCATTACTGCACACTTTAACCATTCTACAACCCTTTTTTATAACAGTTTTATAATTCCTTTCCTTTTGATGTGTCACAGTGACCTACATACAGCCTGCACACACTGGAACTGCAGCTCCCATGGCTGTCTCATGCAGCTACTGCCACACCTGTCTGGCTAACAACCCACCTTTTCTTCCAACACCATTTTAGAGCCTTGTGGCAGTTTCTTATCTCTTGACAGCCCCTAAGAAGAGACAGCAACTGTTCTGCAGCCAAATTAAGGCTCTGCCTCTTAATAATTAAACATTTAGCAAGAAAACTGTCTTTCACTGTTCTGATAGCCTCGGTGTTTCCAACACAAAAAAAATTTAAAATATTATTTCCATTTCCAGTGCTTGTTCTCCTAATCAAAATGGCTCCTGAAGACAAATAGTCTGCTTTGCTTCTCTGAAAACAGTGTAATTTTTACACTCACTGCAAATTGTCCACAATGGGATTATGGACAATTATGTTGTCATTACAATTTTAAAAGAAGATGTGATTATGATTTTAAAAGAGCTACGATTTTAGCAGCGTAATTATTTTATGACAATCATGATTTAAAAAGAACTGTGATTTTTAAAGGAAGCTCTCTAATATTAGGAAATTTGTGTGAATCCTTGCTCCTTGAGCCTGCACAGAAACCACCTCCCATCTGTTCACAAGCAGGACGGAATCAGTTCAGGCTGTGGCTTTCCACCTCACAGATGTCTCAGCTCTGCTCCATCTTCCATGCATTGATAAGGACAAGATCACAACAGCTAGGCCAGTTGAAAAGATATTTTTGTTCTTGCCAGGTAATAAAACCCAAGTTCTGCTCCATGTGATGCAAATTAATCAGAAAGATGAGCAGAAATATAATATATCTGTGGAACACATCCTGCAGGTAAAAACGTGGGAGAAAAGGTATGAGGATTCAGAAATGTAGCTCCAAACAGGCACCCTAAAAGCAATGCTGATGCCAACTGACAAAGTGTCATGATTTATTTAAAATTTAACCCATGGGAAGAATATGCCAGAAGTGATGGTTTGCCAACAGAAGATGCTGAGGGAACATCAATTTTCATGACAGAAAACAGTTCTTTAGAAATGTTTTGAGCTTTCATAATAATAAGGAGAACTGTCATGATTCAACCCACACTCACTCATAGCTGGCAGAGCTGGTGAACACATTCAGCTCCACTATTATATTATTTTGCTTTCAGGGAGATCCTACTTGGAATTGAATATTTAATGAGTGAAGCCTCCTTTTTGGCTGATCAGAGGCATGTGTCTTTTCATTTGATTCAGCCACTGGTCTGCAGCCCAAGAATTCTCAAAGCAGATCAGAATGAAAAGTCAGTATATGTTTACTAAAACATAAAATTTTTCATCTCAATCCTGTTGTATTACCTCCTCCAAACTAACACTATAGATCTGTGTTAACTTAGCATAGGACTGGGGAGGGGTGTATTTGGTTTTTTTTTTAATATTTTCTGCTTTGAAAAAGAATTTCTTGACATTCATTAGTTATTCAAACCTCTGTTTCCTGAACATTTTAAAAAATTGTGTGGCTACAGGCTGAGAAAACTGTAGCTCAAAATCTCACCTTATTGTTAAGTTGCTTATTCCACCATTTTTGTCCACCATTTTTGAGACAAATTTTAAGCAAGCAGTTTACCCTAACAAAAAAAAATAAAAAGAGAATTAGTTGGTTTTGAGGGAAAAAAATATATTACTGGTTGCCACAGGGGCTTAGAAAAGGGGTAAACTGAAAGGGAAGGCAGTTCTGCTGCCCTAGATACCACACCTATGTTAAATGTGACACAAATGGATACTAAAAGGAGTAACTCATAATTACTGTGGCAATGGAGGACCAGGGCACAGTGCCAGAGTTTGCTGTGAGAGCCTGGAGATTCACAGCCCACTTTCAGCAGAACAATGCCTATATGGAAACCAAATTTGGAAAGGGATGTCTTTCTGTGCGATTGGATTTGATCACAGGCTGCAAATTCAAATTTTGCACTTGCAAAGGCATATCGATATCTGTAATTCTGGATCCACTTGGCTGAAAATTCTACATGAGGGTATCCTGGTCTTCCAAATTCCCAGAAAATCAAACTGATTTTCATATTTCATAAGTCATAGGTAGAAGTGCAGCTTGTTGAAAAATCAAGTAACATATCACAACCAAGAAAACTGCTGAGTACAAAACATTTTGAAATTGATTATACTTTTCAAAAACCTCAGAGTTTCAAAATAAATATTCTATGACAGATCAACACTGACATTGCCAAACAAGGGTGAATTGTGAGGTAATAGACTTCCCTCCCACAGTCTTATAATTTCTGTCAGGAATCTGAAGTGACAGCATATTAAAAAACTATTTGATGAGGCACTTTTTGACATTTAATATACAAATAGTCTGACAAATTCATAGCCTTGAAGTCAAACTACTTACAGAAGTACAAGGGCATAGAGCCTCTGTTCTGTAAAAGGATTCCGTGAATCCAGCAAAAAGGATTCAGGACCCACAGAGAATTCATGTGGGTTTATTAATTTATTGTGAATTAAGTAGCATCACCAAAAATCCATAGATAAGGCAAAATCGGTGTCTAATATTTTTGATGTTCAACAAGATGTAACTATAAACTTGCAACAGAGGACTTTACTGTGCCCTGAGGCTCTCCTGGGGTGAGTCATTATCAAAATCCTGGCAGAGACCATCAAGTCTTAACTTTTCCACTTCAGGCTGCAAGCCCACATGCCCCTTGGAATATTCTTCATGCCTGCCTGTGTCACCTGAGCTCCACCAAGCACATTTGGGCAGAAACAGAGGGACTCTAACAGACTGCAAGCCCTCAGCAATATTACTTGTTCTTCCCACTGAATGCAGTGATGAAATCTCCCATCAGTTCAACATGTTGGAATCCAGTTTTTGTGGCTTCTCTGGTGAGGAGATTAGCCTTGTTTCCACGGGACACAATGAGCTGCAGATGTCAGAGCTTTCAATATTTATTACCCCTGCTTTCCTCTGGCACCCTTTGTGCTGCACACTCTCGTTTCAAGCTTGTCTGGGGGTTTCTGGTGTATCTTTACTATCGTATTAGTCTTCCAGTACAGTATAGCTCTACTTCCACAATAAGGAAATGAAATTTTGCTTCAGAAATTTCCTCTCACAAATATTTTAATGGTCTGCCACCGAGCTGATCCAAAATAGATACCAAATGCCCAGAGCAGCATCCACTATTCATAGTGTTTAGATCAATTTCTATCAAGAGAACACTATGAGAACAACACACTGATAAGCCCTTTCTCTTATCAGGGACACGGGCTGAAAGCCACCTGACAAGAGGCAATAATGATCCCAGTTCTGACACAGGATGGTTATCTGTGACATACTGGCACCATCTGTGGCTCAAACAAGACAAGCAGGTCAGCTGTAAATTCAAGACTGGCATACTAAATGGCATTTAGAGCCTGGAAACATCATTCATCAAGTCTCTTTAGCATCTCTGAAGGTTCTATTAGTCCTATTACATTACAAACATATTTACTTACAAACATATTAGCTTACAAACATATTTATTTCAAACCTTGCAGTGTTTGAATCAGTGCAATGAACACTGCTACAAAAGTACAGCAATATTGTAAGATCTGGATTATTTAGCTTGCCCTGACTAAACACAGGGTATTTCATAGCTGAGAGAGAATGAAAACTTTCAGATTCTGCTTGCACATCTAAATTACACTGGACAACATAAATCAAGATACGTGCAAAATTTGTCTTGATCTCCCAAATCTAAAATGACACAGGGAAATCCAAAAAATGCTTCAAGAGTACAGATATGGCTGAAGTAACTAAAGACTTTCATGGATTTCTCTGAAGGTTGTCCTTTTAAATGTTACAAAAACAGCTGACCTGCCATGGAATCCATTCTGAATCTCTGCAGTTCCAGAACATTAAAGTCCAGAACATTAAAGAAATAATTACATCTCAGACTCTTCTATCTCAAAAATTATAGCTATACTCATCCATTTTGCATCTGTCAAATTTTACTTGTCTTGTGTTGCTCAGGGTTGTACACCCTTAGTTCTTTTTTTCTGATAAATGAATTCCATTTCTCTAATTAATTAATCCAGGCATTGACTTAAACTCAGGTTGTGCTATTACAGGTGAGAGATGAACAAGAACTAAAGAACTTTCTAAATTATTTTAGTTGCTATTTATGATGTTTGCAATGAGAAACTGAGTGCTTTCAAAGTGCTTCTCCTACCACATCTTTCAGAGAGAGGGTGCCAGTTTTCCATGTGAACCTAGAAAATAAAGGAAAATTGCTAGGATTTCTGTCATGAGTGGAACTCACTGGTTTCTAAAGTAGATCTTCCCAGTAATGCCTCTGTTTTCACTGAGGAGTATAGAGGCTCCAGCTGAGACCACATAGGCTGTGGTTCATAATTTACTGAGGCCAAAAGTGACTCCAAAGTCACGTTTAAAGTTCTTTTAGCAGTTTAAAACCTGCAAAGCCATCTATAATTTGTTGTTACATGCAGAAGACTGACTTCAACAGATGTGTCTGTGAGACAGCAAAACTAAGTAGGCCTTCATTACTTCTCCTTTTCACTTGCACCTCAGAATTCCAACTCATAACTCTTCTATTGCCCACCAGCATTTTCTGATTCTTTTACTTTTTTTTCTTTTACTCTTCAGAGGGTTCCCTTCCCACAGATGAAAAGACAGTAAGGTAGGGTTGATCTAAATTATCTACATCTCTCTCTGATAGACATAACCTGTGATTAAGTCTTGTTGATGGCTACATAGAAAAGGGCTCACATGCATCTGATTTTAAATGGGATACCCTAATTAACACCTTATCCTTCTTCTCTCTTCTGCCTCTGTGCAAACTTATCTGCAAGATTCTTGGCCCCATTTTGAAATTCACTGAAAGTTTAAAATGTCTTAATAATCGAGGGAGATGGGTCGCATAATTGCAGAAGCTTAGTTTCTTAGCTTAGGTTTCTACAAGAGTCAGATGTGTTCGGCCAAAATTTAATCACTTTCCAAGTGGCAAGGAGGAATTCTGCTTATGAAATCTTGATTAAGCAATGTATTAGCTCAACAGACAACATTTTTTCCCCAGTGTCTCTGTCTAAAGAGTGATTTCTGCTGAGTGCATGTGCTGGGCATGGTGCTTTTCCATGTCCTCATAGCAAATTCTAAGAATAAGTCATTGTCTTGCTTCCCACCCTTTTCCACCTCTTTCCCACCCCTTTTTGGTTGACTTTTCGGGATTTTGTTCGCATTTCAATGAATTAATATCTCATCGACTTCTACAGTGTTAAACTCTACTACATTGTTCTTGCTAATTAATGGTTTCTCCCTCCAGCTTCAAGGCAACCAGGCTGAAGTTCATTTTCAAAACAGAGGTTTATATAACAAAAAATGTATGAAACCTGGGCAATTGATATAATTTTCTGAAGAGCTAGTGTCTGAATCAGAAGTTCTTTTGGTCAGCTTGCCTTCCTGACCTCCTAAAACAAGGGATCTCAAGGTTCCTTGCATACAGGCTTCTTTTTAGTGCAGCTGAAGCAAATCTACAGTCTGAGTTAAAAAGGATCAGCACTTCTATCCAGATTATAGGGAATAAAAATCACTGCTTTTTAATTCCTTGTTTTCATAGCCAAGTTTCCAAAATGACAAGAAAGAAAGCCTTTAAACTACTGAAATCTAGTGGTGCAGAAGAAGAAACTTTCTGATTCACTTACTTAAGACAAAGCAACACTCACCTCCTTCCTCTTTTTTTTTATGAACTCTTCACCATGAGGTTTTCAGTAGCTAATAAAGAGCAGTTTACAAACACAAAACAGACTGAGTGTAGAACAGCAAGTTTGCAATTTATTTGCTGTGGGCAAGAAAATACCACACACTAATATCAATGCTTTTACAGCATTGATAGTAGTGCCTTTTCAATTTTTGAAAACACTTTGGACACAGGAATGTAACCATCGGGCAAGGTTTTTCCTATGAAGAGAGTTATATTCAGACACAGCTCTAAGCAGTCATTGCTCTTCCATTTCACTAACAAGTGTATTTATGAAAACTGTAAACACACCTTTATAAAGCACCAACACATTATAGACCTACAGATGGGCAGTGAGAGGACCACCCTCCACGAAGGTTAAAAGAAATCACCTAAAATGGTTGCTAATTTCAACAGGCAGAGGTCCCAGGAAGAATTATATTGCTGTCAGGCATGGCTGCTTTTAGAAAGTAAAAAAAAATATTGGAAAGGTTCAGAAAGTTACGTGTCCTATTAGACTAGCTTATATATGTAAGAACACTATAATTAAAAATTGTCCCCTGTTACTTGCAAACAGATCAGAGATTTTTAAGTGTTTGTCCATCCATATCCCATCCTTGAGAAATAAATAGTCAAGCTATTAGAGAAGCATCCTAACATGATTTATGATTGGTTCCTTATTCCAAGGTGCTTTGACTCTTCATTTTAACTTCCTGCTTTAGCACAGAGGAAGGCCAAGGGTTTCTTAACACACATATACCCTCACTCAAATTCACCAGTTTCACCCCTCTACATGGCAAAATAAGCAAACTGGGAATGCTGCGATGGAGAATTTCAGTCTTAACCACACTAAGATTGAACAAACTTTGTTTCTTGGACAACTTTACTGGTTTCAAAAGCTGCAAGAATCCCCCCCAAAACCCTATTATTAAGCATATGTGTATACATATGTATCAACAATCTGCCTGGTTTTGATGACTGTGGACAAAACAATAATTTTCCTCTTCAGCTTTATCTATGTAAGACTCATTGCAGCTAGTATTAGCTGCAGAAAAAGGATGGTTTCAAATTTTTTTGAGATTTAAAGACAGAAGGCATACCCACGGAGAGACCCATATAGAGCATATCCCCTTGAACAGCATGCAGACTTCATCAAATAGGAGGTTCCCTGCTAGAAATGGTTAGACAACTACTAATAGCTTGCTAAATAAAATTAAGAACGTAGAGGGAAAGATAACCTTTGAACTAAAATATTATTTGTGCTCATTTACCATCCTGTTGTACCTACTACTATCTGTATCGTGTCCTTGCCTAAAGCTTTCTTAAGATGACTTTCAACATTGTCCGGTAGAACATGAATGTGAATTTTCCTTTTTTCTTTTTTTTTTTTTAATCCTCTGTGAAAAACCGGATGTCCTGTTAAGTTTTTTCTTCCTCTGTTTTCAATCTGAGAAAGATGGGAGAAGGAAGGATGGTTTGGTTAGATAAGGACTCAATGTGAACAGAGTAGAAAATTTACATAAATGTTTAAAACACAAAGAAGGCATTTTATAGAAATTGTAATAAAAGCTAAAAAGTAGCTGAAGGAAGTTATCTGAAGGCAAGCAACGAGACCAGATTGAATGAGAGGGGAAAGACTAAAAGAACTATTTAAAGAGAAGAATGAAATGGGAGAAGTTGTAAAACAACAGCTAAGAGGAATGTTCTACATTGAGCTGGAACACAGTGTAGAAATCAATGCTGAACAGGATCAAGCAAAACCTCAACAGACAATTCTGAGAAAAAGTCACAGCAGAAGCACCATGTGCGATCAATAACAAACTTGCCTGCTGGTAAGCATGGGCAGAATGGCTTGGTGCTAAACAAAATGTTTTCAAGACAAGAGAAAGAAAAAATATTAATTAAAACAATCAAGAAAGGTAGGGACCTAGTCACTTGCGGAAAATATTATGAGGATAAATGAAAACAGATCCTGCATACAGGCAAAAGCAGAAGAAAATAGAATCATCATTTCTACCCCTAAAACAACTGGGATTTGCACCACTATGTTAATTTTCTATGAATAATCTGTTTAGCAAAAGTTTGCAGCTTAGTGGGGCATCAGTCACTCCTTTCCCCCACGTACATTCTTTCCTGTAAAGGTTATTACTCTGCCCACTGCATCATAGCTATGTGCTCCAAATAAGAACTCTTTAAATCATCACCTACAAAAAATATCTAGCTTTTTGGTAATTTGAGACCAGCTATTGCAAAAAAAAAGAAGGAGCATCCTTGTATAACAGAGAATACTCCTCACACAGAGGAAACAAGGATTCGTTGCAGACAGGGCAGAAGAACAATAGACTTACTGTTAAAGAAAGGCATAAATAATTGAGAACGTCTGCAAAGGGACTAAGTTCTCACAGGAACTGGCTTTTAGCCACTTGTAAATTAAGTGTGAAGCACACAGAAGTAGGAGGCAAACAAACCTGAAATGATTAGGCAGAAGAACAGCCAAAAACAGGTCCCAGTGAGACAATCAGCAGATCAGCTCCATCAGCTCTAGCTGTAGGTAGAACACAGTAGACCTTTTGTAAGAGTTTGTAAGGTATAGGGCACTACTTTTCATGTCCAACTGGGCAAAGCCTGTTTCTGTTTAGTGCAACATAACCCACAGGATCTCTATATTGCTTGGTGTCTTCCTTCATACATTCAGTGTCCACAGCCCCCTAACATCATGCAAACTCTGCCAGAACTCAAGACCCCACAGCGTTTTTCTTCCAAGAGTTGGATCCTGACTGGTCTCTACCACAAGGCACCATTTTCTGGGACTGTAGCGGTGGTAAAAACCCCTTGAATGCTCCTAGTGGGCGAGTCCCAATACCACCCCAGGGATTGAAACATCAATAGTTTAGCCCAGGTATGGGCCACCTCCCTGACTCCTCCTAGTCGATAGTCATTGGTTCTATAAGCTGTTCCTTTAAGTTTGTACTATCCCATTTTTCCAGAGAGTTCTTAGTTCTGTTACCCTTGATTTGTCACCTACCCTTATCCCCTCCCCTGCTCCCATCCCATTGACTGTGATCCCCATACTCTTCCCCAGCTCCGCCTCCCTTCCCTCTCCTTATTGGCCCACTAGTTCTGTTATAAGTCATTGTCTGAGCTAGCTCGGGGCCCTTCAGCTCCGGGACTCAGAAGAATAAAACCATTCTGCTACCCAGCTGTCGAGCCCTCCCTAATTCCTCCGCGGTTCCGGGAACAACTCACGACCCACCAACGCTCCTAGTCCCTGATGAGGCTGCGTGTCTCCCTCGTCTGCCCACCTTGCGGTTAGGGCATTCGAGGTCCCTCAGGCGAGCTAGGAGCAACCATCGGCAGGCGGATCGTAGAGTGCCCGGCACGTTTTCTACAGGGGACCTTCATCATCCTTAAGCTGCAGGAAATTTGGGACTGTAATTTCTCCTGGAGTCTGCCTCTTCTGTTGATGTTATGGTGAAAAAAACCCAAAAAAATCAAGCAACTGTAAACCACTTCTGCATTTCTCAGGAAGATTTCCTCCTAGAAGAAGTGAGCATCCCAAAACCATGTTTTTTTCTCTTCAACTGCCTCCTTTGAGTGGGCATGTCCCATGAAAAAAGAACCAAATGACCAGTAATTTCAGTTTACATGCAGATATCTGCCTATGCCACCAATTTTTCCCTCTGTCCTTCCAGGGCTAAAGATGCTCTGCTAAGAATCAGAGACATCTGCAGTTGTCCCAGTTTGAAAACAACGAGTCTGTGAGTCAGAGATTTTGGTCAGTCAGACCCCATTGTTGCAGTGGTGGTAAGCTTTCATATCCTCTAGTTTACACACTTCCTTCTTACAGCCTTCTCTCAGATTTCCTAACAAACCCTCACCATCGCATGGAAACTCTCCCAGCTCTGGGGAACCACACGTGAGGTCAATAAGTCAGTCAGTCAGTCAGTCAGTCAGTCAGTCAGTCAGTGAGTGTTTCCCTGCCATCCATACATCTCCCTTCACTCCCTTCCTCCCAGCTGGAACACGATGTATCTTATCCTTTATTCGTACATGTTTTTTTAATTAGAAATCCTTTGTGTCAGCTGGGCATGCATTTTAACACTTTTCTGACGAGCAGCTGCTAAAATCAGCTTGAGTGTTAACAAGTGAAAGACAACCAGGGAAGGAGGCCTAGACAGCCTGGATTTAGGAAAGGCAGGTGCTTGTTGATGGACCTGATGTCCTTCTATGACAAGGTGACCCACCTAGGGGATGAGAGAAAGGCTCTGAAGCCTTTATTAAAGTCTTTGACACCATTTCCCACAGGATTCTTATGGAGAAATTGGCTGCTAGTGCCCTGGACAGGTCAAGTGTTCTCTGGGAAAGGAGCTCTCTGGACAGCCAGGTTGAAGAGTGGTGGAGAATGGAGTGACATCCAGATGGGACTGGGCACCACTGGGGCTCCTCAGGGTTTTGTACTGGGGCCAGTCCTGTTTAATTTCTTCATTGAGGACCTGGAGGAGGGCCTCAGTCAGTTTGCTGCCAAGCTGCATGGGAGTGTGAATCTGCTGCAGGGCAGGAGGGCTCTGCAGAGGGGTCTGCACAGGCTGGATCCATGGCATGAGGCCCATGGGGTGAGGTACAGCCAGGGGAAGTGCTGGCTCCTGCCCTCGGGTCACAACAACCCCTGCAGCTCCAGGCTGGGGCAGAGGGGCTGGAAAGCTGGGAAAGGTCCTGGGGGTGCTGTGACAGCAGCTGGACACGAGCACAGGGGTGCCCAGGTGGCCAAGAAGGCCAATGGCCCTGGGCTGTGCTGATTAGGGCAGTGCTGAGGCCACACCTTGAATCCCAGGGTTAGTTTTGGGCCCCTCATGACAAGGAATTGAGGGGCTGGAGCGTGTCCAGGGAAGAGAACAGAGCTGGGGAAGGGTCTGGAGCCCCAGGAGCGGCTGAGGGAGCTGGGAAAGGGGCTCAGCTTGGAGCAAAGGAGGCTCAGGGGGGACCTTGTGGCTCTGCACAACTCCCTGACAGGAGGGGGCAGCCGGGGGGGTCGGGCTCTGCTCCCAGGGAACAGGGAGAGGAGGAGAGGGAATGGCCTCAGGCTGTGCTAGGAGAGGTTTAGTTTAGATATCAGGAAAAATATCTTCGGTGAAAGTGTGGTGAGGAATTGGAAGGGGCTGCCTGGTGAAGTGGTGGAATCACCATTCCTGGAAGGGTTCAAAACACATGGATGGGGCACTTGGGGACAGAGTTTAGTGGTGAAAACGGCAGTGCTGAGTTAATGGTCTTTTCCAATCTCAACAATTCCATGAGTTCATAATTCCAAGATATGCCACTTCAGATAAAAGGTTTGCAGGGAAGAAAACACCCTTACTGGTGTCATAAAGTTATTGGGTGGCATTTATGAAGAAGTCCAAGCTGGAACTTTTCCTTAAGATAAACTTTTAATATAAGAGGCTTAACAGCCTTTCTTACTAAACGACTTAACAGATATCAGAGCACAGGCAGTGTTGTGCATCTTGTATATTCTTAACAATCACCACTGCAGACAGGGTGTGCCAGAAGCTGCTACCACAGAGAAAATCCTCACAACACTCAATTCAAGCAACCATCTGTGGTTTGAGAAACATCTAACAACCTCACAGGCATGCATTTTTAAAGCTGGTATACACTCCAAAGAGTGCTTGGTTTGCTTAAACTCCTCTGTAACAAAAAGAACAGGAAACAATCTCTCCTCCACTGAAAGGATACACCCAGAGAAATAGAAAGCAACTTTTATTCTTTCTAAAACAGGCAGTTCTACATAAGATAGTACAGACTTCAGTGCCCTGCAGTCTTTTTGGCAAACAAATCTTAAATATCCAGCTCTACAGATGCTGAGCTTCCATTTTACAAGAGCATGTGGAGCTTAAAATGGTGCTCAGGCACCAGCAGTTCTCTGGTAATGAAAAGAAAATGGTTTGCAGTGATGGAAGGGATCTCAGTGTAACCACATGGTTTCCTGTGGTTTGTTTGTGTTGAGGGTGTTCTGCTACTCCACACTCTTATTTTTTGTGTGTATGTGCATGTCAGGTTTGGTACTGTTGCATACTTCTGTAAGTATGTGTGAGATCGATTCTTTCTCTTTCATTCTGGCTATGCCTCCCTGTCTTTCTGTTGCATCTTTTTCTCATGGCAGAGAATTAACCTCTTCCTAAAAGCATCTCTCAGCAAAGGGCCTCTCCAGGGGGATCCAGTACACTCCACCCAGTCAGGGAGAGACCTGTGGCAATCATGTACAGCCCCTCAACTTTTGCATCCAGTAAAATGTATGGCTTCAAATCAACCAGCCACAAATTTTTTTTTGCACACTGTCATGCAACTGTTCCATAGCCTATTTGGTCAGCTTTTCATTTTTTAGCAGAAATGCATGTTTCTGAAGTGCAACTGACATGGTTATTATCATATTTTAATTCATTCATTAAGTTCAGCCACCTTTATCATCAGTACACCAGTAGGACTGTCAGGAAGGGTGATCAAACCAATCTGCATGAGCAAAAGACTTTTTCCTACATCCCTTCCATGTTTAGCCTCCTGCCAAGAGTAATTTAGGTCATAGTTACACTAGTAAGCAACTGCACCAGTTTACACTGGTATAGCTTTTTTTTTTCTTTTG
Source organism: Eopsaltria australis (assembly GCA_034509425.1). NCBI lineage: Eukaryota > Metazoa > Chordata > Aves > Passeriformes > Petroicidae > Eopsaltria > Eopsaltria australis. The sequence goes on from JAVTVJ010000988.1 coordinate 350,530, forward strand.
GGTCTAATTCATTATCAAAACCTTTAACTGTCTGGTAAATAAAGACAGATTTAGTGGGTTTACTGAAATCACTGCACTTCTGATGTAATCATTTGGGCTTGAATATGGAATTTTCTGCTCAGGAAAGACTGAAGTTTAGTTAGTCTCGTAAATGTCAAAAGCTGGCAGAGAAATTCTGTCTAAATGAGAGCATTAAATAGCCCATACTTGCAGTCTGGATGTGCCATGATTTGCTTTACACATTGTAAGGAGAAGCTGAAAACCAAGGAGAGCATGAGGAGAAGTGTCCCAGTAATAGAATGTATACAATGCTACCACCCTGGACAATGTACTCACCTATAGCAGATGATACCTGCTGCCTTCATCCCTGAGGCCAAGGTTCCCCTTCAAGAATTTTATTTTATCTCATCCTCAACAGAGCTTAAAAAGACAATAGAAAGCCCAGCATGAACTCAGATCACAGGAAATGGATGTTCAGAGAAAGTGCTGAAATAAATGCACCAAAGCTATTTTCCATTGCACAATTCTCCTCCCTCCAGAGGTCAGTGGCAGGAGTGACATGCCTGCTTTGTCCTCCTGGCTGCTCTGGTCTCCTGTCACAGAATCATGGAATATGCTGGGTTAGGGGAGATCCACAAGGATCCTTGAGTCCAACTCCTAAGCCTGCATCCCCAAGGACCACATGATGTGCCCGAGGACATTGTCCAAATTCTTCTTGAACTCGGTCAGTCTGGTGCTGAGATCACTTCCCTGTGTAGCTTTTTCCAGTGCCAACCACCCTTTGGGGGAAGAACTTTTTCCTGATACCCAACCTAAACCCCCCCTGACACAACTTCAGGTCATTCCCTGGGCCCTGTCCCTGGTCACCACAGAGCAGAGATCGGTGCCTGTCCCTCCTCTTCCCCTCACCAGGAAGCTGCAGATCTCAGTCTCCTCTTCTCCAGCTGAACACACCAAGTGCCCTCAGCTGCTCCTCATGGGGCTTCCCCTCAAGGCCCTTCACCATCCCCATGGCCCTCCTTTGCACACTCTCTAACAGTTCAGTGTCTTTTTTACTTTGTGATGCCCAGAACTGCACACAATATTCCAGGTGAGGCTGCTGGCCCAGGGCAGAGCAGGACAATCCCTCCCTGGCCTGGCCGGCCGTGCTGGGCCTGGTGCCCCCAGGACAGGGATGTCCCTCCTGACTCCAGGGCACTGCCACTGACCAGGACCCCCAGTCCCTTTCCCTGGCACTGCTTTCCAGCCTCTCATTCCCCAGTCTGTCCATACATCCAGGGTTGTCCCATCCCAGGTGCAGAATCCAGCACCTTCCCTTGCTGAACTTCATTTGGTGGGCGGTTGCTCAGTCCCCACCTGAGTAATCCTGACCTGTCCCTGCAGGTCTTCCCTCCCACTCTCTGGGCCATGTTCTCAAGCTAATCCTTTCACTAGCAATGGGCACTGAGGAGCCCGACTCTAATACCAACTGTGAGCCTGCTGGGCCTGATCCAGGCCTGACACATTTGATTCATGGCATTTCCTGGGCCCAGCAGGATTAAGCAGGCATGCAGGCTCTCACCGCTTTCCTTGTAGCCTCGAGAGGAAGGTGTGTGCCTGGCAGTGAGGCACAGCTGACGCAGGATTGCATAGATTGTGTCAGCTACTGACAGACAAAATTGTTCCTCGGGGCTGTAGAGAGCTATGGAGAAATCCAGCCAGTCTAGCTGCACTTCTGCGCACCAAAGGAGACACCAGTGGGTCACACTTTGTTTTTAGGAAAAACAAGTCTTAAATAACTGATATTTTCCACCTCAGGTTCAGCTCAAACTATGGTAAGGACTAAACAGCAGGCTCAGGGCCTCCAGATATTGCAGTAGAAAAGCAAAGAGAAGCCAGCACTGATCCAATTATATGTCTTAAAATACTGCTGGTTCTAGAGTTGTTAAAATATCCTGGTAAAGAAGAATGGGAGTCATAACAAGGTCACAGATGAGACTTGACATTTACACCAAGTGAGGTAAGCAGTTCCACAGAAATCAGCTGGGAAGTAGTTGAAGCAGCCTCACATATGTTAGGACTGCGTATTTAGTTCTATCAAAGGCAGCCCCAATCCCAAATATAGCTCCAAAGTCTGAATAATTTGTAAGCAACACCCAGTTTTTAAATCCAGCACTGTGACAACTGAAAGCTGGGCTACTTACCAAATTTACAGGCTTGTGCTTATATTTTTCAATCCTTACACAATATTCTAAAGATAGACATTAATTACACAAACCCCCCTTCACTGGACATATTTGTTCATTTCAGACTCAATTTTACGTTTTCTGATGATTATGTATAGCATATCTATATATCTAGCACACTCATATGTTGCAGATGTGAATTATTATCATTATAATGTGGGGGAGAAACACATGAATTAAATGACAGCACCAGATAAAGTAGATAAATGGATCAGATATACTGGAAATTTTTACATCTTGTTTTCCAAGTTATCATGAATGTCGAAGGATTTGTTTTATTTATAACTTTAAAAGTACGAAAAAGCAAATTACTGGGTATACAAAATAACTCAAAGTGGCTGCCTGAATATTATTAATAATGAGGTTATTGAAAGTTTAATACTCACAGGGAAATTATAGTGAGCACTTCAAGTACTGCAGTATGTTTGCAGATTACTTGTAATATACAAATTTAATTGTATTCTTAGGGGGAGGGGAGGAGAAAAAGCACTTCACTAACCACTATTTTATTTCCATTTTAAAAATCTCAGATGCAGAAAACAAATCAATGTTCATACAAGTACTCACAAAATATCACAGTTATTATCTTGCTTACATTGTGGAGGTTATTGATACAGTGTGAAAAAAAGTCTACTTTTTCCATCATCCCTGCGGGCATCCTTCTCTCCCAAACTGACTTTGACTGGTTTGGCTTTATTTTTATGACAGATCTTCTATAAAGTTCTCTAAAAACTGTGTCATCAAACAGACTCATCTAATGGTGAAGGAGCTGAGAATCTGACACTGCCAGATCAGTCCATCAGCACAAACCCCAGGGTTAAATGGACACTTCAAGTTCAAGCCATGCCTATCCCATCTGAGCCACCTGAAGTATCTCATTATGGCTAATTCCACTGAATGCTTTTCATCTGCCCCACAAAATTTCCCAGCAGAAATTGTTTAGCTTGGAGTTAATTTTATACTGCACTGCAGCATGGCTGAACCAGATATGATAAATAAGGGTGATGCTTCAGAAGAGGGTCAGAGGAAAGACAAGCTGTACTCTGAAGTGAATAGCTCTTGGTGTGTTAGACAAGAACAGGAACAATTTTCACAAATGATGAGCTTTTTTCCCTGCATGATTTTTACTGGAAAACTGAAAGATGCAGATGAATAGCCTGAAATGGACTTTGCTGCATGTGGAATAAGTCCACTAATTTAAGATAAAATAGAAAATGCTGCTTTTTTAAATACTACTTTTTCATATTCCATCAAATTTAGTATTGCAATGAAGCATCAAGGCAGCTCTCTGTTCCTTCAGGCTTAGGTCAGCTAAGAGCAAAATGGTTCCCTTTTTCCACTTTAGGGTCTGATATCCAATGTCTGCAATTGCTCCCTGCCCCTTCACACCTCTGTGTGCACTGTGTGCAGAGCACAGGACTCAATATTTGCCTCTGCCTCTGTTTTTGTCATTCATAAGTGCACATGTCAGATGAAGTTTTTTGTTTCTTTCCTGAAGTATTTTTGTTCTTGATTCATGCTGCTTCTCATATATTCTGCCTTAAGTTGGTAGTTTGTACTGTGTGTCACTCTCTGGCAGATCTATGAACATGTCTGCAGTTTATTTACATATATCTAGTGAAAAAAACCCAATCAAGTAATTGGTTTTTTACATTTATCAAGGTGTAAAAGAGCTTGCTTAATCTGCTATTGAAAGCTGGAAGAAAGGATTTTCTGTCCTAACAATAGCACTCAACCGCTTCCAAGTAACCCAAAACCATAGTTTTAATTATCAAGTACCCTTTGTTGTAAGCCACCAGTTTGTACTGTTCTCAGATTCTATCACCAGGCACAGAGTCCAATTTTGTTGTATTCTGCACAATTCAAAGGAACAGATGTGTGGACAAAAAGAAAAGGATGTTGGTGATCGCACATCTATGATAACCCTGAAAGAAAACACACTGGCACCCCTACCATACAAAAGCCGTCCATGACAAAAATTGTGTCACTACAAAGAGCAACTTTTGACCATTTTTTAGAAGGCAGGCAATCCTATCTGAAAGAAAAGTGGTCCCTCTTAGGCTTTGTACATGCTATGACTTTTGGGTTTGTAATGCCCAGCCCCGCCAGCTCTGCTCCTGAATCTGCAGCAAGCAGGGTTTCAGCTGGCAGGAGGTGCATTTTGTCTGCTAAACACCCTGTGGAAAGTCCCTTATGTCCTCTCACCTCCACACAAACACACACACGCCCGATGGGATTTCAATCTCTAAAAATATATTTTGCATTCAGTGTGATAGACCCTCAAACTGAGGACACTCAGACTCAGCTGCACAGAATTGACCTTCGGTGAACTTCCTTTACCCATAATGGATCAGTGAAAATTAGATATTGTCCTGGAAGAAGCAAAGTCAAAATACAGATCCTACCTGCTTGTCTTGATTTTGGAACTTGAAAGCTATGAAAATGTTCTAGATCAATAAAAAGCAATTAACAAAATAAATGTAATTGAATCACATCAGCAGCCCACAGGTCATGAACAGACCATCCTGTCTTAGTAACTTCTGCTTCACGATTTGGCTGTTGATCTTCCTGCATCATTATTCTACTGAGATGAGATTTTCTTTTCTGTGGAGGGCTTATAGATTTCAAAATAACTTTCACAGAGAAATAATTAATTTTCACAAGTAGTGAGGCAGAAGGTGAGTCCTAACTGAGACAGTTACCATTGACCTTATTCTCAAACTTGGGAAGGATTTGAGAAATAGGCATCTCTTTCTGTCCTATTCCAAATTTCTGAAAGAAAAATAGTAGAAAATGACAGTTTTCTAAAAAGATATTTCTGTATGTTTTTGTTTTCTCTGGGAAAAAATAAAAAACAACAACAACAAAAAAACAAGCAACAGGAAAAGAGTACTAGGGATCTGTAGAGGAAAAAGGAAAAAATGAGTTCTCTTAAAACTGAGGTATGTATACCTAGCCTCAACCAATACAGATCTTCCTTTCTAGAAAAGCTGTTATTCAAACTGTGGATGGTAGCTGTAATTCTTCACATAAAACAGAAAGGCTCTTTCCCTGCATCCATACAGTCTAAGCAGTATAAACAGAGTGGAAGTGCTGAAAGCCCAAGCCCTATATCTGGATAGATAAAATCAGGAAACCTGTCCAAAAGTCTTTAGTATACTCAGTATTTGAAATAGATGTCTGACAGGGTGAGGAAAACATCTTCAGGATTACTTCTGGATGGGTTTGCAATTCAGCAGCCATAATGATTTCTCATTAATCCTTGCTCTCAAAAGCTGGCTCCTGAAATGAAGAGGTGTGTAGGCAACACTCATCAAACCATGACATGGGGGACTGTCCTATTCTGCTGTGGAAAAGGTCAGTTCTGCCACGAGTTGCTATGTAATACCTTGGCAATAGATCGCTTTCATGTTGTTGGTGACAAAATGGTCTAAACACATCAGGCAGAGTATAGGGAGAGTCAATGAGCTACACTAGAGTAAGGAATATAGTTGGGTATTCTAGTAATTTGAAAGGATTTACCAAATGGCTTTATGAAGAAGAAGTGAACTGCAGATCAGTACCCCTCCTTTTTCAGCTACCAGTACTAAAGGAAGAACTATCCTTGCATGCTTAAGGAGCCATTGAAATTGATTGCAGAAAAGGGCTTTTTATTCTGTTCTTTTATTTCTCTCTAATTTTTTTTCACTTTGGCTTGGGGTGGGGCTTGGAACAGGTAAGAACTACAAGGAGGATTTGAAATGGGCTTTAAATAAAAGGGAATATATTATTTTCCTGTTTTCCTATCTTCCATTACTGAATCACCAAATTATTCTTCCTATACTTCTCCACAAAGAGAAAAAGAAGAAAATTAGATTACCTGTAAGCAGCTCTCTGTATTTTTAATATGAAAACTTGCAGATGAAGATTTCAAAGAGAAAAATCTCCCTACTATTTAAATTGGCCTGTCTGAAAGAAACCCCCCAGAAATTAACCTTCATGAGAGCAGACTTCAGGCAGCTCATCTTCTTCCAGTGTGATTGCAAGAAAATGCACTTGGAATGACTAAAGAGTGTTGCTGTGAATAAAACAACATAAAGCCAGCAGTGTGCCCTTGTGGTGAAGGCAGCCAAGCACATCCTGGGCTCTCTTGCAGGTCCAGGGCACTGATAATTCTCTGCTCTGCAGGTCTGGTGAACTGAGTCTGTGACTCGATGTGTTTATCAACGGATTCTGCTAATGATACTAATGTGCAGATAAAAAAAAATTCCTTTCTTCACCTCTAATGTTGATGCACCCTTTTAATGTTAGCACAATCCATTCTTCTCAGACACCTCCCAAGAGAATTAAAAACAAGGACTTTTTACTCTGAGAGTTATGTGGGCCGTGGTGAGTGCTACATGGGGATTTTTGTGCAGTTTACACCATTTAACTGTGATCTCTGTATCTTGGCTATCAGTACCAAGTGCCTGACAAGGAGTCTAGCAAGGACTGCTGAATCAGTGTTTGGTGCTGAGACAAAACATGCTGTACCTGGGCTAGTGGAAATCCTGTTACTCCACATTTTAGGTGTAAATAATTATTTCCTAAACACGTTGGAGACTTCCTGGTCTTGATATACTGCTGTATATGGTATTTCTGCATTATCCATTTCTTGCAGGCAAGAAGTTTCTCCATCTGTGTCGATCTCGAGAATATATTTAGCAAACTGTGGTTTTGTTTATTATTTGTGTCCTTGCTGCTATGTGACCAGCAACACATGGACCCATCAATGAAATTCCACAGCACTTTATATTGTGTTCAACACAAACCTTTCGTTTTAACTACTGTGTACACAAGCATTATCCTACTTTAGCAACACCCATTTTCTACATGTTTCAGAGAGAAGCTCAGAAAAGCTGAGAGCATTGCATCATATGGTAAATTTACACTGTGTTAAAATAATTGCTGGTGAGAAATGTAGGGCCAACATACCAGAGTACCTCAGGGAAATAAGCTGCATTTTTGTGCACAACCCAGTCAGGGTGGGTTAATGGATGTGATTTCACATTAAAGGAAATGATTGGTCCATGTTTACAATAAGAACTACAATGACAAAAAAGAATAATCTTGAACAGGTAGCCTATAACCTAGTCTTGGGGAAATGAAAGATGAAATAAAAATCACAGGAGTTATAAAAATAACTCCTCAACAGATTTAAAGCTCTGATTTTATATTTTGTTACCTGAACCACTGCAGCATGGCTTCTTTCCTGATTACACCTGACAATAACCCTTCCTGGGAGAAGAGAAGCTTTGGCAACAGGCAGATAGAACTTGGAATCCTAATCAGAAGAAAAAGCTACAGGAAAAAAAAAGCACTAATGCATAAAACTCTACCTAAGGCATAACAGTCTGAAATGACAAGGTAGGAGGAGAAAAAAATTGTCTTGTGCCAATCATGTTTAAGAAAGAAAAACAGCAATGTGCAGTGCAGCTCTCTGGCACCAAGAAATCCAGATGGTAAACAGAAGAGGCACCTCATTTTCATACAACTGCTCCATGCACAGTAATGTTTTGTGCTCACTCCTTTCTGGTTATCCAACTTTGCTGTTCACCATAAAAGACAAAACACAGAAAATACCAGCAATATTTTTTTTTAACAGGTGGTTAAACTTTGCACATGTGAGGTATTTTTTTAACCTATCCAAATTTATTAGAAAGCACTAGTAAAAGTGTTCTGAAAGCCTCAAATCAAGATTCTATAGAAAAAAAAAAACAATTTTCAAGTTGTAAACAAAAGCTGTCCAAAGCAAGAATAAGTAAAAAAGCAAAGCAAAAAAACCCAAACATCTCATTCCATTGCAAAGTCTAACCAAAAATAGTGATAGAATACAGAAGTGATGCTATCAATGCTAAATTTAATGCCTGCTTTATGAGACTAAAGTAGCAGCCAAATATCATGAATAAAGATATGTTCTGCCATATCAGAAAGCCTGTGAAAGCATACTGTCACCATGGCAACACTGTGGCATTTATAGGAACTGTTAGTGCTTAACAACCAGTGATGCTGCTCCTAAAATTAAAAAAAAAAAAAAAAAAAAAAATTAAAAACTGACCGCACATGTATTAAGCATCAGTGGGACCGTTCAAACCTCACTAAGTTCCACAAGGCCAGGTGCTGGGCCCTGCACATGGGTTGGGGCAACAAACACAGCCTGGGTGGAAAAGGGATGGAGAGCAGCCCTTAAAAGGGTTTGGGGGTACTGGTGGGTGAGATGCTGGACATGCAGCTGCTGCACCACTGGTTCTCCCAGTAAAAACCAAAATTCATATAAAACAGAAAGAACTGGGATAGGACTCACAGTGTTTCACAATTTTATTAAAAATAAAGGAAGCATTTTCTACTCTAAACTAGCACGAGGTCACTTCAGCATGGAAAACGTTTCCCACATCCTGCTTTAGCATTGGTAATATGATTTCTTTGTCTCTGCTACCTTGGAAAAGACCTTTCATTCCTTGCTGCTCCTTCTAGACCATGTAGGTGATAATGCAGGTGTTCAAGGGCATGATGGGGATTGGTCATTGGTGTGCCAAGAGGGGAAGATAGAGAATTTGCTGTAGTGTTGGGTGCTTTTAGAGTGATGCTGACAAAAGAAGAGGAGCCACGGCAGCTTCACATGTTAACACTGCAGAAATTTCACCAAATCTATTAAAAGAATCCAAAACTCTGCAGCAGAACTCAAGAATCACAGAAAACAGGATGTACAAGGTGGGAAACCAATAGCTTTATTTTCATACAGATTACATCAGTGTGACTAGAACATTTACCATAAGCACAGACATATGACTGAGCATATTTAAATAAACAAGGATGGAAAAAAAAAATTAGATTCTGTGTTGAAGAAAATTCAAGTCACTGCCACAATCCCAGTCTTGCTGTAGATCAAAGGTTTTCATCTTCTTCCATGCAGTTTGTGGGGGTCTGTGGCTGCTTCTCCGTGGTCATTGACATAGACAAGTTTGTTGATTTTTGAGCCAAATTTAATATAAATTCCTATCAAACAGTCTCCAGACCAGAGAAGAAGTTGAAATTTCTTACTTAGAATCCTTGAAGCTATCCCATGAGGTCACAACTCATGTGGGTAGGTGTGATACTTCTGTGTAGGGCTCTAAATCTGCAAAATCCTTGTGTACCCATCCCAATGGGATCATAGGTACCACACATCAGGTACCTCCTCTGGGGGCTGTATATGGTAAAAAGATGATTAATTTATGCTTCATGGACCCCTTTGTCAGCATTAATCATTACACATTGGCTCAGAGTGCACAGCGGGTAGAACAAGAACATGCAAATAGGATTTTTATTCATATTTCCTTGCATTCATACAAAATCCTATTTTTTGGAAACATTATTTAAAATCCATTCAGCCTTACAAACCCCATCTCTGGCTTCTGGAGGAGAAATTTGCCCTGCTGACAGCTGCATCAGTTGGCTGATGGGATATTTTTCTCTCCCAGTCAGCTGTTAATGATGGATCCTTCCTTTGAAAGAGAGCTCAGATCCTGCCAGTCGTGTGGCAAGGGTGAGTTGCATTTCCCTGCAGGTCCAACACATACCCACCCGTAATCCCTGCATGGTTCTGTCATGGAGCTGTGGATTTCTGTGTGTCATTCCTGACATGTGACATGCTTTAGAGGTAGCTCATACCCACACAGGTTGCACCCAAACCTCTTGTTTTATGTGTAAGACAGAGAAAAATCAAATTGCTCTCTCCGCAGGAGAGACATACGGAACCAGGGGTCAAGGTCCCAATGAAGAGACCTGAGAACAAGACAATGCCATAAATCTACCAAACAAGCAAGAAGCAGAGGAGGATGGCACCGTAAATCCACCAAACAAGGAGATAAAGCAGGAACAAGCAGTTGAAAAGGCCAAGCAAGAATTTGAGTTCAAACTTTTATGCTAAGCTGAAGCCATTGGCACAGCAAAGTTCACACTCATTGGCCATAGATTCCCCTTACTCACATAATCCCCTTCCCTATAGAGCATGAGGGATAAAATCAGTGGTATTTAAAGGAGGGTGAGAAAATGTTTAGCCAATGACTGTAGTTTGATTGTGTTTCCTGCAGGGGAGATATTGATCTGTCAGTGAAGGGTGTAACAGCTGGCATGCATAGAGGGTGCTGCTCTGTGGATTTACTCCAGCACCCATCTCTGTGCAGACAGGGAGTAAACAAATATTTCTTCTTCATCTATGTATCTATGTATCTATGTATCTATCGATCCATCCATCCATCCATCCATCCATCCATCCATCTATCCATCCATCTATCTATCTAATTATCTTCTTGCACTCTGGGTAGAGCCCATATTTGGGACAACACTGACTGCAGCACAGAAGCAGCATCAGGGCTGTTCTCACACACCCCTCCCCCCACCCCCCCCCCATAATACGTCACAGAACAGAATCCCATCTCAGCTCCCTGCTGTCAGTCCAGCACTTTCATTTAAAGGTCATGGCTGAGATATAAAACTCTTGAAATCCTCGCTGGTGTAAAACAGCTTTGCTCCCTGGTGTCTTCCAGTAAAGAGTTTTAGCCTGTCCTTATTTGGCCTTATCTCTCTCACAGTAACCCTTTCACTTAAACTCCTTGTACTGATACAGAAAAAAAATAACATAAATGTGATATATTAAAAAAAAATTACATTAAAAAAGATACATATTCCCTCCAGTTCTGCAGCATGTATAGTATATTTGCTTTAATTACATCAAGAAATATTAATTCCAAAAAGAATTTTTAAAGGTTGCACAGGGTTTTCTACAGAAACTGATGGAATAAAAAAAAGCCTATAAGAGAGTGATGCAGAGCTGCCTGAGCACAGCTGCATTAGCACATAGGCCCTCCCTTTCCAATCTTATTAATATTTCAGTCTTTCCAGAGCAAATACATAACCTTGTGAGGCATAGTGATGTGCCAGAGACTCCTTTGACGGCTGGAATAATAATCTTTCCATTCAAAGTCTGGTCTGGTTTCTCAAGAGGAGAAAAGAGAAAGTGAGGTGTCACAAGGCTGAACCACCATCACGGTTTCTGAAAGCTTCTGCTAGACTTTGGGAGTGCAATGGAAAAATTTTCTGCTGCAGTGGGGGAACTGGTGTGAATTTCCTGTCTTTGCTACAGTCAATTTAGCAATATCCACAAATAAGCTGACTTTAAGTGACTGCCCAGCAGTGTTAAGTTACCCTTAATAGACTGCCTTATCCCAGTGGTTTACAAAAGTATCTCCTTAGGACGCTTCCAAATATACCATAGATGCTGGCCAGCCAAGTTCTCCAAAATAGTCCTCAGTTAACAACTTCCAAACTCAAGACAAGAATCAAATTGCCTCACTTGAACACTGTTCCACATTTCCTTGATCAGAGCCATCACCTCCCCCTTTGGGATGCGATTATGAGGAAACACTCTCTTTTAAAAGAAAATGAGATTTATGGAGCTCTCAAATAAACAGAACCTGACAGGAGAGAAATCCCGGGTGAGTGGGAGAAACACTGTTGCTGCTTCTTCACAAATATTGTCAACACACGGCTTTAGGCAGCGTTTAGGGCGCCAACAGGAGCATTTCTGGTCCAGCACACTGTCACTACCTTTGGGAAATTATCTGAAAGCTTTAGTTTGCTGTGATCTGGGTGCCCTGGCACTGACAGATATGCAGCCAGTGCCAGTACCTCATGGCTTCTGGAGAAGGTGGCTGTGTTCTTGTCCCCTCCTGCCCAGGTTACCTTCTGCCAAAGGTTATCACCTCCTGTGCTTGTATTTCAATGGTGACAACTTACAGCCCAGCTCCTTTATGTGAGCTCATCAGGGAGCTGTGTTTGGGGCTCTGGTTGCCCTGCTGTGAGCTGTGACAGCCAGCGTTCAGAGCCACCCCTCCTTCCACTGCCTCTGCTACAAATAGCGGCAACCTTTACCCGATGGACGGGACGCGCAGCAAAGGGAAATAAATAATTCCAAGTGCCACAGCTACAGCCAGAGCCTGGGCACGGATGAATCAGCACAGCCCCAGCTGTACTATCCACAGGGCTGGCTTTGTTTCTCCACGTGCAGACAGCCAGCCAAAGCACAAAGGAAAGCCTCCCAACTGCTTGGCATTATTAGAGCACGAGTGAAACAGCTACATCCCAAGCTTTGCCTGAAAAGAGGCACCATGTGCCTTCCCTCCCCACTCCATGACGTTTAAGAAATCTGGCAGCACTGGGGACTTTTTCAAGACTCATCTGTGTGCAGGAGTATGGTCTTTTCCCTCCTGGCAGGACAGCAGATGCTGTTACTGCTATAGTATTCTAATGCTGCTCAACAACACTTGCAAATGTCCACTTGAATTACAAGTAGATCCACTAAATTTTAAGCAATCTTTAAAATCTTTAATCCCCAGATCAGTCTTGCAGACAGGTTTTTGTTTATGTTGACTTCCAGGAATGTATCTTCCTTGTACAAATGCATTCAAAGACATTAATAGATAAAAGCGTGTGGTGGTTGTTTGAGAGTTCTTAGCACCAATGTTTCACTCATATAAACCAAATAAACAGACTGAGTGAATGCTGGAAACACAGAGTTTGAAACACATGCAAGACTGAAATTCATTTGCATATGCTGTTACAGGAGCAAAGCAAAAATCTATCTCAGTAGAAATTGGTTTGGGCAGAAAAATACAAAAATATGCCAAAATAATTACATATCTTATTTGCAACAAAGACTACAGTGACACATACACACATATTGTTCACATACAGCACATATAGTTCCAATGCATTCTGAAGAGTTCTGTACACAAACTGTTTTTCACCATGAGAAGATTCATTATACTACTTTCAAGAACTTAATTCGCTTTTGTATTTAATTAAAATAATTCTGTGAGTATTTCTACATTGCAACTCCTGCAATATTTGGAAAAATATGAAAAGAAAAACAATGAGAAATCCTGGGATATTTCTTTATCAGGGTGCTAAATAAACCTCTGTAATTCTAGTCTTTAAGCACGAGCACTGCTGCACGATGGATGAACTACAGCTGATCCTCCTCTAAGCTGAGGGGGAGAGGCTTGAAAAGCAAATGGAGCTGTGGTTTCACACACAATGACCAAAAATGTTTGGATGTGGGATGGACCAGGATGTGCTGCAGGCTGACAAAATTCATGTGCCCCCCACGATGGAAGGCAGCAGCAATTCAGTGCCTGTAGCACTGCAGCATTTATGAAGGAGAGGCATAAATAACTTGTATTTGAAATGAGAAAAGATTTTGGAAGGCAGCCTGAAGTAAGTCAAGTAGTAGTTTAGTTCAAGGTCAAACGTTTCCTCTTCTTACTTGAAACCAGAATCAAGCTTTACAGACACAACTAGCATGAAAATAATTTTAGTATCACCAGATCTGCCACATCAAGAGAATTGCCAGGATTTGGGATTCAACTTGGCTGTTTCTAGACAGCAGAGCATATGCTGTGCTACTGTCTGCCTGGCATGTCTGCTCCCTAAAATGTCTGCCTGGGTGTTTGCCCACCTCTACTTTCTCCTCCCTTGCACACTGGATCTTTCTTCCAGTGGGAAGGAGGCCCTGCTGGATGCCACAGACAGTCCAGGCCTGGCCATTGGCACCACTGAAATTACCTGCAAAGTGTTCCCAGGAAAAGAAATGCCTCATAACTGGTCAAAGAACAGCGCTGTGTCAGGTGAACGTTATGTTAGTGGTGGGAGGAAGGAAAAGAAATGGAACACAAAAGAGCATAAAGCAAGAAAATGTGAAACTTTCACAGGATTACAACTACTCTCTCACTACACTGGGGTCAGTAAAGATTTACAAATCTCAGTAACAACAATATCTCAGCCACCAACTGATGAAATTGCAGAGGACTGACTAATAGAAAAAGATAAAAAATTAGGATTAACCAGTTTTGTGAAACTACCTTTTTTTTTTTTTTTTTTTTCTGAGGGAGCGGTCACCTGGTGAAGGAAATACAGAATTCTGGTGATAAGTAACACCAGTTATTAGTTATTAGAAAAGTAGAAAGATATAAACTGAGACAGTGTACCACTGTGACCAGAGGTGGTGGTGCCCCATTCTAAAAAACCTCTGGTATTCTGGCTACAGGAAGCTTTTCAGCAGCCACAATATGTCACAGCCTTTAATGTTATTTAAGCATTATACACACATCATACACAGTTAAAAGTGTTTCCTAAAGCTGCAATCACACAAGACAGCAACTGTGCTTGCTTTCATAGACCAAGCTGTTTCAGGAAAGATTTTCCTGGCATTTTCTTTCTAGGCATTATCTGAATGCAGTTAACAACCATGGGAGAAAAGTACAGCACATGGAACATCGGTGACTGCCAGGAAAGATCAGCCGTTGATACGCTGGTTTTAAATGGCAAAACTTAGAATAGACAAAGGATGCCGTACACAGTATCTTTCCAGTTTTGAAGAAACCTGATTTTAAAAAGATAAAAGTAGTTAATGACTCAGTGATAAGCACATGCAGTCCGTTATTTTCCTTTTGGGATCAGACTAAACACCTGAGGGGGATAATACCTACTCGTGTATCACCCCACCCCTGTTGCTGCAATACACCACAGATTACTCTGAGATACAGAGGCCCTGGAGCTGACCTTCAGCTGCCATAAATTGTCCCAGTATAATCAGAGGTACACACAGACTAGCAGTGGTGAGGTACTGGTAACTCAAGAAACTATTGAAGGCATCCAGACTGAAACGTGATACGCACAATGTATGTGTGCATGAATTCAAAGCAAATATTTTAACTGGAAACATTAACAATGGAGTGGCAGCACCTATTTATTGCTATTTCTTGAAAGGGTATTCACTGCACAATGTTCTCTGTAAATCATATGCAAGAAATAGAAAAGCCTCTGAAACAAACAAGTTCACAGGAGGAATGTGACCAGCCGGAAACTATTTGAGGCACAAGGGCCTGCAGTCTTGCTAAGTAGACTCATGGACAAATATCCTGCTGCTGCAGGTAGTTACACAGTATTTCTGCTGACTTAACAACCACTTACGCTTTTGGCCTTTAGAAATTTGATGGACAAAAATTACAATTAAACAATAAAAGCACCAAAGTAGATATTCTCCTCTCTCTTTTAAGTCAATACACAGGGACTTCTTTAGCCTTTCTTGTTCACCTGAGATTGACTGGAGGGATCTGTAGGGTCCTGTGACTTCACTGAGTGCTCCACAACACAATCCTGATATGCAGGTATCCTATATTAGTGGAGCAATTGGTTTTCCATTATGAAATATCCCATGGAATGTAGCAAGCACACAGCTGTGCCAAGACCATGTGCATGATTTTTCCTATACCACCCATACTAGTTTCACTGATTACTCACTTCCTTAGCTACAAAAACACATGGCAAGTTTCTTCAGGCTCAAACATCTGTACACAAACTATTTGGGCAAAGATGTTTCCATTCACTCACACCTCAGTTGCTGTGACTGACATTTCAAACCTACCTTAACTAAACAAAACTTAGTTACAGAAAACACCAGGCTAACAAATTCAATTTCATCCCTCCATAATGTAGCCTGTACAGTAGTTTGCTGCACAATCTAAATGGATACACCAGCACTGCCCTTTTCACCCCTGCTTCATCCTTTTCTTCTTGAAAATTCAGTATCAGGCTGATGTTGCCTTCCTCCTGCAGGCACATATTCTCCTTCTTTAAACAGCTTTTAAAGACAGATCTCTGTCTGCAAAAAGAGCCTTTTGGGGCACCATTCAGCTGTTGGCATTGTCAAAGGAAGTTGATGGGTTTAATTTCAACAATAAAACAGTGCTAGAAATGGATCTGGGTTTTTTCTGTACACACCCCCCAGTATCATTTTACTTAATGCCCTGTGGAAAATGCAAACTCCCCTTTAAATGTGCACATATAATACTTTGAATTCACTTACATATGGTGTGTGAGGATGATTTTTACATAAAAAGAGTCAAAGTTACCCTAAAAGTTTGAATTACTCATTACATCTGCTAAAGAGGTTGCCAGCTTTATGAGATACCTCCTACAAAGATCTGGACATGGGAATCTGTGAAAATTCTATATATTTGCACAGACATCAGTGCTGCAGCTCTTCTCCACAGCAAATACCTTAAATGTGAGTCGTAATAACATTACCAAAAATGCTAAACCTTTTAGAGGCACCAACATGGCTGACATCCAGATGAATCAGCAAGTTGAAAATTTGTTATCCTATCAGCCATAAATCCACACAAGAAGAGTATTTGCAGCTGAAAATTTCAGTAAATGGATTTTATGCTACGTTTTTTGGTGTCAGTGAAAGATGAACTGTAATATACTTTCTGTAAGATAAACAGGGAATGCACAACAATATAGTTGGTACATTAATTTAATTGTTGCTACTTTTAAGCCTGATGTCAGTATTTTGCCCTGTTATGTAGGACATAATAGACAGTTATAGCTTT
The DNA here is from genome assembly GCA_034509425.1 of Eopsaltria australis. NCBI lineage: Eukaryota > Metazoa > Chordata > Aves > Passeriformes > Petroicidae > Eopsaltria > Eopsaltria australis. Next base: position 367,208 of record JAVTVJ010000988.1, read on the forward strand.
ATTAAATAAGACAGTTATAGCTTATTAAATAAGAAAAGTAGTCAACCTCTGTGAAACAGATACCTTCATCTAGTTGTGAGGGAATTTTAATAATTTCCCAGAGCAGTTAGAGGTTGTTACAAAATCTTTAGTTTCCATTCTTCTGCTCTTGTATTTCTAAATATAAATGATCAGGGGCTGTCAAAGAAATGGTGCATACACAAGTTAAAAAGCTGTGTTTTTAAGGCTCAGAATTTTGCACAAAAAAGACTCCACAAATGCAATTGAAAATCCTATTTGAGTGTAAGAAGCAATTAGCTCACAGTGCTGTCGTTTTCTTAAAACAAGGCTATAATTTCAGCCCTGCAGCTTTGCAGTGGATCCTGCCTGGCTGAGTACAGCAGCCACCCTGCAGACTGACTGAAACCTTCTTCAGCAGAATATTAACATTCCAAAAGTGTACCAAAAGAAACCCACCAACAAAAAAAAAAGATGAAAAAACCCACAGGATATTCTCATATCTCTGCAAAATCAGAGCAAAAATCTGCTCTACTCTATTGATTGTTGCTAGTAATCTGTTTAATCCAATTAGCACAACTTGCATCAATCATTCTGATGACAATTTGTGGTCTCTAGACAAATGCCCTAATCCCTTACACACCTTAAAATATAGTGGATGATAAGGATGCCAATTGTATATCTTATTTAGAAAATAATCTGACCATGCAATGGGAGAGGTATGGTCAGTAACATTTGGTGCTTAACTTCTGAACTTCTTTCTAGGTATTTTTGCCCTTGTAGCTTTACTTGTTTCTGTGTCCTAAAGCTGCCCTTGATCTAGCTGCTTTTTATTTTGAGAGGAAAATACAGAGTAAAGCAAAAAAGTCAGTTTTCCTTTCCCATGAGAAAAATGAAGTCAGTTTTAGAATGTCAGTCAGACAGGCTGAAAAAAATATGTAAGGTTTTTTTTCCCTGAGAGTTTCTACTTAAAGTCAGACAAATAGATATATTCTCACTGAGAGACCCCAAACCATTTTAGATTGGTCATTTGTTTTGTTCTCTTACAGGGAAATTCAGTTTTCAGATATTCTGTATTTTCACAGACCAGAGAAAGAATATGGGATATTATTCTTCCCTCATACTTCTTTCAGACTTCTCCTATGGACAATAGATTTGAAGCTCACCAGAATTATCCTCGTTTTTCTGCCCTGTGAGGATTTTCCCGTGGAGGCATCTTTTATTTTTAAACATTAGCTCTGTCAGCTGCATTGTGGTTGTCAAGGTCAACCTTGCGGAGCGTGGGACCGCGGTTTTGTGCACGTAATAGGACAAACAGTGCTTGCAGAGATGATGCAGAGCTGCCACCACAGTGGAGAGATGTCACCACAGTGTCACCACAGTGCAGAGGTGGTCATTCTGTGTGCACCCATGTGCACCCTGTGGGTGGTCTGGCCTGAGACCATTCACTGCCTGGCTTCTCACGCCTTACACAAATTAAAATGAAGAGGAAAGCACCTCCTCCTGCTGTCATATAAAAACCTCCATGCAGGGCTCCTTCAGAACTTTGTCCATTGCAGATAGCCAGAACTACCCAGTGACACTCTCTGAGCGAGTGTGACCATTATTTCAACTGCCTGCACATCTCATTGCAGAGCATTTACACGAGAACACACCTCAGTGAAATCACAAGGCTGTCTGCCGTGTGAATCCATTGACTTCACATCACAGCATGCCTCTGCCTCCGCAGGAAAATGTTTCAGGAAGGATTTTTCAGCTCCTTGTTCTCCCTCCTCAGGATCTGTTTCTTTAGATGAGCTTCAAAAAGGCTGTCCCAGGGCCTCTTTGCCATAGGAAGCAACTTCTGGAGGGATAATTCACAAGGTTTAGAAATCCCTCCTTGTCTGGAAGATTCATGACAAGACTTGAAAAAAGATGCTGTGCTGCATTCCCAGAAGATTTCTGGCACAGAGGTTTCATAATGTTGGACAGAGGCTTTACATTTTGCCTTTAAGTACTCACAAATCACACAAGGTGTTAGACTCAGTAACACATTTCTGCAGTGCTGCTGCTCTATGATCCAGGAAGGCTGGTGTTCTTCCTGGGAGTACCTTTTTGTCAGGAAGAAACTCGTCATCACACACTTCCCTTTAAACAATCCCCATTGTGAAAAGGTTGCTATCCACTCAGCTCTAAGAAACCCAGCAAGTCTGCAAGAAAAGAAGGAATGATTAATTTCTTAGAGGAAAAACGATCATAACAGAGAGAGCCTAAAAACCCAGCAATGAAGGAGCTCCCAAGGAAGGGGAGGTTTGCTCCTATCACTTTATATGCATTTTATATTGAGTAACTATTGGATTTTACAAAAAAACCGGAACCAGAAATAATCCCAGGACCCATCCTGTGAACGTGTAAAAGCTGGGTGCTGCTCCCACACCGTGAGCTGGACCTCAGAGGAGGCAGCGCTTCTGCTAGGACCTGGTCCCAATAAGGTCAAAGCAGGAGCCAGGAAATAAAATGGAAAACCCTGAGGTGCCTCTGATCAAGCTGGTCAGAGAGGGGAGTCAGGAAAACAGTCTGGTGAGTTCCAGCAGTTAATTAGCCAGGGAAGGTTTGGGCTTTCAGAGTTAAGTTCACATATGTTACGTATAACTTATAAGTCCCCTTAAAGTTGCTTGGGGTATCTGAAGTTTTTGGGTGTGACTGTTTGGTTTCACAGATGCTATAGGGTCAGTTCCAGTAGGGTTTACAATGAGTGCATCATATCCTGGCTTCCATCCCCAGAGATGGCAAACTCCCACGTTCTTATTTGATTTGAAAATATGCCTCACAGATGCCTTTGAATGAAAATAATGTAAAATTCTTCAATGAATAACATAAAACATTGGTATTTCAGGTAATTTCCTACAGTACTGTTAATGGGGTGAATTTGCACCTCTAGGAATTTAACAGAGAATTTCCTTTAGTGCCCTTCAAAGAAAGCTTTTTTTCTGAGCCAATGCCATTAAAGTATTTTCCATAGCTTTGACTTGCTTTGCTATAGAGCTGTGTCTTACCCTTTTTGAAAATGGAGACTTGAAGATAATTATGCTTAATATTTAGATGTGCTTTAGTTCCAAACTCCACTTCCATTTCAAACAGTGTAAATAAAGGCAGCCTTTCAGGAAAAAAAACCCAAAAAATAACCACATAATTTTGATTAAAAGCCATAACTGCAATACTGAGACATTCACTGTGACTCAAAGATGCTCCTGCCAGCTTGTTAGTGTGCTGCTATTTTTATCTGCCCATAGAATGTGTTACTGACATTTGGGTGCTGCAGGTGGGGACCCTGAATTGCTGCCCCCAACAAGCAGAACATGCAGCAGCTCAAAATGTGATTTGGACATTATGTGAGGGTAGTAACCAAGCAGTAGGACTCCTAACCTCTCATTTGTAGAACTATCCAGAGCACACCTGGTTCCCCTGTGGTAACCTCAGGAGAAAACCTTGACATGGCACAACCTCTTTCCCTGCCTTGTCTATTCAGCAGGCTTCTACACTGGAGTTTCATCCCTGTGGTCCAGGTATCAGCCAGCATTTTCCACAACAATTGCTTGAGCTCTCCCACATATGTTCAGTTTGTTGGATTATTTTTTTCTGTGGGACCACGTAAAACTGAAAACAGTAAAAAAACGGAGCATTTCTAAAGGGTGACTCAGACTGGACAGCAAGTATCTACCTCTTCCAGGGCAAAGTGGGAAGGATAAAATAATGGGGAGGGTAAAATGTTCAGAAATCTGGAGGAAAAGTCATACCATAAACATGATTTACTTTGGAGACTGTAGCTTCCCTTCTCTCCTATCCTAACATAAGTGATTATCTCACTTTTGCATCCACTGCTGTAACTTTTTCTCAGCCTGTGCACAAACCATAGAGCCTGGAATCCTGGTTTGGCTGGAGAGAGATGTGAGAGATTTTGTTTTGCACTCAGTGTAAATATAATTCATAATCTGGTGGTCAGCGTTGACATGTGTTTATATGATTCCAACCTAAGGAGACTCCTAAAATCTGGCTAAGAACAAGGTGAAAACAGCAAATGTTGGGACAGAGAAGGTTGTTGTATCTGTCTGCAGATGGAAGGGAGAAAAGGAAATAAGGATAATTTGTGGGGTAACAACATCTTCTCTGGCGGGATCTAAACCATCAGTATGATACAGGCATTAAGATTTAAATCATAACCCAGAGGTGGCATTGGATGCAGAAGTAGCTTGCAAACTATCTTGCACTAATGTTGATTTATTTCTCCTTCATTTGTATTCTTTAGTGTGTGTGGTGATGATACCAAAAAACACCTTTAACATCATTTACATGACTCACCATAAAAGCCAAGATTTCAAATTTACTTTCTCCCTGTTTTTCTCTACTTCCCAACTTTTTCTTAATAGCCTAGATGTGAAAACTAGCATAACATGACAGCAATTTTGCTGCCAAAAATATACAGGTTTGTAAAAGATTCTACTTCTCTTCCTTTAGCTGACTTTTGCAGGCAGCTGGGTAAAATTTGGGTGGTGTGTGCAAGTAAGAGATTAGTAGATATCTGGTGGCTGGCTGCTCCAGAAAAAACACTGATTTAAACTTACACTTTGCATGGACAAAGCAGAATAAATGTGTACAGATAGATCTATCTTTAATCCATAGGTTTACTCATAATTGAACAAGCAATGTGCCATTTTATTGCTATAATGCTAAAGACTGAAGTAGGATGCCTTCCAAAAGGCATTATATAGGAATTGTGATTTGGTGTGATGCAGTTCAGTAATGTCAGCCAAGACACATTTTACGTCCAACTCTCATTAAAATACCCCAGAATAACATCACTGAACAGATTTTAATAAGAAATTATAACCATTACCTAACCCACATTAGTTAGCTTGCCTTAAAAGTCATCTCAGAATAACATAAAGGCCTTTGGAATAATGAGGATGAAGAGACAAGTGAAAGCTTAATGAGCAGGCTGCTGGCTTTCCTGCAGTTTGATTTTGCCCTGATTTTCAATAACTTTGCAGAGCTGAGAGCTGCTGCTGAGGAGTGAGACAGGATTGTCTCAGCAGAAAGGTTGGCTGTTGCAGTGACACAACTGCTGACCTCTGGAGCAATTTGGAATGATGAATATGTTTTTCCCTTTCAGGAATCCTGCTTCCTGTATGAAAAAAGTGCCCCTTCTCACAATGATGTCATCCTTTGAGAGCGTGTCATGAAAGGAAGAGGTAGCTCCCTGAAATAAACCTATAGAGCTGAAATTTCTGTACAATGTGCTGCAGAATCCCAGACAAGGTAGCTGGTAACGCCCAAATTATTCTTATCCACTGTTTTGGTTAAATTGGGGCCTTAAAGGAATTGAAAGTCATCCTGCTGACTAACCCAGAAATGCCAAAGGTGGTGGTGCTTTCTCAGTGAAACCCATGGAAATTCCATGTTGAATGTTTTACACATCCAGCGATGCAGCAGCTCACACTGACACAGCCAAATTGAGACCTTTTCCCCCACAGTTATCTGTTGTTGCTGATCTACTGTCATACACTGCACTTGGAGCAGGAAATACCTGAATATAATATAAGGTAATTTAGGAAAATAGTCATAAAGCAGTTATTCAGTGTAAAGAATACTACCTGAACAAAGGCTGCAAACATTTCAGCTGTGAGCATAAAGATTTCACATGACAAAAGATCAGTTATGCAATTCTCTTTTCCAAATAGAATAGTAACTAGCATATCTTAATGCTACCACTTAATGTTCTGACTCATGGAATTTATAATTCTCCAAAAAGTAAAATTAGTGTCCTTAATGAAAGCTAAAAGCCTGTGAGCCCACATAAGGAAACACACACAGACAGAGCTATTTACCACTGTAGTTAATTTACATTCAAGATAAGCTCACATTTTCCATGACTGGGACAACTGACTTAACTCTGTTTTAAAAGGTAGTAACAAGTGTAATGGGTTTTCTTTGAAAGACTCACAACACATTAATTCAAATTAATCTGAAGGATTCTGTACTAAAGGGAGCATACTCTTGAACTGTGACAAACAAGGGAAAAGTACAGTACATTGAAAAAGGTATTTCAAAAGCAACAAAGCTTCACTGTATACTACTACAATTTTCCATGTCAAAAAATCTTTTGTTTACTAATAAAAGTACACTAAAATGTATAACTATTAACTTGAATCATAAATGCTAATAGGTCAATGAAGCTCATCTACATTCCTATTTTGAAAAGCAATTGGTTATAACAGCCCTCACTTTGTTTAGGATATTTCAAAAATCAGCAATGATCACAAATTACACTATTTTTTGTGCTTTTTTTCTTTGCTTTGATGCATTAATGAAAAACCACCAAACCCACCAAAAAGCAGAACCTAAGCTACTGTAGAATGCTTTTGGACAGGCAGCAGTGAGAAGTTCCACTCCCTTTCCCTTGCGTCCTCCAATCTCCTCCAGGTTGTCCATATCTTGGTACTTCCACTGCAGCTACCAAGGAACTGAGAACCTTTTCTCTTGAAAAAATCTGCAGCCAGCCATTATCTCCCTGTTTCTTGCTTTGAGAGAGGCTTTTCACAGTCCAACAAAGTCAGTGTGTGTGACAAAAGGGCAAACTCACCTCCACCCCACCTTCCAGCCCCAAAGGCTGCCACCACTCCCTTTGCAACAGACACAGCTGTTGTGCAACTGCAGTATAAATCAGGTCTGGAAAATACACCTGAGGAATTAAAAATGAAGCAAAACAAAGACGTTACCATCAGAGCAGTTAGAATCTCGAGAGATGGGGACGGGGTGGGGGACGGGGTGGGGGGAAACTGAAGACAGAGGAGCAGGGTTCCCTCTTCCAACAGCAGCTGATTATTAAATTGGCTTTAGGATGCAGATTGAAAATGCATACTAAACTTTGGAGCAGAGCTGGTGGGGGGAGGGGGAAATGACTGTGAAGTCAACTTTTTTTAGAAACAAAGAGGTTAGAACAGAGAGGAGGACCCCTGAGTGTGGCAGAGCTGTGGGGACCAGACCTGCAGCAGGATGGGAGCAGAGCCAGGGTAAAAGGAGGCAGATGGACTCTGAGATCTCAGCAGTCACTGTCAGGCTGTGAGTGTGGAGAGGGGAAAAGCAGTTGTGGGTGGGGATAGGGAGAATCTGTAGGAAGAGAAGATTTAGGGAACAGAGAATTGCAAAACCATGGTTTCAGTTTAGCGCACATGAGAGCAAGGGAAAAGTGTAATGACTGAAAGGAAGGGGCAGATATGCAGTTTCCTGCATATCAAAACACCTGGGAAAAGCCACAAGAAAACACCAGCTCAGAGGATGTGTGCACACTTGAAGATGCTTATTAAGGTATTCAGATTGTCATCATGCTGTAAACCAAAGGCATATCTGGTAAAGGAGCAGAATTGCCATGGCAAACTGCAAGTCTCAACCATCCATATTCTCACTTCTCTACACTATTTGTACACTCCCTGACACCACCAACAGTCACCTTATTTTCACACTGTGAGACCATGAGACAAAACAAGGGAAAACCTCAAAAGCTCCAGAATTCTGGGGGGTTGTTTATCTGTACATACTTGCAGGTCAAACAGTGGGTTTGTGGTGTTTTTAAATTTAATGTGATAAAACTAAAGCTTTAAATGGCTACTTTAACCACTTCAAGAAAATAAAAGGAATACCTAAAGGTCTTCCTCATGTTCTCTATTCTTCTTAAATTATTATAATTAGAAATGGCAACCATTTCATCTTGAAGTAAGACAATTTTTTTATGGAGAGAACAATCAAACACTGGAACAGATTAATCTATGACTCATTTGATTAATCTAATCTGTCAAAATTCAAAAAGAAGAAAAAAAAGGAGAGGAACAATAAGCCTTGTTCTGGGAGATCCTGTAAAACATCATAAAGTTGAAAAAATATTTTCAATACTCTTAAATTATTCTGATTAACCTCAAGCACTGGTTTTCAAACCTGCTTCCAGTATCTTGACTTTCAGCTTTGTTGAAGACAGGCACAGGAGAGGTGCTGGGGTGATTTCTAACTGCAAGTTGCAGCAATGACCACTGAAAATGCTACCAAATGAGGGTGTCATTGCTTTCATGAGCACAAGCACTTATCGATAAACCTTTCTGATGGTCTTAGATCTTCATAGCCCTTAAGACTTTCTAGATTATCAAACCATGTTTCATATGAAGTGCATGTAAAACTAAGATATAAAATAATACTGAAACAATTGTGAAATTTAAGAGAGAAGATGGCTTAAAAGAACTGGAGACTCCTCACTTTTATTTTTTAGGCTTTTCAGCATTGTGACAGATCTTTTCCCTGTTGCCTCCCTTTGCTCTGGTTTGGTGGGAGTTAATATTGATTCATTAGATCTAATTCACTCCTGTATTGCCAGCCAACTCTAGGAAAAAAGAGATATTGTTCAAAATCATTCTTTTATTTCAAATAGAGACCTCAGGGTTTTTTTAATTTAAAATAAAATGTTCATTGGGCTGTATATTGCAGAGCAATACACAGCAAGTCAATACTGCTGTTAGTACTAGTCAGGGAGTTTGTTTCACAAATCCAGCTCAGCTTTTTCCTGCTGACAGACATTATTTGAAATACTACCTTTTGACGGGGCGAGCAATTAAGAAAAAGGGGGCATATTATCACACTCTCTTTGATTTTTTCCAGTTCAGAAGAACCTGCTGTTCTGGTAGACTTCAACAATTTCATTTTTTCTGCATAACATCTTGCCAAAATGTTAAGCATGGAGTGCTTCTTCACCAAGAAAGAATAGAAGCTCTCTTTTGACAGATATTTATAATAAGCTCTTAATTGTGTAAAAAGTCCTCTGAGTTTGCTTTCATTTCAGAAAAATGCGGTCCCTTGCAGAGGACTTTGATCCTGCAGATACTGCATTTTCCAATGAAAGGGATTTCTCTGAAAATTCTCGAAAAAGTTTCATATTAAATGACTAAAAATACCAAAGTGACGTCTTCTTTAAAACATAAAAATAGGGATGAAAATCTCATTGTCCCATTCACAGCCTATTCCTGTCATTACAAACAAAACTTGAAATCAATGTTTTTTCAGTGCACTATTTGAAGCCAACATGAGTTTTTCCCAGGGCAAAAACAATTACAGCAGAATTACCCTGGTATATGTTTGTCTGACATCCAATAAAGAATGTTTCTCCTTCTTCTCCTCCTCCTCCTTAATTCTGTGGAGCATTTGTTGCGTGCACTTAGGTCCCACTTGCCCTTAAATCCTGCCTTTTGATGGCCAGAATCTTCATTTTTCTCTGAGTGGAAGCTGAAGTTCTCACGTGGTCACAAGCCAGTAGAAACTGGGTTTTAAGTAAAACATCAAATGGCCATAATTGAATTTCTGGAGCTGGCAGCACCGCCCGAACTTGCTGAGAGAGAAAAGCAGGCGAGTTTTTGAGTAGCTGGAGGCTCTCAAGTGGAGCTCTGACTCACACAGAGGGAAAACACACGACATTGTTTTGAGAGCTTCTCTGTGCACATTATTCTAATTTGGCAGTCCTGGGGCTCAACTGGTTTTCTGAAGAGCAGTGTCATAAATCACTGTCACTTCTGTCCTTAGCCACCAAGAGAAACAGGCACCATATTGTGGGACTTTCTTATACCCCTTCTTCTGACACAGGTTTGTTTGGAAATGCTTTGAGTTCCACATCAAATGCCCCTCATAGCACAAATAAAAACTTCACAGAAATATTTAAACAAGAACTGTGTACAACTGACCACAAATCACTAAATCTGTGACTGGCTGACTGACTTTAAGGTGCAGTTGTAATGCTGTGATGAAAAGGGCTGTGTTTTCCCCACTAAAATATCCACCAGACATCTGTGGATAGGTTCTCTGTTTTTCCAGTGTCCTTATGAACAAAGGTAACAATTATTAAAAAAAACAGCTATGATTTTAAAAATTTTTCATCGCTAAAGAAAATGCCATAGGTTCTTGGGAATTAGGGAAAAAAAAAAAAAACAAACCACTAAGGAGTGGACAGCATAAGACGAAGAGGTTAATTGGATGCAGATCCTGCAGGACATTTGTCAACCTTCATCAGGCACCTGATAAAACTGATTTTCCACATAAGCATATTGAATAAGCTAAAATGTATCAGAGGCTCAAGTGTGACCACAAATACGACTTGAGACAGCAGCAAACGACGTATGGGCTTGAAGGTGAGATGGAGAAAATGATGAGACTCACCTGCATCCAGATCTGGGAAGGAAGATGTGAAGCTGCTGGAGTGGGTCCAGAGGAGGCCACAAAGCTGCTCTGAGGGCTGGAGCCACGCTGGGAGAGCTGGAGGTGTTCGCCTTGAGAAGAGAAGGCTCCAGGGAGACCTCAGAGCTCCTTCCAGGGCCTAAAGGGGCTCCAGGAGAGCTAGAGAGGGACTTGGGACAAGGGCTGTAGGGACAGGACACAGGGAATGGCTTTCCACTGCCAGAGGGCAGGGATAGATGGGATATTGGGGAGGAATTGTTCCCTGGGAGGGTGGGGAGGCCCTGGCACAGGGTGCCCAGAGAAGCTGTGACTGCCCCTGGATCCCTGGCAGTGTCCAAGGCCAGGCTGGATGGGGCTTGGAACAACCTGGGATAGTGGAAGGTGGAAGGTGTCCCTGCCCACAGCAGGGGGTAGAAGAAGATAAGCTTTAAGGTCAATCCCACCCAAAACCATTCCATGATCCTTTGGCTCCCTGATTCTATTATTTTGAGAAAACAGAGATAAGGACTCAAAAAAAAAAAAAAAAAAAAAAAAAAAAAAAAAAAAAAAAAAAAAAAAAAAAAGGAACCGAGCAGGGAGCAGGCAAAGGTTTAAGAGAGACCACATCACTAAATGGCCTTTTGACAGAAAAGGACTTTAAAGCCCCAGCTCTACAGAAGAATGTGCCAAGCATAAGCGTGTTGTGGAGGACAGACAATGAAGATTATCTCCAACTTCTGCCTGGAGGAAAAAGAGCAGAAGAAGCACAACAGAATGAGATTTGGCTGGTGGTAAGCTTTACCTTCTCAATGGACAGATTCAACCTGAGTCCTTAAGTCTCTTAAATTTACCTGAAAGATCTGGAAGAAGAACCAAGAAAAAATCTAAACTGATATTTTGTTTTCAGCTTATGCCCTTACCAAAGACAAGTGCCAGTACAGCAGCCTTTTGCTGTCACAGTGTTTGGTAAAGAATAAATCTGGGCATTAGCCCTAGGAATAACTTGAGCCTGCTGATACTTTTTCTCCAGTCCGTATATAGAAGAGAAACAGTGAAGGCACAAAAGTCTGAAATACACTTACAAAATAAAATAGAAGAGGTAAAGCACAAAGATATTTGTGAAGAGAGAACACCTTCTCACATAAGAAGTGAGTAAACTTGAGGACACGAGTAACTGAAACTTGATTTAATTTTAGACTAGAAACCCCTGTCATGCACACAGGGTCAAATGGAAAACTTCTGTTTCAAGCTGAGAATTGACTAAAAAGTGAAAGGAAAGACCTGAAAGTATTCATCTGACCATGAGATGAGTACAACTACTCCAGATAATGATTTGGAGCACTTGAATTAGATTAATTAGATATCCCTTCATATGGCTATTTAACTCTAGAGATCACAGAGGAAACTCTGAGTCTCTTAAGCCCTTGTTGGTCATGGGTGGGCCCAGCAACAAAAGACAGTTCAGATATTTATGTGAACAATAAAATTAACCAATTAAATCCTTATTCATTTCTGTGGGAAAAAAAATGTTAAATAAGCAACCAGAAAAAGCTGTGCGCTACTAAGTCTTGTCAGAAGCGACATAGATCTTTCATTATTTGCTACTTCCTCAGAATGTCCATACAACCCTGGGAAAACACAAGATGGCTGAGTGCAAACATGGCTTGACATGGGTCTAATTTAATAAAGAAGTGCAAGCACAATTTTAGCATCAGAGGAGAACCATCCTGTCTAGTTCCCACAGTCTATCCTAGGTGCCCCTGCTAAATAAACTACTTAATCTGATTTTCCCAGCTTTTACCTAAGAAATTGGTCAAAATTCATATTGTTTCATAGTAATATGCAAAAAGTAAGACAACATAAAATCTAGGATGAGGGATAGTGCATTATTCTAACTTTATAACTTCTTACAGCAGTCAGTGAAGGAGAGTTTAAAATGTAGCACTGTGAACATGCTGGATTGGTGGGCATGGGCGCTCCCTCTGAGAAAATTAATTCCCAAATGAGTGACCACTGGCATTTTTCCAGTAAGGATGGTGGTAAGAACAGGGTTTCCTCACTCAGAGGCCAGGCAGCCTCTCAGCATTCACTGGAGTGGACATGAGGCACATGTTTCCTCACTGGCTGTGCTGGGGCCCAGGTGTTTCCTCTTGTTTCAGTGGATGCATTGTGGCTGTTTGTGAACCACAACTTGTATTTCCACAGTAGTGACAGGATGGGAGTAAATGGCACAGAGAATGTCTGAAAAGATCTTCTTTTTTTTTTTTTTTTTTTTTTTTTTTTTTTTTTTTTGGTGCTTTTCCCAAGAGTTCTGTCCCTCCCTGGAGGAAGTGGAGGTTTTGTATCCAGGAATAGGCACGGGGTTAATAGGGACAGAAAGAAACCTGACATTTCCTTTTTCATTAGCAGAGAAATAACTAGCCAAGGCTGGCTGATGACTGAGCTCTGAAAAACATCACCACCTACATCTAATCAAGTGAAACATTCAGGCCAAATGCACACTATTACATAAATATCTTTGCAAAGAGCCACAACACCGAGATACTTAACAGATGTATTTACTTTAAAAAATGCTGAAAAATGGTATTTTCTTTTTCATCTAGCTGAAAATTTTCTTTTCCATCTAGCTGAAAATCCAAGAAAAGGAGGCCTCTGCCATATAAGAGGGAGAATAATTCTGCAAATTATTTAGCTTACAAGAGAAGAAGCACTATCAATGCAGCAGGGCTGACATTGACATAGTTTGGATTCACAATTGAAAGAGAGAGAAATGATATTGATAAATATGGCTAGTGGAAGTTATGGGCATGGATTTTATCTGCCACAGATTCTATTGAAGATCTTTTATTAAACAAGCATTATTTTCAGCATTTTCTCCAGAAGCCTAAAACAATTGGCTAAACACTGCTGGAATTAATTATGCTTCCCCATTTTATATATGCATTTAAACTATCTAAGGATCTCCAAGGAGTGGATTAAATCTGAAACACAGAGGACCGTTAAAAAATAGCAAGTTTTAATTAATTTCTTCAATTTAAAAATACCTGTCTACTACTGCAGGTTGGTAGACAACCAGTTGGTCCAGTGAGCTTTCCTTTCTTTGGAAATACATGCTAAAAAAACATCCAAGAATTAAGAAATCCAATAAGAAAAAAAAAAAAAAGAAGAGCAAAGATATTTCTGATGCCTTGAAAACAAATGAATGTCTCAATTAAAGAAACATCTTCAGAAATAGGAGGAAGGATGAGAGACTGAGATTTCCTGCAGATGGGAAGGTGCATCATTTTGGGGTAATAATTCTTTTGGGCTTTTTTATTAGAGTTTTTTGGTTTGTTTAGCTATAAAGCAAAATTGACTAAGAAGCCAATTTTACTTATGATATCTCCATAGCCAGATTAAAATTATCTGCTCAAATACTTTAAGTATTTTCATGTGTCTTTTGTCCAAAACTTACTTTTTGAACATTACCTATCAATTTAAGAGAATAATTCCATAGGATTTTACTACATTCCCACCAAACTGCAAGAGGACTCTTTACAAGGAGTCGACCGAGCTACAGGAAATAGCCACCTGAGTTATCCTTGAGATACTGTCTCAAGGGCAGCTCTTCCAGTGGGATACAATTTTTGGAACACACCAAAATCTTTTAGGCAGAAGTTCCTTCACTGCTAATGCTGAAAGCAGCTAAATGTACTTTTCTCAGATTACTGAGGTCTTCTGTTCAGATTCATGACTGAGCAGGAGAGGCCAGGTTTTTTTAACCATGCCTAGCATTTATGTGTCACATGGCAGGCAGATTATCTCCCTACTGCTGGCTAATTAAAGTCATTTTTTCCTCACAAGGCTGGACTCTGTTGTCCCCTGACATCCAGTGCCATCATGTGGAGGCACGAATTGTTACTCCCTGGATGCCTGAGAGGAGCTTTTTCTAGTGACAAACAACTACATTCACTCAAAATATTTGCACTAATGAAATTAATTTTTTTGGAGAAAAAAAATCACATTAATAATGTTCTTGTCAGTTAAAATTTCCTTGGCTATTAAGAACCTCCTTAATGCCTCAGACCTGTACTGTTAGCTGCCATGACTTCTCCCTGTGTTAAAATAAAAGAACATTTTCTAAAACACAGATAGAATCTCTTTTGCTCTAATCTTCTGAAATGGTGTGAAAGCATCATCCACTGGAGTTTATTTGGCAATAAAATTCTCAATGTCTTTCCTCAAGGACAAAGGGACAGATTCCTTCCTCAAGAAAAAAAAAACGAAATCAGTTTTATCTTTCATTCCTATACAAATTTACACATACAATCACACACACATATATCCATATGCACACATACACAGAAACACATAAAAATATTTAACCTTGAGACAGAATTTGGGGAGATGATGGTCTTCCTGCGGTCACCAGACATTTTGACCCCCCTGAGATGGGACCCTCCACCCTGGCAGGTCTCAGACTGAATGGTGGCCGGAAGGCAAATCCATGTGAAGAAGCAGAAATAAAAAAATAAAATAGTTTTTGCTCATTTCCAAATCGTCAGAAGCTGTACATCTGGACAGAAAATAGAGGTGACAGGTGAGTGTCCTATTAGCAAATGTCAGGTGCTGCAATGCACTGACTCCTTTTGCCCCATGCGTTTCCTGCCAGAGAACAAACACATTTGGCTTTGGCACAGCAAGTTTTCTAGGGAGGTCAAAACAACCTTCAAGCAAGCAGGGGATCAGTGTTTCTTCAAAGCAGGTCCACGATGCTTATCAGAATCCATTACTGAGGATAGCAACAGAACATTAACTTTATTCAAAATTATACCCTGTGGTCTGCCTCACTGCCATGGCCCGAACATCCAAATTGGAGATAAAAACCAAAGAAAACAAGTGGTCATGTTTCACCAAGCCTTAAGTGCCCAGGAAGTAACCACAATTTGCCATGTGACTTTGGCAGGAGCTCTTTTAATTCAGCAGGCAATGAATGAGGATCAGGTCTGTATGTTGGGAGAAATGAAATCTGAAATGAAATTCTGAAATGCTCCCCCAAATGCATGCAACCACTATGCAAAACATGCACAGAAACAAGCAGGGAAGCGGGAATTCTACATTTGCCTTACTCTGCCTCAGACATGGAAGCATTGACAGCATCTCTCATGTCTGAAGCAAGCAGGTAATCACCCCATAAGCAAAGTCCTAATCAAACCATTGTGACACTTCAATGGACTTGCTGATGGCAAAACTGTGGGGTTTTTTCTGCTACTCTGGAATAGCAGAAGAAAAGCACAGCAAAGCCAGCTCTCCTTCCCTTCTGCAGAAACTTTTCTTCTTCTTGAAGCCCAAGGCACCATGAATGATTGCGTGTTACAGCTTAGAACTGTTCTTGCAATGCAGTCTCTTCCACACAGTTCTTATAGTTCAGGAGGAAATAAAAGGCAAAGCATTCAAATGAGGAGGCTGATTTGCCTTCTTTATACATGCACTTCTTTATGTACCATATAAAGTACATAACAAAAATTAGTAGTTAAAAATATGATCATATACATATATGTGTGTGATCAAGGTAGTAGAAACAACCAGGCTTCTTGATGAGAGTAATATTTCAGCCCTCTTTTGCCTAAGTCTATAGCCACTTCATTTGGTGGGCCAGTTTAAACAGGGCCAGTTTAAAACAGGCCAGTAATTACCAGATCATCAAGATTATGTCCGTGGTGAATAAACCAGAAAGATTCTTAAAGAAGTACCAGTGAACTAGTCTCTGGGCAGCACTTAAATCAGTAAACAAGCAGAACCAAGGAAGAGGCTCAAGCACAGTCCTGCAGTGTGTTAAACCCACAGCACACTCAGAGGTGTCACTGCTTTATGCCATCCTATGCTCTGCTTTATGATGCAGAGGGGCCAATGCCTAAACCAAAAATTAATCTGGCTACTGCTGTAACAAGCAACAAAAATATTTTTACAAATATTTTTGGATCCAAAGGAGGGCTAAGGAGAATCTTGATTAGATGCGGTTTTTTATTTTTGAAAGTTTCAACCGTTCTGCTTGTGCAATAGCAAAAGAACTGCCCTTGGCTTTGGCTGAAGCAGGACACAGCAGATTTATGCAGGTGTTTGTGCTCAGCAGAGAGACACACCAGATACACTCAACTGTTCTGCCTGCAACCCCTCACGCAGGAGTCTGGCACCTCCTGTGATTTCCCTTTCTGTTTTTTTTGGCCTTGGTATCCCTCAAGTGGGTAATTACAGGATGACTTTCAGGGTAGCTCATCTCCCTTTCAGAGAAGTGCACAGAAGAAAATACACAGTCAAGGATCACACATCCAGAATGTAAAATGCCAAAATGCTTTCAGCTCAGCACGTGGCATACACGGCCCATAAAATTAATACAGAATTACAGCACTAAAGCTGATTATGAATAGGGCTAAGTGCAAGCACAGAGGAAAGATGTGTAGAAGACAGTTACATCCTTTAGCAAGAAACATCTCCCTCCTAAAAGATATGCACTGAAATGACATTATTGTATCTATTTTATTCACACTAGATTATTGAAATGTGCTAGAACTTCCCTGAACAAGCAGCAGTTTTCTGAGTAGGTACTTTGAATGGTTTCAAAAAACCCTCAGCAACAACACACCTTTCATTAAAAAACTAAATTTAAAGGTTATTAGGCAACTCCACAGTTGGGAGGATGCAGCAGAGGCACGATGTTCTGCTCAAGTCTATCCTGAAAACGTGTGTCAACACTGACTGGAAGGATCTGCTCTCACAGAATAGTGTTTATTCAGCTCTTCTTTCAATTCCAGATGAGTTCACCCAGCACCAAGAAGAAGGGTGGGTTTGATCACAGCCAATGAGCAGACAGATTAATTTCTGGGGCTATTCTGGGCAGCATCTGAACTCTCATTTCTCAAAACTAAGAGAAATCTGCAATCTGAGGTTTCTGTGGACTTTATTAAACTTTTTTTTTTTTTAATATGTGGATTCAAACCCAGTTTGTTTGTTTTGACATAACTCAAAAATCAAAACAAACTGAGAAGAAAACACTTTTTTTTCTATTCATCAAAGGGTATGGGAGCAATGCTTTGGTGTCAGACAGTTCTGCAGAACTTGGAAAAAAATCTCTCATGACCTGCTGTCTTTGAATTAAATAAAATCATGAAAATGTGGAGCTACCTTATCATCCCACACGAACTACTGTTTCCACTTATGTTAATAAAACAACACTGATTTAAACTAGCAAAGGACTGAGACCTCGACTAAAACCAGTCATATTTTGTTCCACAAAAAAGTGAGAGGTGGGCTTCCTTGTCAAGAAAACAGACAGCAAATTGTATATGGGGAATATAAACAGGCTAAAGTGAGGGGAAACTAAGATTAGCAGAATAAATTAAACAAATAATTCAAAAATGCTACAGAGGTCTTTTGTGGGCAACATGGGAATGCTTTCACAGCAGGAGGAACTTCACTACTAGAAATTAATCCAAGAAAAGGCAACATTCTTTCTGCTTCTTCTAAAAGCGTGCATTCAAACCCATGATTTCATGCAGTTAATGCATGGACTTTGCCAACACTGCTTCATGGGCACCAGATAATGGGACAAAGCTTACAATGCTCATTTTATCACACCTACAACCTTCTAAATATTGGGATGTTCACTTTCACAAATACTCTGAGAACCACAGACAGAAAGAACCAGGTAACAGTGCAATTACTGATTACAGCAACTCCCATTATGTTCAAAATATTTTCATTTTCTCTTCAGACACAGGTTTTTTTGGTTTTAGTTTTAATGTATTTTATCAAAATAACTAATTTCAGTATCTGCCTTGCATGTAACTGTTATCCCACAGTAACATCCCAAGTCCACTATTATAATTAATAATGGTAATATTAGGAACAAACACGATATTATTATTATTATTATTATTATTATTATTATTATTATTATTATTATTATATTTAACTGGTCTGCCTGGGAATACTTGCTAAGCCTGCTGCTCTGCCAGATTCTGTTTTTCACCTCTTGTTGGATGGCACAGCTATTCAGAATCCCACAACCGGCCAAAACACTTACACAGAACTGCACTTTTCCAGGAACCTGCAGAACATTCAGCACTTACTCTGCAATGGTTGCTCCTGCAAGTAAGGATTATGTAATGAAAATGACCCCCGGGTACTGTGCATTCAGTGTGTTATTGTAAAAGCAGATAAAAGAGATGCTACTTGAGGAAAAAAATAAATAGGGTCCTTCTCACAGAGGTGAACTCAGCTGCAAGGCATGAATACACAAATATTCAAGCTAAGGCAAGTAAAAATTTTCAAAACTCAAGAGACCTCTTGATGGAGTACAAAACTAAGCTGAGAGGTACTCGACTGAGTGGTTCAATGCATTATTCACAACAAAACTACAGCAGTAGCTAATTTTTAGTTTGATCTTTATCAAATACAGACTGTTTACATGGACCTGACAAAATAGATTAAAACAAATTTGAAAGTTTTGATGCATCATTTCCAATACCAGATTTTTTATTTAAAAAAGCAAAATCACATTCACTTGTCATAGAGCATCCTTTAACATGTTCTTGTAGTTAACACCCAAAAGCCCCAGGCATAACATAGAATTCCATGTAACTTGGTATTAAAACAGGCAACATAACCCTGGAAAACCAACTTACCTGCTTTCTCCTTTACTTCTATGAAGTATTTCCCTGTTTTACAGAGAAGGCCACAGCTGCATTTGCTCACACATGTAGAATGCAAAGATAGTTGGAAATCACTTTCTCCTCACTTTCTCAGTATTTTATTTTTTCCTGTAACCTTGACACTACATCTCCTTTAATTCCAGTACATGAAAAATCCCTATGTTAGCTCAGAAGCAGCTGTTGAGTGTTTTTGGACCTGTTGATTCTCTGCAGCAAACTGTGTATTCCCAATTTAGTTGACAGGTCATAGTCTGGCCACTCTGCAGAATCACCTGGCTAGAGTATCCAAAGCATTGACAAAATTCTGCACAATTAGATGATAAAACAATTGGCATGTTTTCCTTTTAGAAATTCTAGATCCATTCACCACTATTTTTACATGAATAGTTTTTCCTGAATTATGTAACTATGGATGGAACAAAGCCATGAAGTCAAAGCCAAATGGCTCCAAGATTCAGGATGTTAAAATATGAATTCTTGATAAATTACATACAGAACTGTTGAAGTTAAAATCCACATCAGAAAATTAATCAAGTTTGAAGCCATTTTACTCTTGTTTTCAAGTCTGTTAACAATTTTTGATGAGATACAGAATGTTCTAATTTACTTCTTGTTCCTATGTCTGCCCACAGCAGGAAATGAAGAAAAGCATTTCTTTTTAAATTTGCTTGCTCAAAATTATTAAATGTAATTGCAAACTACACACACAAAGCTCTGTTTCAGAGTGAACACTACTCAATGATAATGCCTTTCATCTGCAAAGTTTACTATTATGAAAAGAAGGGGATACTTTTACAAATATCCTTAAGAATTGTTACCAAAATCCTCATTTTCACAGATTTGTACTTACTGAAGTCCTTCAGAAACCTCCCACTTGAAAAACACCCCCTGAAAATCCCCCAATCATCCTGCTGCATGGAGTGGTAAACATCAAAAGCAACTTGTAAACTTCATTAGACAGAGATACAGAATCACAACTGTGCTAAATGTCTCTGCTGCAAGATTCGCATGTTTGTGTTTGTGCTCTTCGAAAGCTGGGCAAAATTGACAGTATCAGACACAAGTTATTTCACATTCCTGATTTCTCAACTACCCTCTACCACCCCCTGCATTCAGGACTTGTCAGATATTCCTTTTTCTCTGGCACTCTCCTGATTGCTTTCACATCCTTCCACACTCCAAGTCCTTCCTTTGCCCTCTTCTGGCACTCCTCACTATCTTGCCCAAATTGAGCAGGGGCCTAAAAAATGTGACTGGTATCATCTCTAAAAGCCTTTTGTTAAAGCAGAACCGTCTGGAAAGTATATGAGCAGGCTATTTGGTTCCTGATTTTGGATCAAGATGTTCCACCAAACTGTAACTGTTGCTCCATCAGACCCCTCACACCCCATCCCTTCGGACATTTAAGGCCAATCTTGAGAAAGGCAGCTGTGTGAAAGCTATCAGACTAATTTCAACAGAAATGTGTGGGGAATTTTATATCCACGTTTTTTCTAACAGAGTCAAGGTATTCTGAGCAGTGCCATGATGAAAAACTGAGGCCAGGCACAGAGCAGTAACTTCTCAACAAAAGCAGCAACAAGTGCTGAACTAATGACCTTTTCCTAGCATTTTAAAGAATCTCAGTTTAAGGACCTCATAGATCTTCTTAATGTAATGCAAACTCAAAGAGCTTGGCTATTTTTTTATGTGAAACAGTTTAGAAATGGTAGTATAATAGCAATACATGTAGTAGCGTTTTTGGCTTCTTCTGACACTCACATTAGAGCAAACTTAGCAGAAATGGCTTCTGCACCTGCACCTAGTGACGTGGCAGTTGAGAATTACCTGCATGTAACAAAAGCTACACATCCGAAGTGCCTCTGCTTTTCTAAATTGATCTCAACACAAATTTAACACAAATGGTGTTGTCCTACCTGTTAAGCTTTCTTTTCTATTATTGTTCACAACACAATTCTGAAGGTGGTAAAAAGCTGAACTGTCACCATAACTTGGTTCAGAATTCAGCCATGTAACCCAGACCCTGAGCAAGGCCTCTGCTCAGGAAGCAATTTTCAATTTTTTAGCCTCCCAGATCATAGTCCAGACATTTTTACTTCCCTTGGCCTCTGAGGGAAGAAGCTGAGCTGGTGGTGTGAGGATCTTATTTTTCAATACACAAGCAAGTAATATTCCCCAAAGGCAGAGAACTAACTGGTAATTGCAAAGCTACACCATTTTAATTCTTGTGGGAGCTGTCAAAAATAAATCATGAGACCTCCACTAAGCCAGAGGAAAACCATTTCACTTGACCATGTCTTCTCACCTCTGAAAAAGTGAAGGCCAGGGCCAGGAAAGGGAGAAAGAAAAGGGTAATTTTACTTCAGTTTTAATTTTAAGTCATGCCAAGGCACCTAAACCTACTGCTGACTTCATGTCCTCTTCCTTTGCATCACGGAGGATGCTGCAAGCAGGGGGTAAAAGAGCAGCATTCAACACATTATACACTGCAAACTGAAACAACAATAAATGCAAAGTTGCCTTTACTGCATAATGACAAACAGAACCCCCTGTATCACCCCTTTGGTTTAACATAGAAAGAAGAAATCCCAATGAGGGACCTCAAGACTGCGAGCTGGATTCTGTTTGCTTGTTTAGTGTGTGACAAATCTGCAATCTGATCATGTAAATACAACTTCAGTAAAGAAATGTTCATCATCTGTAATAAAAACCAAGCCTTCAAAATAGAAGCAATTCTCTAGGGAAAACATTTATTCAACTGCTTTACAGAGTAAGCCAATTAAGGCCAAATATATTACTTGGAAATAGACAGGCTTTCACTGGGTACAAATATGAACTGGCTTAACAGTATATAGTATACAAAATGTTCTTTGAAAGCATCTAAGAAAGGTAAAGGTGGAGCAATATAAGCTGAAAAACTTCTTTAAGGCAAACAAAAAGTATTAATTTATTCTTTGTTTCTTAAAAAAGTATTATTACCAAAATATTTTCTTCACAATTACTTCCATATTTCCAAGTAAAGATTTAAGATTGTATGAGCATGGATGGAGGATATTTATAGCCACAAAGAAAATCAGACACCACTGAAAACTTATATGAGAAACAGTGAGCTCAAGACATCAAGAAAGCTTTTAGACTTAGAATTGTTTGGAAAACCCAGAATAGCAAAGCAAGTGATATACACATTACCATTTTCCATAATCAGATTACTGACAACTGTAACTACATAGAAAAAATTACATAATTACACATAACAGATGAAATTTGGAAGCACTGGAGTAAATCATGTTATTGAAACTGCTGAGATTATTTCATGTGGGGAGTGCAGTACCTGATCTAAAACCCACTGAAGCAACTTGAAATTTTGTCTGTGGTTCTTTAACTGGCCACGAATTTCACTACTCTTATGTAAAAAGCTGAAAGATGCAGCATAGAAAATGAGAGTTCAGAATTATTTAGCAATGACTTCAACTAAGAGGGCATGGATTTGTGCTCTTCTTCAGCAGCTCACTGTTCTGTGCTGTAGAGACTACTTGGCATTGCTCCTGAGAACTATTTACAGACACCAACCCAATGAGGTGTTAAGTATCCCCTAAATACATGCCCCAAAAAACACATGTAGTACAGAAGGTAGTCTCTCTGGATTGAAATGCATATATAACATACATGTTATGCTGTCAACATGTTTATATTACTAATATAATAGAAATAGCTAAACAAATATCCCCTTTGGAAAGAATACTAACTAACTATCTCAGCAAATGCCTGGTAAGGTGTCACATCACAGTTGAGAAACTGTAATGCTGCCTATACCAGTCATAAATACACGTTTGTTTTATGAATCATTCTGGAAATCATATATTTAGCTAAAAACTGCAATTGCTCACTTCCACTCCTGGAAATCATCTTCACTTCTTGAGAAGTAGAAATGGTTTAGAGTTAAAATTACAAATCTGCGTTGCTGAGAATTGAAACATGCGGCCTTTGCATCGATCCCAGTACCAAACCCAGCGTTCCTGGTGTGATGGTGTCACTGCTGTCACACGGTCCTGGGTGGCAGCTGCTGTTTGTACATCCCTGCCAAGGCCTTGGCCGCGCTGTAGATCATCTGCCGGCGGGACATGCCCGTGAACACAGCGTGCCAGTCTGTCCTGTTCACGTTCAGCATGCTCTTCTCCAGCACCTCGCCCACTGTCACCAGCAGGCCTGACCACCTCAGGCTGTAATCCTGAGGGGTGAGGCTCTTGGCCTGCATTGTAAAAGTTTGAGAAGTGATTACTGAAAGCAGTTTGAAATTAGTGGATATGCTTACGTCTTCAGCATTAACCAACTTTTTCAAGGAATCATTCCCATATCAACGTGGCAAATTAAAGGGTGTGAGAATCAAATTTCAGCCTGCCCCATAATTTACCTAGCCAATTTTTTGGATTTCTATGTATCATGATCCAAGCGACATCTGAAGAGAATAAATTAAAACAGGACACTTAAGAGAGCAAAGACATACTGCCAGGAAGCAGTTTTGTTTTTCAAAACAGTGAAGGGATGGAATCAATAAAAATATATATTTATACAGTATCTGTTCATCCCCAGCCTGGATTGACCCTGGGGTTGCTTTGATCCAGGGGCAGCACCAGCACTTGGCCTTGTTAAACCTCGTGAGATTTCCATGGATCCATTTCCCAGTCTTATCCATGTCCCTCTGGATGGTCCCATCCCTCAGGGATATCACTACACCCTCAGACTGGTGTCACCTGCAAACCTGCTGGAGGGGTGCTTTGATCCCTCTGTCTGTGTCATTAACGAAGATATTAAATCACACTGGTCCAAATATGGACCTCCTGAGGGATACCACTGGTAACTGATGTCCATCAGGACATTGAGCTGTTGACCAGGACCATTCAACCAATTCCTTGTCCACTGAACAGTTGGAGGGCCATGTCCAAGACTTTACAGAAGTCCAGATAGCCCTTCCCTGGATCTGGAACTGGAACCAAAAGGGGAACAGTGGGGGAAGTCTCACTGCATTTCTCTGATTTGATGCTCATACTGGGCATTCTTCCTCATACAGATTTCAATTTGGGTTAGTCTGTGTCCAGTGCATGTACAGTAGGTCAAGTTCATCAGTGTGTTCCAGCCTTCCTAAACCTACTGCCTTGCAACAATAACAACATATTAAGTTTTTCTGAATATGCAGAAGAGTTTGGGTTGGCAAGAGGCCTTCAGAGATTTTTTCCTGTCTTTCTCCATTGTTTTTGGAAAGCATTTTGTAAAATTAGAGAGACTGAGCCATATTTCTGCTTTTGCGACTCATCAGCTTTTCAAAGCTGTAACAACTCAGGAAAATAAGAACTAAAACCAATCCCACAAAGGCTCACTTAACTGAAACTGGTGCTACTGAAAAAACACCCTAAGTTACTATTTGTTCTCCCAAAACAATATCTGAGGATCAAACCCCAAACCGTTTTGGTTATAAATTCTTCATGGAAACATTTATTTTAGAAGAATTTTCAGATCAGAGTTAACTAATGCATGAGTCATATCTGCTGTCAGGCAACACGCAGTGACTGGAGTAATTCCCAGTCTGTGCCCAAAGAAAAATAAACCACCTCATGAAAAGCTTCTATTAGTGGTATTTCAGAACTATGCACTACTGCAGCTCATCCCATTATTTCCAACCAGATGAACCATGGTATTTCCAAGATTTAAATCTTTTAATTTCAGAATTTTACATCCTTGTCAGAATAGCACACTTGAAATCAGCCTTGTCTCCTAGAATGGGATCCTATGTTCATGGGGGACTGAAGTCCAAGCACTCATCTGGAAAATGAGAATCTCTTGGTTTTAAGGAATGAGTTTTGTCTTTAGGAATGAGTTTCCATAGAGTACAGTATGCTGCCTGCTTGGTCAGTATTTCTTCTTCTTAAATAGGAAAGTAAAACTTGTGTTCCAAAATAACAGATATTGCAAAATGAGGCTCTTGACTAAGAGATGCTTTACTATAAATGCCTAAAGACTTTTAGGTAATACATAAAGAAGAAGCAAAAATAGTTTATATCGTCATTTCATAAATGAAAACATTTAAGTGTAGCAACTGCCAGTAAGAACTGACATCATAACTAAAATTAAAACTTCAGTCTTATGTCTCAGCTGTTAATTGGTAAGAAAACTGAAAACTCACCTGCTGAACATATTGCAAAGGCACTGGTGTTGCTTGGGTAAATGCTTCCAGGTGAATTCCATGAATTGGATCCTCAATAATCAGACAGCCAATGTCAAACCACCTGCAGTGATGTGCAAATTGTTTTATTTCTGAGTACTGAGTATCACTCTGTTGAAAACCAACATGCTAAAAGTTGAATTATGAACATTTTACAAGCTCTATTACAGCTGCAGTAATAATGTAATAAGGAAACTAATCAAAGCATTATATTTTTCAAGTGAAATTTGCATGTGTCACTTTTCATCTATCTATCTATCTATCTATCTCTTATAATAGTGTATGTGTATGCATGTAAAATACACAGAAATACAAATTACATGAAACTTACAAATCAAAGAAACAAAGAAAGCTGGAGGGGTGGGTATGTGGGCAGACATAATCCCTTGGCCACAGTTATTCTGCTACAGTTTTCATTTGATCTTTCAAAGAATATATCTCATTAAAATAACCTTCCCTAACAATTTTTAAGAAAATAATCTATTTATCATTCACGTTCTACATTCAGAAGATTTTTTGGCAAGTCTAATGCTCTATCAATCATTTAAATGATTTATTCAGAGAAACACTTCTGTCTGTCTAGACCACATAAGTTTCATGGCAGGAGTTTAGTGGAGCCAGACAGGAAGAAGCACTTCCATGATCTCTGTAGCAGGGACTAGAACACTGGAGTGTTTTGACTGGTAACTACTAAAGACTGCTGAGAAAGCCTCATGGTTAAATATAACTTACTTCCAATTAATAAAGACGTTACTTTTATTTATTGTCTTCTAATGTTTGCATTTTTGTGCATGTGATGGGCTTTTATTTAATTTTTTGACAGACACTTTCCTTTTGCTCTGTTTTTACATTTAGTATTTTTAGTGCAGTATGAATGAGGAATTTTCTAACATAAATAGAAGTAGGAAGAGTTTTAATTTTAATCTAGTCTGATTTATATGTTTCATTGTCTTTTCACAGAAGAGTAACTATGAGAAATGTTATTGGTAGTGGTGGTAGGTTACTTGAAGCTCCCCTCCTTTGGGGAGGACACAAATACAAGAGAACTATGTTTGCATCAAGAAAATCTCAGCATTGTCCTTAATGTTTTAAAAACAAACATTTATAAAGCTGCTTCGAGAACTGCCTGTCAAACAACATGTTACAAATTAAGTTGCAATGCATGTTAAAATACCATTTTTAAGTCTGTGCAGTGCAAGTTAGAAGCAGTAAGTACATTCTCAGTGAAAACAGACATTACATTATTTGATAAAATCGTACTATTCTAAATGCCAAAGTATCTCCCACTATCCATTCTGATACAATTTCAGAAACAGACAAGGGAGGATGCACACAACAGTGCACAAACTATTAGCCAAATTCTGAATTTTACAGCTCCCTAATTTTTTCAGCTCACTTCATTTCACTGTGTTTTTATATCATGAATCTAGAAAAATCTGAGAAGGATTTTTCTATATTAAAGTTTTCAAGAGTCCTGGACAAAAAGCTGAACATCATCACCAAAACCAAGCCTGTCAAAATACTGCAAGCAAACCCTCTTGTCTCCTGTGCTTAAACTGCCACCAGCTCCTTACAGGCTTTGAGTCAACAAGGAATATTCCCAATGTGTCCCCACCCCCCTGGAATAACTCCAAGGTTCTCACTTGTCAGGAAGCAGCTCCTCAATGAAGTTTTCCACTGACACAGCAGGCTGCTTCTCGTGGATGACTCCTGTCCGGCGCAGGCTGTCTATCCTCTCCTGGGCTCCCTGAGTGGCAACACAAGCTGTCAGACAAAACTCTGAACCACAGCTTAGTGCAATGCTTGCAGGTTAACCCCAAAAGAACCCTAGAACACACTTTTCAAAATGACTCAATAGAAAAAAACCCAATAACCCTAGTTTGTGAAAGATCAGGAATTTCAAACAGTAACACAACCTGTGATAAAGCTAATTAAGTATTTTTAGGTTTTTTATATTCCAAGAAAAACACCCAGGGTAGTATGCAAAGAATTCCTAATCTGTAACTGTGACAAGTTTCACGATCAGTTAAAGCATCATTGTATATCTGTGTTACTTTGACATTTTTACAACTTAAGATTTATTGGGTTTAGAGTCTTTAAGAGCTTTGGACCAACTTCGTAAGAGCAAGGGAAACAATCTGTTTGTTGTGGTACATATCCAACTAACATGTAGGAATTATGCCCCTGAAGCCTGTTATCACTCTGAAGCTGTAACAGAAATATAGAGTACACTGCAGGAGCTAAACAAGTAAAGGAAAATGCACATTATTCTGCTTTATCTCAATATAAAATTGCATCAGATAATACACTGCTATGAGGACAGGCTTTACTCCTCTGCAAGCACTGCCACAACAGTTAGGGCAAAAAGACTTCCTTTTTCAAGAATTTTTGCTTACATTTAGTAAACAGAATACGAAATATCTGTTAGCAGGATTTCCAGTAATTGGCCAGAACTGGTGAAACAACCTTTGCTAACCATTCCTCTGGGGTGGAACAGCAGTTTGCAAGGCTGCACAGTGAATTCTTATTTTTCTAAGAGAACACAGATCTGTTCAGGAAGATCAAGAGTTGATCAAACTACCTTTAATCTACAGAATCAGTGGGGAGAAAAATCAATCTTGAAGAATCTCTTTTAAATTCTAACATTTGCAACATGATGTGTTGTTAACAGACTATCCAAAAAATGCCTAATATACTTTGAAACCACAGTAAGCAAAATATATGCAAGATGTGATGGCAATCAATGACAGTACAAGGAAATTGACATAAATGGCATAATACACTGACAAAAATACTCTTCACTTGCAGTGAATGTGCTGGGAAAAATCTCAAAAACATTTCAGATAGCTTTAAACTGATTGAATTATCCAGATTGAGGAAAAAAAAAAAAAAATCAAACAAATGAAACCCCTTAAACCTCAAAATAACTACAAAACAAAAAAAAATAAACCCCACCAAGAAAAACCACCAAAGAAAATGTTTACCTATCCCAGAAACTGACCTTCACTTTACAGAAAATGAAATCCTTCTGGGTGAATTTCTCTTTGCTACTGTTACGTATCAACTTACTTTTAAGCCTGCAGCATAGCCCACGGGCTGGGGTGCAATATTGGACTGTGCAGCCTCTCCAGTCACAACAGCCATCCCAAAAACTTCTTGAAAAGCGTCCCGAATTGCTGCAACTTTCACCTCTTTATTAGAAGTAACCACTATGTCCAGCTCTCCTCCGGTTCCTGTAAAATAGTTTTGTAAAGTAATCTGTAAAAAATACATTCACACATGTAATATTCCTCCTTCCCATTGTCAGATAGTTTAAATACAGTTCTACACCTTCTCCAGCAGCTCTTTTCTTGCTCATGAACTGGACAATAATTCTTCCATGAAGCAGAAGTTACTTAAGTTAGGAACTGAAATTCAGATGAATAACTAAGGGATACAGGCATGAAAGACAAACAGCAGGAACTGACCTATTTTCAGGTTCAGCACCTGAAAAAAAAAATCATACTACTCATTTAAATGAACAATTCACAGAGATTTAGGAAAATAACCCAAGGCATCATTTCCACGGATGTTTCTGTGTTCTGGGAAGCAGCAAGGAATATTGGTGTGACACACAAACTGATGAATGGGATCAAGAACACCGATGCAGGTCATAAAATCCAGTGAACAACTGCAAAATCACACACAATTTAAAAGATCACTTTTTAGCTGTCCTTAGAATGTGAACTTCAGTGTAATTTTATTGCTGTTTTTAGATATCAAGTAGCTATAGAACCAAAAAGCTTGTACACAGTTCTAAACATTTTCCATAGGCTTGTATCTCCATAAAGAAGCAGGAGCTTTCACTAAGCTTTTTCAGAACGAAACAAAACAATTAATGAATTAAAAGAAACCTAGAACTACTATAGAAGACTGAATCACACTTCACATCTGTCTGTCACAGCTGGATCACTTTTATTATAGAGAAACACACCATAAAACTCATCCCTGCTGTGAGGAGCTTTCTCAAGAACAGCTAAATCTTTTCTCAAATGTGAAATATGACATCAGAAAGCTGCCTAACTAAACTACATCAACTACACAAGCTTACAGAGCTGGCAGTATTTGTCCTGATCCAAGAAAAGTTCCCCACCTGATAATGGTAAGCCCAAAGCTTCTATTTTAATGAAAAAACCAATTTACTTTTTGGCTTGCATTACTCAGCAGACTTCAATTACTGGAGTCATCTTATTTTCATGAATAATCACCAGATAGGCTAGAATGGCAATAAAACGTGAATATAGTATTGTGGGGTTTTATGGCAATTTTTTATCATTTTATTTATCAATTGCTTTGCTGAATGGAATTAGGTATACAGATTACTGAACTTTGAGCAATTGTTTTAAACACTGTGCAACTACTGGACTAAAAATAATTCAGAGTATCTTTTTTCATTGATTCCTTCTTGATACAAATCAATTTAACATAATTTTAGAAGTGTTTAAAATTGACTGCAGGATCTTACTGAAGTTAGCCTTGCTCAAGAGCTCAGGAAAAGAAGTATTGTTAAAGAGCTTTTAATGAAGCTAAAAACTAATCTGTAACATATCTAGTAAATTACTGCATAACAATTTTACAAATAGCAACTGTGCCTTGTGTTTGGTTGCAGCATACAGAATATATTCTTTTGTACTAAGGATCATCAAATATCAAAAAGCATATCTTTGTTCATCAGAGATACCACAGAACTGAAACAAAGATATTGCATGGATTAAAATAAACCACTTGTGACAAGATCTAGTAATATGAAAACCTAAAATGTAAGAACTAGATGCACCCTGCTAAATTCAGGGGCAGAACTGTTATATCAAGTTAAGCTCTGACACCTGAATGTGAGACTTCATTGTATCTTGTGTATTATAAACTGAAATGACAGTTCATTTAGTTTGAGATTCCCTGTTGCCTTTTGTTGTAAAAGTACTGTTGTTTATGCTTATGCTTATTTCCTGTGCAGACAGAAATTGTCTGTTCCAGGAGTGCAGCTCAGATGACATTTTCACAATGTGCCAATGAAAACAGTTCAGCTCTTTTCAAGAAAGAGATTACAGAAATACTATTTGCTCAGGTCAGGGGAAAAAAAATCAATCACTTTATCCAGAAGCTTTGGCAATTTCAGGTTTTGGTATGAGGAACATGAAATTCCTTTGGCATTGCAGTAATGGGAGGGAGAGCAGAGAGAAGTGGGGCCATTGTTGAGGACATGGTTTTTGCTGATTCCAGAATACAGTTCTAGAAGGAAGTACAGACTAAGTTTACAAACCTCTGCCCCATTTTCACAATCTTCAACTACAAAAACAATGCATAAATGGCCAAGACGCATACAGATGCTTCCCCTTGTAAGAGGACTTTAGAGAACTTTGAGGTAACCGTTGACTTAGCTTACTCAACCTAATTCCTAGAAGCAAAGCATTTAATTAGAATTACTTCCTCCTCCAGATAAAGTTGTTCTGTCAACAAATACTATGTCAAGCTATCCAGGATACCAACAGATCCTGTTTTTCAAAAGGGACAGTCAAGACTGCAATAGAAACCTTAAATACACTTTGCCAAATTGTGCAAATAATCAACATTTACTGTAGCTTTGCATTGCATCCTGCTACTCTTCTCAAATACCTTTAGAAAGCATTGTTGGCTGGCCTCACTGATTTTATTCCCACTCTCTCCTAACTAGACAGCTGTTGGGATATTTTCCTTTAAATGCAAGACAGTTAATTACTACTCAATAATTAGGTCATCTTCCCCTGTCCTCTGCACTAGTACAAAAGTGCAGCAGTATTTAGCAGGGTCACAGAATAGGTTCAGCTGAAAAAAAAAATCTCAGGAAAACAAAATGATAACAAAATAATTTTAACGGTTTCTTCTCAGTCTCAGCTGTTTCCTGACCAGCTTTTTTCATAGGCAGAACAAGGTCAGTACTGGCACGCCTAGGAGGGAGAACTGCTTATCAGACTGCTAGAAAAAAAATAAACCATGCCAAAAAAAACAAAACCGAACCACCACCCTGGACAAATGGTGCCTTTTGCTTCCTTATTTTACTCTCAGGTCAGCTACATGTGACATGCAGTGTCCTCCAGTAAAATAAAAAATGGTGAGTAATACAAAGCTTTTCTTTTCTATTAATTTTGAAGCTGTAAATGAAATGCTTTTACACTTCAAGAATAGAAGCAGTGTGCTACTGCAGTAGCTTCTTCAGCATTTACATGCAATACTTGATGGCTTGTCATTGACACTTACTGATATATGGAACCATGCCAGGATCCAGCGTTGTGATCATGGTCTCCACTGAATACTTGGTTTTATCGAGAACAGACTTCACCATGGGATTCTCAGCTACACCCTAAATTTAAACAAATACATTTCCATATTATCTTCTGGGTTCCTTTTTCTTTTTTTCCTCCTCAAGAAATTCAAAATGTTACAGTTAAAAAAACAAAAAAATTAATACTAAGCTGGTCTGTAACATCTGCTGTGTATTACAAACACTGCAGGATATGACTATCAGTGCATGGTTTTTCTGTTATAACGTCAAGTTTAAATATTACTTTCCTCATTACTGCAGAAACAGCCCCATCATCTTGCAAAACCAGGCAGTGCTTCTCCAACCAGCAGCCTGGCTGCCTAACTAACGTAAAGTCATTTTACAGGTGGTTGTGAACACTGAGACTGCTTCTCCCTGTGGAAGTGCCTTTATGCATTCATCTGCTTAGCACAAATAGGGTGAAATAATTCATATTTTTATACCAATCCAAAACATAAAGTTATGGCAACAATTATGTGGAGATCAGTCTTGGAACTGCAATGGTACTGCTCAGGCATCTTTGAATGATTGAAGGAACTGGAACAGCCCCATTTGATTCCAGATCATTAATTTGTCAATTTTAGATTATCATAGTTTTAAATATTACTGAGCTCGAAGAAAATCTGAAAGGAAGGGGTATGATTTCTTAACAACACCAGCAGAAAAGGGGTTTGAAGTAATTTGTTCAAATTACTCCAAGAACAGAAATAAAGATAACTGTGGCAACCAGTGCATGAGCTCTTCAACAGAAATTCAGGATGCACTTCTGTAAAAATTACCTATGCATGTTCCAGATTTTGGCTCATCTTTAAAAAGCACAGGCTCTGGTGTGGGCTTACATACATCATGAACTCGATCGTTTCAGTACAACTGATGATTCCTCATTCTTTCACTTAAGAAATTCTTAAGAAGTGGTTACTGAATACACAGAGAACATGGAATGCTTGATACTTCAACCAAAATCTTTATTACTGGAGTCAGTAATACAGACCTGCTCCGTAAACAGAAACGGGACACCTTTTGGATCCTGGTGGTAACACTAAAATGCGGATGAGATTGGCTTTTCAATTAATTTGCAATTGAAAGCTCTGGTACTCAAAAAGAATCATCTTACAAGTAAAACATTCTCTTCTAGAACACTGCCACCTACTGCAAACATTAGGAAGAATATAAGGAGTGAAAGGAAAACTGTTACTAAAAGGAAGAAGGAAAATGTGTTTTTATGATCATGAGAAGACATTTCTCCCTGAAAATGGCAGCATGACCACTCTCCTTTCACTCTACTGATGGAGAATTAATCGTGCTCTTTAGAACTGTTTCACTGGAGGGCCCAATCTGCCATGTCACAACTTTTTCTCCCAGGTTTTCGTGCTTAAAAGGAACTGAAAATCCTCAAAAATTCTTCAAGCCCACTGGGACAATAATATTTTTTATTTCAGATTCAGTGTGAGATGGGACAGAATGTGGTGCTGCCGTTTAAGACAGCTCAGTGTTCATGTACAGCCCTCAGATATTTTTGCCACAATCTTCACAATGCTACTTAAATGTAGAATCTTACAGCTCCAGAAAGGTTACAGACTAATGAAATTCTACTAGATAATGTTGCTGCTTATTTCCTCTGTCTGATTAGACTGCATCACAAGGAGTACCTGTTCTGCACTATACATTCCATGTCTTCTAGCAGACTAATCTTAGAAAATATCTTAGACACTTCATGATTGAAAAAATACATAGTATATCTCTCCTTGAAAAAAGACAAAATGTAACTTGATTGTTATAAAACAAGCATGACTTGCATCCCACAGGAATCAAACTCAGTTAATTAGGAAGCTATAAATGAGATATACAAAGCATTCAGGTAAGGTAAAACAGACTTAACCTTTCCTGCATACTGTCTTCATGAAGTAAAAATTTCCTTTCAGGTCTTAAAGAGTTCTAGATTTTCATCTGGTTTAAGAACATGAACATACGTAACAGGTTCTGTCACATGTCCCTATCATAGGATTAAAAATTAACCTAGAACACCTTAATTTGTGTAGTCCCCTCTATTCTATGCAGAGAAAAAGTAAAAGCATAGTATCAGCAAACACCACTATTAAAAAACACCTTGCACATGAGACTGGAAATAAATCAATGATTTATAGTAGCATGACTTGAAAGAGTGCAACATATCTTCCTAAAGTCAGTACAAACTGGTAATTCCTCATGGAGGTAACAGACAAACCCCATACCTTTATAAATCCCCACAGTCCTCCAGCAGGTGCTCCACTCTGGACAGTGGATACTCTGGGATCTTCATGCTCCTCAGGAAAAGTGATTGCAGAACCAGCTCCAGGAGACAAAGATGATGAGAAAATTGCCTGTTGAGTAATGGGATCTGCTAAAACACCTGTAAGAGGGAAAAATAAAACAAGTGTTTAATTTGTTATACTGAAGAAACACGCAACGGTTTAATAGGAAAATAGATTGTTTAATAGGAAAATAGCAGGAAGAATCTAACAATTCCAGGCTAACACCCCACTTTTTGAAGGCCCAAGAACAATTCTTGCTTGCTAAAGGCTAGTAGATCTAATGAATATAACCATATCTGCTAATAGAACTGAGACTGCCTGTACATTATGTACAAAGCTAAACAATTATTCTTTTTCTTATCATGCCAATTTAAAAGCTGTTCTTTTTATTGTATTCAAATTTCCATAATAAACTCTCAGTAAAGGGAGGGATAAGTGTTCATCTGTGAACAAAGACATAGGAATGTTCTCATACAATGGGAAAAGTAAATTTTCTAAGATCAAGTGCTGGAAATTAATAGTAGAAAAAGGAGGAAGCTTCACATACTTGAAAGGAAAACAAAAGAAACTAAAACAGTAGAAAAATAAAGTGTGACCCTTTGGCCGATTACTCGAGTCTATTTTAACAGATTTTCCAACACTAGCCTTAATTGAGAGTTATTTTTATTCGACGCTGCACAACTGATAGCTTCTTTTAGACATTTTCCTAATACAGACTACTTAAAAGAGATATCCCCAAAAACAATAAAAGCTTGGCCCAACTGCAGCTGAAGAGCCAAGTTTCCATTCCACAAGCTGAAAATGACATCAGTTCAGCAACCACAGCAGCTGCCTGCATGGAAGGTATGTATTTTTAGCTATCCCAATGCAATTTCATGGCTGGAAACAAGAAAATAGAAGCTGGAGTCATGTGATGGCCAGTTTGTTAGATTTTCAGAACAAAAACCTGAAAATTATGAGTTTACAGCCTGTGATTATATTCTGGGGAAATATAATGGTTGAAGATGGTTCTCTGAGCTAAGCAAAAGCTGTTCAGCTGGGTTTTTCTGTGCAAGTTAACAAAAATAAAAGTTCTCAAACAAAAGATTTTCCTGTGCACCTGAATGGCACCAGAACTTAAAGTGGACTCTGTGTCCTAGACCATTACTGTATTTTAAAGGACATTATTCCTTCTTCTGAGTACAACTGATTAATTAAGCATACCCAGAAGAATAAAGCAGCCACCCAGGAGACCCCCCCCCCACCCTGTCCCAAGAACAGGAAAGCAAATAAACAGAGCTACCTGTGACTGGAGGTGCAGAAAATGAAGGCATCAGTGGGCTCTGAGGTGCTCGGCCAGCGTGACCCCTAGTGATATCATACATGGAAGACATGGAAAACCCTGAAATGGGGGGACCAGTGGGAGGTGCAGGAAGACCAGGGCCAGCAGCAGAGCTCAGTGGAGGAGGAGCAGAGAACTGGGGCACAGGGGTGCTGCAAGCTAGAGGGGCAGCAGGAGGTGGGACAGGGCTTTGGGATGGTGCAATTGTGGAAACAGTTGCAGAAGGCACAAGTGGAAGAGAGGCCGAGGTCATCATGGGAGGAGGAACTGGGGACGCTCCAGCTGGCAAGGGTGGTGAGTAGGCAGGAGAAGACGGCATGCTTGGTGTAGCAATGGGGCTGGACAAAGCTACAAAAATAAGAAAAAAAAAAAAGAGGAAAAAAGAAGAATTTTAAAAGCCTTAATCTCAGAGGCTCAGTTATATAATTGTTCAGACATTTCACAAATAATTTTTGAACTGGTCCAGGTTTCTTTTCTTCAAAGTGAATTTGAAGCTTCTGCTCAAGTTCTCATATACTACCAATGGCATTCAATCTTTGGTAGCATTATCTTGTAAGACACATCTCTTCTTCCTGCATGACCCTACTTGTCATTAGCTTAAAAAGACAAATCAACATCTGACTACAGAGTTTAGAGCAGCTGAAACTTGCCTCAGAAATTTCTAGCTAGTTCTGTTATTCCTGAGTGACTGCTGCATCAACTGATGATGCAGGAAGGGCTCATCTTCAGGAATAAAACACTCCTAATATCCAGGAGGGTGGGAGTTGTTTCAGAGGTGTGGCACTGTAAAATGGACTGAACATAAGGCAGCCCTCTCTCCGCTGGCACACATCATCTTCCTGATCCCTCTGCTTTCCCTGTTTTAGTCAGATCCTCAATTTATCCTTGGAGAAGCTAGTTTTCCTGTCTAGAATCAAGTTTATGCAGGAAACCAAGCCAGAAAAACAGAAATGACCATTTCTGATGTTGAACGAGCTTAAGCATCTCAGTGGCCTTAGTCTAAACACCAATTACAGCCAAATGACATGCAAATCACACTAATGCCACGGTCTCCAAACTTGGTCACACACACTCATCAGTAAAAAAAAAATTCAGCATCCATTCCACCATCTAAAATTTATTTATATATTGTTTATGTGCACCAGTGTACCAGTATGTTATGTACATTACACACACCCAACAAAACTTTAAAAATGATGAGATAAAAACAAATGAAAAAAAAATTTCTTAAAAGTACAAAACATTTTCTGCTTCCACTGAAAATTGTTTCGATAATATACTATCAATATAATAATATAGCTCATAATAATGGTTAACATACTGTATAATACAATTATTGATAATAACTTTTTAGGGTGAGCAGTGCAACTGAAGAAACCTCAGTAATTTTTACATCTTGGTTTAATACCTCACGATGCAGGAATTTGAAGGTCTGGTTCTAAATTCAGACTATTCTGATACTTGGGTTTAAGGGCTGGAAAAGATACCTCACAAAGATCCACATGGAAGAAGTGCCTTGTGGGCTGTGCTTCCTGTACAATGCTATTCATTTTCCACTCCTACCTATAAACCATGCAAATTTTTCCTTGAAATTTAGCTGGCAGATTTTAATCTTCCCTGTCCATCAACTGCCCTTGCAAAATTAATGTACTGTGTTTCTGTGTTTTTAAAAAGTGTGTTCAAATCCCACAGAAACTGTTTGGAAGATGTTTACACAGGTCAGGAAATTCTCTTTGCAGGCTGATGTCTACAGATCTGACAGTTTTTATGCAACACTTGCATTGGTTTTGGCTGCAGGAATGAATAATGATGGAAGTTATTTCCAAATAAAGTTTTGGAAACCATTTCTCAAAAATACTACTTTCTCACAAAAGTACTTCCTGTATCATTCCTTGTTGAAATGTCACCTTTACCCAAATGGGACAAATTATGAGTGCATATTTGTTTGAAAATACCAACTAGGTAGTACACTGCTGACAGCCTATTCTCACCACAGAAAACATCAGCAGATCTGAGACTTCTTGTAAAAAAATAAAAATTCACATCCACATTAAGTTCAACAACTCCATTACAGACTTTGTTATTGGTGACCAGCAAACTTCTGTGCCTTATTAAAAAAAAAAAACAAAACTTTCATGGGCACTCCCTATCTCAGTACAAAATACTGTCAAAAAATGTACTATTTAAAGACATGCAATTTAATTTTTATAAAATCAACCTCATTGATTACATGCTATAGCACTTTAAGCACTTTATTTGCTTGTCTATGAATAAGGCAGTGAATATGTTTCATGTGCGGTAACATCTCTGCAACCCTACTCCAGAACCCATTTTTATCCTAGTTAAAGCAACTGCTCCATCAGAAGTTAGATTTCCACAGTTTCTAATAAAAAAATTGCTTTTATTATAGAATTCATTTAATGTTGTGGGCAGATCTTCTCAGTATGTTCCTCCTTTAGCATTTGACGAGAGAGACTGCACAAGGCTGATTCAACAACACCACATGTGCTCAGAAAATTCAGTGTCTGATATTCAAATATAGTGTTCAGAAAAAATCAGAAAGAGTTTTCTGATTACCACCCATGAGTGAGACCTTAGAGCATCTTCATGTACCTAAAGGGGCTACAAGAGAGCTGGAAGGATTTTTTACAAAGAGATTGAGTGGTAGCACAGGGAGAATGGCTTTAACCTGGTTAAGGGCAGATTTAGATCACATATTAGGAAGGGTATTAGGCCTCCCTGTGAGGGTGGGGAGGCCCTGGCACAGGGTGCCCAGAGAAGCTGTATCTGTCCCGGGATCCCTGGAATTGTCCAAAAGCAGATTGAACAGGGCTTAGAGCAACCTGGGACAGTGGAAGGTGACCCTACCCTTGGCAGAGGGAGGAAAAAAATTATCTTTACTGTCCTTTCCCACCCCAATCATTCTGGGATTCTATGAATATTAAAACACAAGTGATTATTCAGGTTTACCACTATCCCCTAGAGGACTGTAAATCTGTTTTAACTTCCTCCTTTGCTGCTCATCTAACTGTGCAGTGTAGTGCAAGGTATTATTTCCCTGGCCCTGCATCCTGAAAAAACACAAGTGCATCCACATCAGTTCCCAAAACAGTTTCAAGAAATTAAAAAAAGTTTAAAACATTCTGTGTAATATCAGATGTATGATAGATAAGGAGCCCACTTCCATGATAAAGAAACAATTTAAATCCCTCCATTTAGCCTGGAGTGCAATTATGCTGATTGCAACTGCTTTTGCAGTGCTTCAAAAGACACCAATAAAGGTTTCTGTACCTAATGTGACAGGTGTAGCAGCAGCAGCAGCCTCCCCTGCTGTGCTTGGAGGGGGTGTGCCAGGTGGAGTCGTCTCTATCCCACTCTCTTCCATCATTTTCCTTCAGCTACAAAAAGCTGCGAGGGAGAAAAAAAATATAAAGTGCATCTTGAGAAACAACGGAAAAGATTTTAAATTAGAATGTAAAGGCCACAACACAGTTATTTACATTCCTGAACGGAGCAAGTAACTCAAAGGCCAACTCTAGGGAGAAAAAAAAAAACAAAACCACTGACTTATCTCAAGTACAAAATTATCCAGTGTGACTCCTTTCTCCTGTATCTTCCCTCTGTTTTTAGCACCGTGATAATACCTCAGACTCCAACACTCTTTTTTTCTAGAAACCTTATTGTGCCTGCCCAGCTACTGCTTCCAAAATATCCTGATGGTCCTCAGAAGAGAAATAATAGAGAAGAAATTATGAATCACAAACCCCATATCCCACTGCAAGAAAAACTTAACTACAGGGTACAATTCTGCTGCATCATTGAGCTGTGGTAATGCAAACCAGGACCTGTTACTTCCAGCATGATCAAAATTACAATGACATTAATTTTTACCAAGTTTTCAAGTAAAGCCAATTCCTGTAAAATCCATACACCACACTTCTCTGGTGATGTCATTAGAAGTGGAATTAATTGAAGGCTTTAATTTTTATATTCAAGGCCAGATGAATCTTTTGACATATTTGAACAAACCTTTAAAATATACTACGTCTAAGAAAATAAAGCTATATGCTTAATTAATGATATTAAAATATAAAAGGTCTTAGAAGAAGAAAAGTGGGAAACTTAAGATTTTCATGAAGACCCAGAGATTATCATTCTTCAGTGCAGCAGCAGCTTACAAAAACTCTTGCTTCCTCACAAGTCTGGTAAACTACCTGTACCACTCCCTGAGGTAGCAGTCCTTTAGAATATTTTACTGAAATTAAATTCTTGTACAAAGTAATTATATATATGAAAAATAAATAGGCTCAAAACATTTTCCACCATATACATTACATCAGTGGCTACTGAAGACTGCCAGCTTGTTCCCTTTAAGGAAAAGGCTTAGATAATATGTAAAATAAAAATACTCACATGTATATAAAAAAGATCTCAACTTAAAAAAATACAGGGGCTTTCCTCTGTTTAAAAAACAAAAGTAAAAATTCCTCATTCCTCCATCGTTGCTTCGAATGTATATACAACTCTTAGTTTAATGCGAAGGAAAAAATGCTATTATTACCAAAATTGAAAAATCCAGACAGCAGGACATCAGCATCAGACCTGATAAATGCACAAAGAGTTTCAAAAACAAATGAAAGGATCAAAATCACACAGGAGAAACCTCAGTCCCTCTGACTAATCAGTATAATTTGCATTAAGTGATTCAGGATTAAATGCTTGAGCCCAGCCACAGAAAGCGAGTAAACGTGGCTTATGTGCAGCACTTTTCAAGAAATTCTTACAATAGATGGATTTTGGGTTCTGAGCATCTCTAATTCATTAAAAAGCTTCTCTTCAGATGGCATGAAAGAGTCAGTAACTGCCTGGTGGGGAACAGTATCCTTGCAGAGTACATCTCATCATCCTGTAGAAAAGAAATGCAGTGTCTTCCATTAAACTTTACTAATGACAAGAATTTGCAATATTATAATTTTTGTCTTTTAATCAGTCTCCAGGAGTTTACATTCCTCTGGCACAGAGGTATTTCTTAAGTTATTCTTTCAGTTATACACAGCAAAGCATGAAAGAATTTTCCATTGTGCAATTAAAGTAATCACTGACCAAAACCTAGAAACATTTTTTCAAGGCTCTTCCAATCTGCTGCTTGATTTCACCTAATGCCATGATTAAAAGCTGCTGAGAGGTGCTTACTACTTAAAATAAATTCTGTGGCCATGCAGAATGACTGGTAAAGTTCCACAGAGCAGCTTTCCAGAAACTCTGTACAAGGATTTTTCAAAGCTTCAGAAACTTATTACAGTGGTGGTGCTGAGGCAGAAGGGGCAACCCCCCCAAGAATTCACCTGATATCTGGAAAGTCAGGAGTTATAGAAATATAAATAACTCTCTAGCTGTTTTTCTCTATTAACTTTGCAATAAGAAAGATTAAGAACAGAAACAGTAATCCCAAATGTGCAAAAAAATCATGTCAGTTGCTGAAATACGATTAAAAATCCCACATGGAACTGACTTAAATGATGTCTTGACTAATATGGAGCCTGCACAAACAACAGCTTTCTGTACACTGATTTTTCAACATGATCCAGTTGTGGTTTGCAGGTACTGCATTATGAAAAAAGTAAATAATTTAAATAAAAAATTAAGGGTAAAGACAAGGCATGGGAATAGGCAAAAGGAAAGCAGAAAGTACAATGGGCAACTTGAAGCTAACAGCTCACACTGTTGACATAATCCAGCGCCACAGATTATTAAAATGATCCTACAGGATATATATGAACATAAATGGCCTGCCCAAAACCAGCTATGTGTGAGGAATGGGGAAGCATTTGGGTGGAAGGAGAGCACAAGGGAAAAAAGACCCAAGAAACCCATTAGCAGTGTTCAGTCCTCAGCAAAGACTCCAGTGGGGATTCCCAACTTCCCTCAGGGGAGATGCAGGGAAAGAGTTTCTCAGTAGGAACAGCCTACAATTCCTTAATGACTGCTGGGTGCAGAACTGGGCTGTCTTTTCAGTGATTTGTGAAAAAAACCCAGAAGTTACAGTAATAACACTTCATAATCCAAGCCACAAACACATAATTTGCAGCAGGGAGCGCCTGAAAACTCAGTTGAACTTTTGAAGGAAATTACTTTTGTGCCTTCTTGCAAACTAGAACGTTTTGGTTTACTAAACTGAAGGGCAGAGGAGAAACCCAGAGACCGGGAAAGTGAAGCACATGGAATTAGGTGAAAACAGTATCAGTACTGCCATCTAGTGATTTGTGACCAGAAACTGCAAATTTGATAATGCCACGTTTCGCTAGAAGAAAATCCTGGTTTGTTTTCATATGAAAATAAAAAAGAAGGGAGATGGATGAGAGAAATACAGAAAAAACGTATTTCTAGTGATCAATCACCCTTAAAACAAACCCTTTAAGAAGCAGAAGTGTGAATTTTGTTTGGATTTGATCGATTATTTGGTTAAAAGAAACTTTTTCGGTACAATGAAGACGCTATAGGAACGATGCTAAACCCTCAAATGACACAAAGAAAATACAATACAGCCACAAAGTCTATCTCTAGAATTATTTCTACTGATTCTCACCAGCTGAACCTCATCCATTAACCTAAACCTAAATCTCAGCCATTAACCTAATTCCCAAACAAGGGAATTAGCCTGTGTACACTGAATGGAAAACCAGGCTAAAAAACTCTGACTGAAATTTTAACAGGGCTCGTGGTAAAAGCAGGGAGTAAATAATTTGATTTAGAGACTAGAAGGCTTGCCTGGCAAATTATTCATCTTTTCACTTTAGTTTAATAAGAAGTAATTACATTTGTGCTAATATTTTGCAATAATCTTAATGACTGAACCACACTTCAAAGGCATTCTTCAGGTTATTACCCTAAAATACAGAAATTCACAGCTAATGATAAGATTACCTACAAATGGAGATTAGCAAATTTCATGTGGATAAAAACACATTATCTAGAATCAGCCATACTTCAGAGTTTATAATGAGGTGTATTTTCAGCCATCTTTAATTGATCCTTTCTTCTATTTCAGTAGGTGCTCTTGCTAATAAAAAAAAAGCAAAAACAAAAACCCCAAACAAACAAAAAAAATACGAAAGAAACCCATAAAAAGAAGCCACAATATATTTAAGTATACTAAAAGGGGAAACCGCTCTCTAAATAGAGACTAAAATGAAACATAACCACTAAACTGGAACACTAAATTGAAATGCCACTAAACTTTTTGACTTTAATCATGGTAGGCATAACTTCTAATTAAGTTTTGACATGCTGCAGACACTGCTCATGGCTAAGCACATGCTGACGACAGTCCAGAACAAGGTGGAGCTAACATCAAACAAAATGGCAACACTCTTCAAAAAAATGAAACCAAAACAGAGCTGGACCCTGAGTACATTTAAAACTTTCCTCTGAAAAATCATTCACATTTTTTTTTTTACACTTTAGAAAGGGATAAAACTTCCCTCAGTCTTTGGTCTGGAAAATGCAGGCATGTCCCAAAGTCTCAATGAAGGCACAGAAAGTGCACACAGAGATCATCAGTTTAATCACTTCGTGCTGAACGACTTGTTCCAAAGTCCAAAGTCTTAAAGAGAGGTAATTGGGAGTGAACAAAAAAACAACACAAAAAACCCCAACAAACTAAACCCCCAAAACTCTCCTATATCTGTTTTCTGAGACTTTGGGCTTTTTACTGATGTCATACCTCGAACAATGCACCTGTGTGTGAGGTCATCCCTTGACTTGAAACTGAAGTGGCAGATAACTTTTCCTGATAAGGCTTTAGTGTAGGAAACTGAAGCTAAGTCAACTTTCCTCCCATTCATAATGGAGCTGATTCCACCAGGTAAACACTCTGTACACTTGTTATTTTGGGGCTTTCTAGTTATCATGGGCACTTCAAAGCTGTGACATGAGCTAGAAAATCCACAAAAGAAATTACTGTGCAATGTGCTAGTTTACATGTTTTGCAGTGTAGCTTAATGCAGAATCGGATGTATTGACTTATCAGAGAGTATTCTTATTATTAGATAGTGAAAAACATCAAGCCTAAAAGAGAGTAGGCATAAATCAGATATTAGGGAGAAAGCCTTGACTGCGAGGGCGGGGATTCCCCGGCAGAAGTTGCCCAGAGAAACTGTGGCTGCCCCTGGATCCCTGGAAGTGTCCAAAGTCTAGGCTGGACAGAGCTTAGAGCAATTTGGGATAGTGGGAAGTATCTCTACCCACGGCAAGGGGTGGCATAAAATCATCTTTAAGGCCCCTTCTGACCCAAACCATTCTGTGATTCTTTATTTATAGCATAAATTATGTTATCCGCAACACCTGCGTAACTTTTGCACCTTAAAAAATCCCCCAAAAAGCAACACCAAACAAGCCTTTTCACCAGTGTGCAATAAGAACTAACACAGATCAGCTGGAAATACCAGGCATGACAGCAAGGCCTTCCCGTGTCACTAGTGCAGACAGAATCCACAGACACCGTAAACCCATCAAGTTCCATTTTTCCAAAGGCTGCCTGGCCTTATCAGAATTATTAGAATTCCAATTAATTTTTTTTGGTCATTCTCAGCGCCGTTGCCAACCCTCAGGACTTGCAGCAGACCACACCCCCCTCCCTCCTCCCTTTGCTATCAAATATTTCCGTGTCACAAAACCCTCACGAAACCCCATACACAGGGGGAGAGCTACTGATCTACAACCACGTAACAACATCCAGCAGTGCCATCAAATAACACCAACAAAGAAACAGCCCATTCCAACAACTTGCACCCATCATTTTTCCACAGTATGGATATCACAGGATGTGATGCGACAGGTCCAGCACTTTCAGAGGTGTTCTCCCCCAAAACAACAACGTGGTTATTTCCCTGTGATAATAAAACCGAATAAACCACATAAAGAGCAAATTATGCCTTCAGAGACGCTACAATAAGGAGTAAAGCTCCTGAAACACCATTTCCATCCGGCATTAATATTCCCGAGGGTGAGGATGAAACCGCAGGCATTTTACCAGGGCTAGCACTCCCATTCCTCAATGCAGGGCTGGAATTCAGTGCCCGAGGTTCCGAACAACCCGGCACCCAAACTCTCCAGGCAGGAGCAAACCCGGCCGGAGCAGGAGCAGGACGGCACCGGCACAAAT
The DNA here is from genome assembly GCA_034509425.1 of Eopsaltria australis. Classification (NCBI taxonomy): domain Eukaryota; kingdom Metazoa; phylum Chordata; class Aves; order Passeriformes; family Petroicidae; genus Eopsaltria; species Eopsaltria australis. The sequence goes on from JAVTVJ010000988.1 coordinate 411,445, forward strand.
CCCGCCGGGCATTCCGCGCAGTGCTGCTCCCCGACCCTCACCTCACAGCGAGCCTCGGAGCGCGGCGCTGGCAGCACACGGAGTCCCTGGAGCCCTGCAAGGACGCGCCGGGTCACAGCACGAGCAGCGAGCCCCGCACCTCCGCCGCCGCTCCGGGCCTCGGCACCGCCCGGCCCAGCCCTCCGGCCGCTCCTCCCCGCCGCCACACACGACGGGTCGCAACGCGCCGCCTCCTCCCGCCACCAAAAGCGCCCTCACCGAGCCCGATTTCCCCGTCCCGTCCTGTCCTGTTTCTTCCCGGCCTTTCCCGTTCCAGGGATACATGAAAGGAGGCCGCAGCCGGTGCCACCTCAGACTACAACTCCCAGCATCCTCCGCGTTACCGCTGCCGCGCCCTGCCACGTCTCTCACGGCCGAGTCCAACGGCCCCTTGCGGGGGGGTGTCGCACCCCCGTCCTGCGCCCTCAGCTTGGTTCGCTCCGCAGGGATATAAAGGCAGCGGTGTGGGTGGGAGGCTGGGAGTGCCACGTTGGCGGCGGGAGAGAGAGTTGGGGGGTTGGATTTCGTGGTGCGTTTAAACTTCGTGGCAATTAGAGGCCACGTGTGCATCCTATCTAGATCTCTGTTTGTGGAGATTTGAAGTATGTTCCAGTTGAAGTGATTTTGAGTTCACAGAGTGAATTAGGTGGGGAAAGATCTCTGAGGTTATAGAATACAGCTTATGGCCAGTTTCCTCAGCTGCTCTTGGTGTTCCAGCCCCTACCCCAGCTCCATTCCCTTCCCTGGATACACTCTAGCCCCTCAATGTCCTTCATGCCAGGATTCGAGGTGTGGCCTCAGCAGTGCCAGCCCAGGGACGGTCACTGCCCTGCTCCTGCTGCCACCCTATGGCTGGGACAGCCCAGGGGCCATCGGCCTTCTCACCTCCTGAGCACCACTGACACTATTGAGATAAACAGCCCCCTGTCCTTTTCTGCCTACGGGAAAAGAAAAAATTACCTGGTTACTTAAATCTTGTGGCATTGATATCCCGTCAGGCACCTGTTCAGCTAATAAGGGAATCTGAAGCATATCTCAGTTAAGGCTTGAGAAATTATTCCTGTGAAATACACTTTCCTAGAGTATATGTATAATATTAAGGAAAACTCAGCACAGCCAAATTCCATGTTTAAATTAGATGAGTTTCAAGAATTCCTTTCTGTTTTTCAACTGGTTGTTCCTTTTCTATGTGATACCTGAATTTCACAGTGAAATTGAAGGTTATGGAAACAAGAATTAAGAATGTGAAAAACAAAAGCTGAAGCTTTTTTCTGACTTTCCCAAAACTCTGGTACTCCAGTGACAAAACACATCCTCAGCCTTGATGGCACGTCCAAGCTTGCTTAGGAAACAGCAGAGTATGTGAGAATCCAAAACCTGTAATACATACCTTTGAAGCTGTATCCTGACGGAGAATAAACCTTTACATTCACTACACTCTTAAGAGGAGCATATATTAAAATACTGTTAGAATTCTTTGCTATACTCAAACCCAGTTGGTTTACAAGTTTAACTCTGCGGCTCTTCAATATGTTCCCAGTATTCTAATGGAAAAAACCTCAAAAAACTGTAGAGAAACATATGGATGTATAATTTTTCTTGGCAAAAACTTAGACATCTTTGAAATCATGTTAACCTTCCTAGCTTTGCTTTGGGAGGTTTTAGAATTATCATGATGGCCACCAGAGGCGTGGAGAAGGCACATCTGCCCCAGCAACTGCTACCTGAAGCACAGGCACTCTGGCGCCACACAAATATGCCTGGCTGGTGGCTGCTCCATGCTGTCCTGGCTGAACAAGTGGCCGGGGGGTGGCCACAGGATGACCCGTGGGCAGTAGGCACTGCTGTTCTCCTGGACGCTCTGGGCTTCAGAGCTGGTGTCCATCCTAGTGGCTGAGTGCAACTCTGGCTTGAAGTTCCTCCTGGAGAGCATTCGGCAGACAGTGAGGAGCTCATCCACCAGCTCCTTCAGAACCTTCATGCTGGGCAGGCCCTGCTGTAGAGCCACAGAATCACAGAACAGTTGGGATTGGAGTGACCTTTACAGGCCATCCAGTGTGACCCTGCAGCGATGAGCAAGGACATTCTCAACTAGATCAAGTTGCTGACAGCCCTGTCCAGCTTTATCCTGGATGTGCCCATTGGTGATGGGGTGGGCACAGCCAAAGTGCTGCCACCGCTGTCTTGACCTTCTTGTGCTCACTTGACCTTCTCCTTGCTGTCGGCCTTCTCCTCACTGGCAACCTTCTCACTGCTGCTGAGCATTTTCCTTCCAACCTTCTCCTTGCTGCTGGGTCCCTCCTGCTCTGTGTGGCTGGCAGAACCACACTTCCATCTCCTGCCCAGCCAGAAGCCCACAGCAAGCAGAACAGCCTCGGTGACCCAAGGCAGCCACAGCAGCTGCTGTGCAGATGTTAAAAATGAAGCCAACTCTTATTAATTTGTTGAAATAAAAAGGTTTATTAACAAAAATAACTAGGAAAAATAAAAATCCGGGTCCACAGCAATTAGAAACTTGTATGCCCGATAGGGCTAAAAACCCACCACAAGGATCTGCAGTGCTGGGTTCCACTTCAGTTAGTCTCAAGAGGGTCTCAGGGAATCCCCACTAGGCATATAGAAACTGGGTTTTCCATCGCGTAGGTGTTTAGATCGAAGTCTTGTTGATTCATAGAGTTGGCAAGAGTAACCTATATATTTTCCTTCAGTTGCGGCAGAATCCATGGATTCATGGATGGTGTGGTGAAGGCGAGGACCAAGAGGAGATCGAGGACTGGCAACTGCATCTTGGGAATCTCCGGAGGGTTAACTAAGAGGAATGAAATTCATATAAATTTCTGCTACAAAACTTAAAACTGGTCTCTCCCTCCTAGTTTCCCCGGGGATGGGATTGGGGTTAAGGGAAGAGGGGAGAGGGAAAACATGCAAGGAAAGAATGTGGGGGGAACACACAGTCGATATTTTCCTGGAAATCACCTCCTGCGGTTCAGGACTTGTCCTTTGTTTCATTTGTCTGATTCTGTTTCTTTCTCTTTTTTTGGTTCTTCTTGGTCAGTCTTCTTTTTTCTCCTTTTCCAGGCTACCTCCTCTTGGCTTGAGCCGGTGTCATTGGCATCAGGGGTGGTACCTGGAACACAGGCTCTGAGACTCCTGTTAGGCTTGTACGGCTTGATGTTTTTAACCGGGACCCATTTGGGCCCTCGGGGAGTGGAAACACAAGCATATCCTCAGCCCCAAACGATTAGTGGGTAGATCTGGTAGGACTCAGGGTCCTTGACCAGCACCGGCAGTTGTTCTTTCAGTTTCACCTGGGTCGAATTTTTGAAATACCAGAATACAGAGGGGACTGGCTCTTCAAAGGTGTTATTCAAAAAATGGATGGTAAAGAGGGCCTTACAGAGGCGCGCGAGGGGCGTCTTCTCTGGTCCTCCCTGCTGCTGGTGAAGGAGCCTCTTCAGGGTCTGATGTGCCCTCCCTACAATAGCCTGGCCTGTTGGTGAATGAGCGATGTCCGTGACGTGTTCCACTCCCCAGCTTTGTAGGAAATCTTGAAGTGTGGAAGACACATATGCTGGTCCATTATTGGTTTTGACCCTCTTAGGCGTACCCAGCATGGAGAAGGCCATCATGAAATGTTTTATAACATCTCTGATCTTCTCCCCTGTATGGGACGAGGCATATGTGGGACTGTTATCTGTTTTCACTTGTGTCGGGGTGCCCAACACAGAAAATGCCATTAGAAAATGTCGCCGTCTGCCTTCCGCCTCGATGGTGTGGAGGTGGTTGCCAGTCAAAGGCGGATGCGACGAGGGTCCTCGGGGGCCAGCCTCGTCCCCTGTCACCGGGAGTTTCAGGTTCCCTTGCTCTCAGCTAGCAATGCCACAAGGCAAACTGTAAACCACACTGTAGGGGGATCTTCCAACCCAGGTAAAGAGACACTGAGACAGGAGGTCTAGCACTCTGTGGCACCAGGGGTCAGAAGACCCTGAGCGCCCAGTGACACAGCCTTTTATTGTCCAAGGGGGAACCAATCACAGAGGAGCTCGGGGGAGGAATGAGGGAGGAGCATGGGACAGGGGACCAACCAGGGAGACAAGGGGGTGGAGACAGGGTGACAGACAAGGGGAGGATACAATGAACAACCGAATGTAACAGAACTTCCTAGAACCGGGGGGTGACTAACTGAGATGGGCAGGTGGTGCTACCCAATGGGCCCAAGGGGTGTTCACTTACTTCAATCCCAACCTACACTGGGCTAAACCACTGCATGCCCTGCCTCAGGGGAATTCTTCTTCTTCCCCCCAGGGCTTTCTCATGGGAAAGTCCTCTTCCTGAGCAACCTGCACCACCGCCACAAGAAAATGTTTTGTTACATCTTTTGCCTTTTCGCCCGTGTCGGTGGAGGCAAATGTAGAAAACGTGCCGGCACTCTACGATCCGCCTGCCGATGGTTGCTCCTAGCTCGCCTGAGGGACCTCGAATGCCCTAACCGCAAGGTGGGCAGACGAGGGAGACACGCAGCCTCATCAGGGACTAGGAGTGTTGGTGGGTCGTGAGTTGTTCCCGGAACCGCGGAGGAATTAGGGAGGGCTTGACAGCTGGGTAGCAGAATGGTTTTATTCTTCTGAGTCCCGGAGCTGAAGGGCCCCGAGCTAGCTCAGACAATGACTTATAACAGAACTAGTGGGCCAATAAGGAGAGGGAAGGGAGGCGGAGCTGGGGAGGAGTATGGGGATCCCAGTCAATGGGATGGGAGCAGGGGAGGGGATAAGGGTAGGTGACAAATCAAGGGTAACAGAACTAAGAACTCTCTGGAAAAATGGGATAGTACAAACTTAAAGGAACAGCTTATAGAACCAATGACTGTCAACTAGGAGGAGTCAGGGGGGTAGCCCATACCTGGGCTAAACTATTGATATTTCAATCCCTGGGGTGGTATTGGGACTCGCCCACTAGGAGTGTCCAAGGGTTTTTTAACACCGCTACATCTCCCCCTTTTCTTTTATTTATGAAGGTCTTCTAAAGTAAAGAAAACTAAAGCATTTTTAAGTAAGCAAACATACATAAAACAATAATTATAACAATCAAAACCTATAATAATGAAAACAATAATTATAACATTCAAAACCTATAATAATGAAAACAATAATTATAACAATCAAAACCCATCATAACGATATGAGAACGTCTATACACGCAGTATAATTCTGTGTATCGATGTGATACCGTCCATAATATAATATCGTGTATCGATGTGATACCGTCCATATATGCAATATAATATAACAAGACTGTCTTTAGATTAGGTAGGGCGTCCTTTAACGTGAATGTAACATGTTGAAAGTCTGTGTTCTTAGCTTCACAAGTTGCTGACGTGCCAGGACTTAGCTGGTGTGGTTCTCTTTGGATGGTTCACTGGCACAGCTTCGGGCTTTGGGAGAAGCTTTCATTAATAGTACATGGGAGAAGCTTTCATTAATCAAACATCTTTCGATTTAAGAACACATCACAGTTCTCATTTCAAAACTTAGATCTCAGGTTGCTCCTCTGCAAAACACATTCTATTAATGGAATAAACAATTATTTTCAATTTTAGGCAGAACAAATACATTATGAAAAGTGATGAAAAACATTTGTGCCTCAGGAATTATAGCTTTTGATTTCTACGGAAATATTAAAAATGCCACCTACAGGACTGCTGCTAATAGAACCTGTCGGGTCTTTGTTTGGTTGTACGTCACTGGCGTAGCAAGCGGTAGGGCCGCACCACTGAACCGATGACGTGGGAACCTGGAAGCAGGGTAAGGCCCGTGGTGGGGGGAGTTGGAAAGTGGGCGGGTTGGGCGGTGGAAGAGGGTGGGTAAGGGACCAGAGGGGCGGGGGTAACTTGGAGGTGGGACTGGGAAAGTGGGAGGGGACCCGACGGAGTGACATCCTCGGCCGCCAGGGGAGGGACCGACGGATGTCCAATCGACGGATGGTGGGAGGGGTAAGGGGTAGGGAGGAAGGGATTCCTGCCGTCCGCACCCGCGCGCGCGCTCCTCGCGCCCGAGCATGCGCACACAACACACTGATGACTGCATCGCGGCGAGCTGGCACAGCCCCCATTTCGTGGTGGCGCAGCACGAAATTCGCTGCCGCCATTTTGCTGTGACGCAGCACGAAATTCGCTGCCGCCGTGTTGCTGTGGCGCAGCAGAAAATTCTGTAACAGTACTAACAGTGCTATAACATGGAGGGAATGGAAGCACAACCGGTGCAACTGGGATAGCGGGTTGAGGGAAGAGGGAAAGGTTAGAATCCGTCCCGGGGTGGCCCGTCCCGGGGCGAAAGGGGTTAGTGGACACCCTGCGTGGGTCAGGGTCTTCAACACCCCGGATTTCTCCCCCGCGCCGACGGCTATCGGGGGGTACCCCCGCGGACTGTCCACTTGGGATGGTGGGACTAGGGTTAGCGGTGTTAGGGACACTATTTAGGGAGGGGGGGTTAGTGACTCCTGAACTTTCCTCGTTTCCCGGCAAAATACGGTAAATCAAAATTAATAAAGGAAAAAATCTACGAACGGAATCATCCCCTTTCTCAACTGTTTCTATTAATTTGAAACCCACTGTATCCCAAAATGAAAGACTTAAAACAGAATAAGGAGTTATAACAGGAACTGAAATGCCCACCCAGCAAATAAATTTCCTTAAAAGTTTCTGGTCAAATTTCTCCCCATTCTTAACAAGCTTAAATTTAAAACTATGATACATGTAGAATAACTCCCTCTCCTTCTTAGAAAAATGATTACTCATTTTCTAAGTTGGAGGAATGTCGCCAATCCTCTAAAGTAAAAATAAGGGTGGCGGGGATGAAGTCTGAGGACTCACAACGCAGGTGCACTCTGCCGATCCGTCCTCTTTCGCCGATTCACCATCTCCCCGAGGGTCTCGCTTTACCGACTCACCCACTCACTGAGGGTCTCGTCGCCGCCAAAATAAATCGAAAAGGAGGATTGAGGTCTCCGCGGAGAACAGCTCTCTCACTCCCCGAGTGAGAGGTCGCTGTTTTCCCTGCAAATCCCCCCTCTAAAACAAGAGGAAGAGATGCAGGGCTTGGCTCACAACGCGCGTCATCGTCGATAAAAACGAGCAGTCCTCCGTGGTTCCGAAGAACCACGACGTTGGGCACCAACTGTAGAAAACGTGCCGGGCACTCTACGATCCGCCTGCTGATGGTTGCTCCTAGCTCGCCTGAGGGACCTCGAATGCCCTAACCGCAAGGTGGGCAGACGAGGGAGACACGCAGCCTCGTCAGGGACTAAGAGTGTTGGTGGGTCGTGAGTTGTTCCCGGAACCGCGGAGGAATTAGGGAGGGCTCGACAGCTGAGTAGCAGAATGATTTTATTCTTCTGAGTCCCGGAGCTGAAGGGCCCCAAGCTAGCTCAGACAATGACTTATAACAGAACTAGTGGGCCAATAAGGAGAGGGAAGGGAGGCGGAGCTGGGGAGGAGTATGGGGATCACAGTCAATGGGATGGGAGCAGGGGAGGGGATAAGGGTAGGTGACAAATCAAGGGTAACAGAACTAAGAACTCTCTGGAAAAATGGGATAGTACAAACTTAAAGGAACAGCTTATAGAACCAATGACTGTCGACTAGGAGGAGTCAGGGGGGTAGCCCATACCTGGGCTAAACTGTTGATATTTCAATCCCTGGGGTGGTATTGGGACTCGCCCACTAGGAGCGTCCAAGGGGTTTTTACCACCGCTACAGGCAAACTTCGCGTGTGGAGACGTGTCAATGGACATGTGTACATATTTAAGTCTTCCAAATTCGTTGACATGTGTGACGTCTGTTTGCGACACCTCGCAGCTGGCCAACCCTCGGGGGTTCACCCCTGGATTCAAAGATGGTATTTGAAACTGCTGGCAGTTGGGACATGTCACCACTATGGCTCTTGCCTGCTACAGAGGCAGATGGAACATCCTCCGGAGGGCCGGAGCATTCTAATGGTAGAACTGGTGGCTGAGCTTGGCTTGCGCAAAGATATGTGTTGGCCATCTGCGCAGCCATTGCCAAGGCATGCGCCCTGCAGTTCCCTTCTGAGATGAATCCTGGGAGGTCTTGGTGTGATCTAACATGCATTACATGAAATTGGTGCTCTTGGTGGGGCAACAGGTACACTAGGCTCAAGAGCAACCCAAATAACTTTTGGTTTGTTACCTCCTTTAACAAAGAATGTTCAGCCCTGGCAGTTATACCGACAAAGTAAGCTGAATCAGTTACCAAATTCAAGAGGTTCCTGGAACCTCTCAAACACCCTGATGACGGCTGCTAGTTCTGCAATTTTTGGGGATCCCTCCACCACATGGACCTCAGACTCCCACTGCTGGGTCCTAAGGTCCTTTCAAGTCAAGACTGACTTGTGAGAGGACCCTGAGCCATTGGTGAAAACAGTCAGGGCATCTAATGGAGTTTTGCTTTGCACAGTTTTTGGGGCCAGATTAAAATTGGTATTGATTAAACGATTTTTCAGTTTCTTGCCTGTAATTTTGCCTGGGTAACTATCCCGTGCGAACTGGAGGTACTCATTGGTTTGGAGCAACCTGCCCAAATCTTCTTCATGCCAGGGAATACAAATGCATGAAAAATCACACCCCGCAAGGGTGCGGAGCCTGGTCCTTGCTCTTGATATTAAATTGGCCACCAGCTGTTGTGGCATTGTTATACTCTTGGATGGCTGGTGAGGGAGGAAAATCCACTCTTATTATCAAGAGGAAATCCTTCAACCTTCCATCCCATTGGAAGATAAGTCCATGTAAATGTGGTACCTGCCCTAGGGTAATGTACCAGAAGGGCAGGTCTGGAGCCACCCTGTGCGTGTGCCGGGAGGACAGTGCCAGGTACACCTTGCCTCTTTCTAGGGCATATAACTCACATACTTGGGCTGACCAAGTGGCAGGTAACTTTCCTCTTTCAGTCACAGTCAATTGTTGTCCATCCGCGATTGAGTAGCCAGAACAACGTTTCCCGTCTACAAATCTGGAGGATCCATCAATGAAAAGGATTTCTCCATCCTCCAGTGGGCAGTCTGTTAAATCCTCTCGGACCTTTGTTTGTACATCGATGATATTGATACAGTCATGGGTAGGGGGAGTTCCATAAAGGAATTGAGCTGGGTTTGTGCTGGAGTTAATGACCAATGTTAGATGTTCTATGTGCATGAGCATGGTTTCATACTGGATCATTCGAGGATCTGAGATCCATTTGGATGCTCGCTGACTAAGGATGGTTTGTATAGCATGTGGTGTATGGACTGCGAGTTTTCCCCCAAAAATTATTTTCTGACTCTCAGTTATGAGAGTGGCTGTGGCTGCTATGGCCTGAATGCAAACCTGGCCAGCCCCTGATTACAGGATCTAATAATTTGGAGAGGTAGGCTGTAGTAATAAAATCCGGTGGCCCGAGTCCTCGTGTCGGTGGTGGCCTCTGGCTGCCCGTGTGACCTCGAAGCCCCTAACCGAGTGGTGGGACAATGAGGGAACCACTGGGGTTCCACAGGAGTAGGAGGTAAACGTTTGAGGGTCGAGGGTTATTCCTCCTGGATCACAGGATATCGGCGGAGAATTAGGAGCGACTCTTTAGCTGGGCAACAGAGAAGGGTTTATTCTACTTTGGATCCCGAGGCTAAAGAGCCCCGAACAACGGTCGTGCATCAACTTATATACGAACAAATAACCAATCAAGGATCGGGAGTGGGGAGGAGTTAAGGTGGGACTAAGGGAAAACAACCATAGGGAAGAGAGGAGGGGAGGAGTCAAGGGGTAACAACAAATCCACAATCAAGTAACGAGGAACCTTCTAGAAATGGGTGTAAACCTTGAACAAGAGTGACAAGCAACAGAACCAATGAACGATCAAGTGGGAGTGACAACTTGGAAGGATTAAACCATTGTGGTCTCTAAACCCGGGGAAGTTCCTCCAGCAGGTGGACTAACCCACCAGGAACGGCCTGTAGGTTTTCGGGGCTTGATCTCTAAAGGAACGACCCCTACAGTAGGCAACAGGCTTACAAACTCCACCCCAATCCTGGGTCAAGACTCCATAAGAAATTCCTTTCTCTACATTGACATACAAGCCAAAGGGTTTTTCTAGAGAACGGAGGCTTAGGACAGGTGCTTTTGCCAATTTTTATTTCAATTCCATGAATTTTGAATTATCATCTATCCAGTCTATAGGTTCAGGTCCTACTAATTTTTCATATAAGAATTTAGCATTTTGGGTATATTTATCAATCCAAAGTCAACAATATCCAGTTAGGCCTAGGGCTTGTCTTATTTGTCTTTGTTTTGGGGGCTGGCAAATTTAGGATGGCCTCTATTCTTTCAGGGCTTAATTTCTTGGTTCCGTGTCCAATTATGTGTCCTAAATATTTTACCTCCTGCATGAAAAATTGCAATTTTGATTTTGAGACTTTTTCTCCTAGAAAACTTAATAATTTGATAGTACCCAATCTTACTGTGTATTCCTGCTCTCCAGAGAGTAGCAGGTCATCCATGTATTGTGTTACCTGTAGTTCTGAAGGTGTAGAGAAGGAACTCAAGAGTTTTTCTAGAGCTTGGCCGAAGAGTGTGGGAGATTCTGTGTATCCCTGGGGTAACCTGGTCCAACGCAATTGTTTCCTCTCGGTGTCTGGGTCTTCCCAAGTGAAAGCAAAGACATTCCTGCAAGATAAATCCAAAGGGCATGACCAAAAAGCCTCTTTTAAATTGATCACTGAGAACCATGAGTGTGTGGTACCTTGCTTAGTAGGGTATAAGGATTTTGGACCAGGGGATACGTAGCCTGCACTTTTTTGTTAACCTTAGGTCGGTCATGTACCCGTCGATAGGTGTTGTCCGGTTTCTTCACAGCCAGAATGGGGGTGTTGTAAGGGGACTTTCATGTCTCCAGAATGCCATCCTGAATCAGCTCCTCGATGACTGGTTTTAGTCCTCTGCTCCTCTCCCTGGATAGAGAGTACTGTGGGATCTTAACAGGTTTACTGTTGGAGAGTAAATCAGCAGTTAATGGGGTGATGTCCAACCTTCTGCTATTCCCTGGGTTGGCCCACACCACTGGATTGATTTCCTGTTCATCTTGTAAAGTTAAAGGAAAAAGTTTTAACTTTCATACATCCCTTCTGGGGAATTACTCCGATTTTTAGGGATAGCTGGAAGTCACATCCAAGTAGGTTATTCCTGCTTGAGGAAGGTATAAAATGTCACCTTGGTGCTTCTGTTGGTTACCAGCGATGGTAACCTGATGTAACACTGGTACTGGAAAAGACTGTCCTTTAGCGCCAGTTATAGTTTTATTACTTATCTGACATCCTTTAGGTTTTTGAATGACACAAGTCTTTTCCGCCCCTGTGTCAACCAGAAATTCCATTGTTTGTTCCTGGGGGCCTACTTGTAATTTTATCAAGGCCTCTGGAAGATGATTCTTGTGCCCCAGGAGATAGAGCCCCTGACAACCCTAATCATCCAAAGATTGATTTTGAATGTGAAAGGTTTCTACATCTTTCAGCCTTTTAATGCAATTCCTCTGCATATGCCCTTCCTTTTTACAATAAAAGCACATGGGTTTGGGGTAGCACCATTAATGGTAGCAGTTGTGTTATTTGGGGTCTTAGTTTCAGCTGAGTTTCTTGTATCAGGTTTAAATTCTTTCCCTCTCCCTTCAGCTACTGTCATCATGATTCTGGCTTTTATTTTCATTTTCTCCTCATCTTGTCTGACAGGTATTTTCTGGGCCTCTGTTATTAATTAATCTGAATTTTTCTCTGGCCTTCTTTCTAATTTTTCCACTTTTCTTCTGATATCAGGTGAGGAATGTAAAACAAAATGTACCTTTAGCATTGTTTGCACCCCCTCATTGTCCAAATCAATTCTGGAATATAACTGTATGTTGTTCCTCGATTCCCCTGCGCGGCCCAAGCCACCTCATCCAGGTCCTCGGGTTCTAAGTGCTCGGATCCTGAGGAGGCCTGGGCCTGATCCTCATAGGCCTCAGTATAGGCCTCAGCCTTTGGGCCTCCGGGTTCTAGGTGTCGGGGCCTAGAATGCCGGTAGGTCTTGGCTTCCTCCCTTCTGGGTTCTAGGTGTCGCGAACTGGAAGGAGGGGCGTGAGAACCAGGCCTTGGGGGCAGAGCGCGAAGGGATGGATGCCGCGTGGGTCCAGTGGGAGGTCCCGATGTGAGGGGAGGGGCCCGACGTGACGCGACACTTCGACACCGCCGCAAACAATTGTGGGCGTACCAGGGGGTAGAGCACCCCATGGGAGGGCTCAGGGGAGGAGTCACGTCAAGGGAGGAGTCAGAGTCGGGAAGGTCCTGAGTGTCAGGGGTTTTTGCGCCACCTGCCACGCGGGCGGCGCCATCTTTGGTCTTACCACGGCCATTTTGTCTTTTAGAAACCTTGGGGGGCACAACAGGTGCAAGTGGGTAGGTGAGCATAGGAAGGAGGGGTAAGGGAAAGGTCCGACGCAGAGGGGCCCTCTCTGCAATGGCTGGGATGGCACGGGGATTGCGAAGGGTCAGGGGTTTGGAAGGCAACCCGATGCGACCCACGCCGCTGAAGGGAAGAGGGTGAAGGAGAATTTGGTGTGGGGGTAGAAGGGGTAGGGTAAACTGGGGACCCAACATTCCCTCGATCTTGCTCCCTTAGGGAGTCGCAAATAGAAATTAAAAGAGGAAAAAAGGAACCAACCCAAGGTTCCCCCACACGCGAAGCGTGTGTCAACACGCCCCCAGCTTCATCCCAGAAAGTCAAATTAAAAACAGACTCAACTGAAACCGATCGAAGGTTAACAGAAACCCAAGAAATAGATTTCTTTAACAAAGGCTTATTAAATTCTTTCCCTCCTTCAACAAGGATATTCTTAACTTGGAGGTAGACCTCCTTTTGCGACCGGGAGAGGGGAGCTCCCATCGTGGTCATACTAAAAGCCCTGAACCCTTGGAAAAACAGCGGCAAAAAAAATGGGGATAAGCAAAAGGGGTGGCACCGGGGAAACCCTGCACTGCTCACTCACTGTGCGGTCACTTGCTGCACCGCCTTCTTCTTTCACTTCAGGAGCTCCCAACTCCTCTCTGTATCCTCGCCTTCGATCCTCTCTGCTCCAGAGCTCCCAGCTCTTCCCTGGGCTGGCTCCTCTGGGCTCCTTCCTCCGGTGCCAAAAAAATCTCCAAGGGGTTAGTCCCAGCGGTGCTGAGGTCCTTTCAATCTTTCCTCTTCTTTCTTCTTCGTCAGAGCCTCTTGCTCCTTCCTCTGGAAGGATTTTCTCAGTGGTCCCTTCGCGATTTGCCTCTTAAAACAGGGCAAATCACTCTGGCTGCTGCTCGTCCAAGGTGCACTCTGCCCCAAAGCGCAGAAGTCACTCGCATGAAGCAGTGGACTGGTCAGCCAGTGTCCACAGCCCCACATTGCTGTTGCGTCTGCGTGCCCGATGGTCTGGTGGGTAACAGACCCTTGGCGTCTGCGACACAAAGTCAACTGCTTCAGCAGGTCCCCTGTGCACCAGGAGCAGTCTCCCTTGCTGTAGGGATTCCGAACCCTGACGGGACAATGTATCTTCTCGCTGGGTAGCATAGGAGGGATCTTTCCTGCAAAGACTCATACTCCGTTGCACCTGGGCACCTGAGGCGGAGAAAGACCCCAAGCACTTGGGACCTCAGCTTTTATTGTAGGAACAGCAACCAATCCCCGAGTGGCTCGGAGGAGGGACGAGGGAGGGCCAAAGGGGTAAGGGCCGACAGGGATAACAGAGGGGAGGAGGAAGGGTAACAGACAGGAACATAAACAAATGATCCACCGAATATAAATGAACCTTCTAGAAACTGGGAGGGGAGGACAGATAACAGGCAGGTGGTCAGCCCTATCAGGTCAGGGTGTCCAGCCCCTTCTTGGCCCGACCTCGCTTTGGGCTCAACCACTGGGGAACTCTACCCCAGGGGTGTTCTCAGTAGTATTCATCCTTCCCCAGGGCTTTTGGATGGGGAAGGGCATCGTGACCACCCCCACAACCAGCCTCACCCTGACACCTCACTGAACTGCTTAATTAAAAACTACAAAAACCAGCATCCAACCTTTTTAGTGGCTTGACTCTCTACTCTTTATGATAGTTCTTAGCCACAGCACCACCACACAGAATACAAGCTCAACCACCACACAGTTGTCTCAGGAAAAACCGACCAACAACTATAATTTGTCCACCAGCTCTGGATCCAGTAGGACTCGGGGAACAATATACACCACAACTTAAGGTTCTCAAGCACCCTCCTCTAATATGGTCCCTCCTTCTCACTGAAGCCACCACTGTCTTCAATCACCTCCCTTGTCTGCCCCAAAGGAGTGATCCCCCACAGTGGGCTTCACTCTTTAAGCCTGCTGCACTCACACACACACTCACTCCTCCCCCCTTCACTCACACACCACAGCAAGCTCCATTGGGAGTTCATCCCAAACTAAAAAGGTTTTTCCCTGAAAAGGGTAAATTCTTTGCCTTAAAAAGGGTTGTCTCAAACTAAAAGGGTGAGTTTTGGCCCTAAAAAGGGTGATCTCTAACAAAATGCCCCAGGAAAAGGGGTTTAGGCCTTACCAGGTCCTTGGGGTGGGTGGTCTCCTCTCGGCTGCTGGTAAATCCACAAGTATGAAAGTCCAGGAAAAAGGGAAAAAAATTCCAAAATCCCTGAATCTTTTAAAAAAGGTGGATCCCGGAATGAGCCTGCAAAAGAGTTGTTAAAAATGAAGCAGACTCTTATTAATTTGTTGAAATAAAAAGGAGGTTTATTAACAAAAATAATTAGGAAAAATAAAAATCCGGGTCCACAGCAATTAGAGACTCTTACGTCTGATAGGGCTAAAAACCCACCACAAGGATGTGCAGTGCTGGACTCCACTTGAGTTAGTCCCAAGTAGAAAAGAAATAAAATTCTGGCCTAAAATCCCAGCACTGGGCTCTGCCTAGGCTAATCCCAAGCCTGAGGGCTGCAGGGGACAGCCCTTGAGCAAGCACCAGGTAGTCCAGTGTAGGCAAGAACAGTAAGCTTTCAGAGTGTGCATGTGGCTGTCTGCCTGCCTCCTCGGTGGAGTGGAGGTGGCTACTAGCAAAGGTGGAGGCGACTTGGGTCCTCGGGGGCCAGCCTTGTTCCCAGTCGCTGAGCGAATCTTGCCCTCGCTCCCTGCTAGCTGCTTGGTAGGCGAACTCTCCCACACCTCAGGGGGATCTTCCAACCCCGGGAATGAAGAGACACAGACACGAGGTTCTGCACTCTGTGACACCGGGGATCGGAGGACCTCGATTCCCCTGTGACACAATCTTTTATTGTTCCCCCGGTGACCAATCACCGGGCAGCAGGGGGGAGGAACCGGGGAGGAGCAGGGGACAGGGAGCTAACCAGGGATAGAAGGGGGATGAGAGAGGGTTACAGACAGGGGAGTGATACAATGAACAACCGAGTAACTGAGAACTCTCTAGAAAACTGGGGGTGACTGACTTAGATGGGCAGGTGGCGCTCCCCAATGAGCCCTGGGGGTGTTCACCTGTCTCGAGCCCAGCCTCTTCTGGGCTAAACTATTGTTTGTTCCACCTCAGGGGAGCACTCCTGCTCCCCCCAGGGCTTTCTCATTGGAAATTCTTCTTCTGGGGTAACCTGCACCACCACCACATGTGCATACGGTTTTATACCCCCTTTGCTCCTCCCATCACCGCTCTCAGTCCGTATCCTAGTTTGGGGCTGATAGGTAAAAGTCCAAGATTGATGTGAACTCTCTTTACCAATGGCTCATTGGTTTCTAGGGAGCAGTCCTCAGGGCGATGTCATCAGCATTTTAGGTGGGAAACTGCCTCATTAAAATGCATGATTGCTGTGGAACTCAGTGACAGGCCAGCTGCCAGTTCCTAAAAATAGTGTCTTAGCCATGGGTGGCGGTTCTCTCTCCTGAGTGCTGAGATCCTAGTAAAAACTTTTAGAGAAAGTTTTTAGTAAAATGCAGACTAAAATTCCATTTAATACTTAGAAATAACATTAAAGATTTGGATATGAACTGTAAACTTTTACCAACTTTAAGAACCACTTAATATCTTCATTAATTAAAATACTAACTTAATTTCTTATCTTTCTTCGCAAATGTGAAAGCCAACCCCTTAGATTTCATTTATGACACAGAAGAGAGCAGGGTTTCCATGGGGAGCCACTGCTCCCTTCAATCTCCTGCAGGAGCTGAGTCATCTCCTGATGGGCATATTCCTCACTGTCAGGAATGAGGCAACTCTTGGTTTAATTAAGAAAAAAAAATAATTTATTGTTGTGGGTTGACCCCGGCTAGGTGCCAGGTACCCACTCAGTCACTCTATCACTCCCTCTCCCACTGGGAGAGGGGAGAGGATAATATTGAAAAAGACTATCAGGGTAAGAAAAGGCAGTTTTATTACAGTGGGGAAAAAAATAGAACGAGCAAGCTGAGAGTTGCGCGCGCAAGGGCAGACGGGAAAACAATCAATCTCTACTTCCCATCAGCAGCGATGTCCGGACACTTTCTGGGAAGCAGGGCTTCAGCATGCGTGATGGTTGTTCAAGGAGGCAAACATGGACCAGCCCTGAGTGCCTCCCCCTCCTCCTCTCTTCCTTCCCTTATATATCTGAGCTGATGTCATATGGTATGGAATATCCCTTTGGCTGACAGGGCTCAGCTGGCCTGCTGGTGTCCCCTCCCAGGATCTTGCCCCTCCCCATCCCCTTCAGTGGGGGAAGGAATGTCACAGGGACAGCACTGCTTGGCAGTAGCCAAAACACTGCTCTGTTATCAACACCAGCTACCAAAGCAAAGCACAGCACTGTAAGGGCTGTGAGCTTTACCCCAGTCAGGCCCAATACATTTATTAATTAAAAAAAATAATTTAGTATATATACCAAATTCTTTAATCAAAATCAACCTCACTGGGAACACAGTGGTCAGAGATTCTTCCAGCCAATCTGGCTATACACCCAGAGCAAAAGCCCACAGCACTGGGTTTTGCTTGGACTAGTCCCAAGCAAATTTTCCTACAGAGCAGGCCTGGTGACCTCAGTGCTAGGCTTTACCAAAGCTAGTCCAAGGTAAAAAGGCAGTTCCTGGCTGGTGACAGGAGGTTTTATACCCCCACCCCAGCCCCTCGCATCACTGCCCACTGTCCAGCCTCCAAGGCAGGAGGTGATTGGTTAAGTCCCCTGAGAATCCGAGTGGTTGGTTCTAAGTTAGAGCTTGATGTAATGTCTTTCAACCAATGGGCTTGCTGGTTGCTAGAGGTGGGATCTCTGGGTGATCTCATCTGGATTTTATGTGGGAAAATCCCTCCTTGAAATTCATGGTTGCCATGGAGCTGAGTTACAGGCCAGCTGGTTGCTAAATACAGTCTCTGGGTAACTTGTGAGGGTGTTCTCCCTCTGAAACAGAGCTTAACTTGGACATTGAATTAAGAAATAATACAGCTTGAACCTTCAAACTTTAACTATAACATTAAGAGAATAGTAAGGAAAATACATAT
Organism: Eopsaltria australis; assembly: GCA_034509425.1. Classification (NCBI taxonomy): domain Eukaryota; kingdom Metazoa; phylum Chordata; class Aves; order Passeriformes; family Petroicidae; genus Eopsaltria; species Eopsaltria australis. The sequence continues at coordinate 429,032 of JAVTVJ010000988.1, forward strand.
ATGAACTCTTCAACTTCTGGGGTACTTAACAATTTAATTATATCAACAACTCTAACAACTTCAATCTAATCACTTAAAATTTCAACATGCGAAAGCCATTCTATGCATAACATCAGGCATGGGGAGAAGGGTTAAGGGTAAGCCTGGGACGGGGTGATCAGGCCCGACCTGAGAAAGGGACAGAGGGGATTGGGAGGTGTCAGGGAGATGGTGGCAGCCCTGCATCGAGAGATGGGATACACTGTCTGATCTGCCCTGAAGATGGTCAGTGGGGTAAGGGGACGGGGAGAGAGTAACAAGGGAGTAACCTTAACTTGGGGGCCTGAACTCCCCGGCATTTCCAACTCATTCGTCGTCTCCCAAATGGCTTTATAAATTAAAACCAACAACGGGAAAACTTCCCCATGGAATCCTACCTGCATTGTTTTAAAAATGTTAACTTCTCTCTCACTTTGTCCCAAAACCGAAGTGACTTAACAGAATCAATGGAAACGTTAGGGAAATAAAGGAAAGTCTAACAAACAAAACATTTTAAAAACCTCCTAGAGAATGCAATTTTTCTCACTTTTAGGGTGAATACAACTTGGCCATAAACCTCCCTCTGGGGATGGGTCAATTTAGCACCCATGATCCCAGAAAAACCTCACCTACCACCGGGGGAAAACGATAAGCAAAGGAAAAGATAAAAGCAGTAAAAGACCCCAAAGAACTTCCCTGAGCTTCAGCTCACCCTGAGTTATGTCAGTGTCTGCACCAGCTCCAAGCTCCACACCAAATAAGCCCTCCGACTCTGCCGCTCTTGGGGTAACAAGAGCTCTCGATGGCAGTCTTCCGAGTGTTGACGGATCCTCTCCCCTAAGAAGGTTGCCAGTCACCCCTCAGAACAAATCCGATAGAACCTGGACTCTTCATCAGGGAAAGAGCCACACCAGGTACAACTCCTGGCAGACTCTGACTGCCAGGGACACTTTCCAGGAGCTTCCAAAGAAGTCTCTGTCCAGTGCGCCACTTGTCACTGCGCACTCTGAGATTCCGATCTGTGTGGTGCTTGATGGACCAGGCACTGCGACATTCCTAGAAGCATCCCTCAAGGAGTTGCTCTAGCAGAGCTCCTAGTCAGACACACAGCCCACCCTGCAGGTGGACGCAGGCAGACACTCACACACAATCCAGGCAGCCAACAGCTTACTCCAGAAATAAAGAGGCGGGAGGGGTTCCTTGTGTCGAGTTCTGAGGGGTTTATTGAGGCCACACTCAGAGGATTTTAGTGGCAAAGAACCCAGAAAGAAGGAGGGTCCAAGGTTTTATACTCAGGTACAATAGGGGTGGGCAAAGTAACAACATCCAATCAACTGAGGGTCCAGGAGCGAAGATAAGGTGAGGTGACATAGAACAGACCAATGGGAGAGGCAAGGGGAGTGGTAAGGGAGCCAGAGCCAATGAAGTATCAAGTAAAGGAGAACTTTCCAGAACAACTTACATATAGCGGATAAAAGGGGGAGAGGGCCAACGGGCCAACTAACAGGAAATAATTAACAGGGTGATGTAATCATGGAAGAAACCATTTAACAACTTAGGGGGAGATCTCAAACCTCAGAGCTGTCCCAGGAGCATACCTCAGCTTCTTTGGGACCTCTCTGCTCCTTGGTAGCTCCATTGCCAGCTTCCACCACCACCACACAAGGGCATTGGCAAAAGGGTTGGGGAAGGGTCCAGGACGGCATGGCCAGTGCCACTCTATGAAGGGAACAGACGGGACCGGGAGGCATCAGGGAGATGGTAGCACCCCTGCACATTAAAGTGGGATCCGTCTCCCGATTCCCTGAGGTTGGGAAAAGGGTACAGGAACGTGGGGAGAAGAAAGAGGGGAAGGGGTCTTCAACTGGGGAGGAACTTCCCTAGAACTCTTCCCTAATCCTATCCATACACTTAATACTAATTGAAAACAAAGCATAAGACCTCCCAAGTGACAATTCTTGCCCTACTTGTAAGGCAAACAACTTGTGTCCCACAGAATCCCCAAATTCCCTGGAACAAATTTCATGAGTACCGCAAAACAGAACAAAAATACTTAAAAAGCCAATGAATGAAATGTTTAAGATCACCCTGTGAAAAACGGAAATTCTGCGCAGCAGCTTGGAGGCAAACCTCCTTTAAGGGGGGATAAGCCTTGCTCCCATCTTCACAGAAATCCAACCCCCAAACTCCTCCCAACAGCTGAGATAAAAGGATATAAAGAAAAGGGTAAAAAGTGATAGGAATAGTTGCTCCTCGCGCCGTAAACTCACCACAGCCAGGTCAAAAGGAGATCTCAGTGTGGTCTGCTGGTATTCGACCAATCCTCTGGAAGCAAGAGGGATACTTGTCACCCTTCAGATTGTCCTGATACAACTCAGAAGTCCCTCTGGGCAGCGGCTACACTGAACGCAGCTCCCAGCAGTAGTTAGCTGCTAGGGATGCTTTCAGGAACCTCCAGCAGAGGTCCCTGTTCAGGTGCCACTTGTCACTGCGAAGTGGTGGTCACTGGTGATGAGCCGTGACCTTCCAAAAGCTCCCCTAGTTGGAGCTGCTTGGTGGCAACACACTCACACACATACACTGGTAACATGCACAGGCCGGATAACTCAATGATCACACCAACAGCAAGGAATTGAGAGGAACCTTTGTATGGAATTCCACGGGAGGGGTTTATTCCAGCCACATGAAAGGGTCCAGGAACAAAGACTTGGAAGGGTCCAGGATTATATATGGGGTGGGCAGGAGCATCAGTGTCCTATCGTCTGAGGGTTCAGGGGTGGTACATAGGTGGGGCCAAGGCAGGGAGGCCAATAGGGAAGTTCCATGGGAGTGGCTAGGGAGCAGGGGCCAATGGGAAAACAAGGACGGGAGAATATTCTAGGTTGGAGACATATAAGGGAGAGATAGGAGGGGAGGCCAACGGGCCAACTGGGGAAAGACAACAGGGGTATATTTGCATAAAGAAATAAGGCATTCTGGGGGAGGCCATTTATCTTGCCTAACCTGAGGAGTGTGCACAGTCCTGGGGACTGTGCAGCCAGTAGGCCTTCCTGGTCTCCCGATCTACAGGCCCACTGGCCTCCACATCGGTACCTGGCAAAGTTTTGGAACAAATCACCTTGAGTGCCATCACAGGGCATCTACAGGAGGATGGCTGAGGGATCAGACCCAGCCAGCCAGAATTTAGAAGGGGAAGGTCCTGCCTGAGCAACGTGATCTCCTTTATGACCAGGTGACCTACCTGGTGGATGCAGGAAGGGCTGTGGATGTTGTCTATTTGGACTTCAGCAAGGCCTTTGACACTGTCTCCCACAGCATACTTCTGGAAAAGCTGGCAGCCCGCAGCTTGGACAGGAGGACTCTTTGCTGGCTGGATGGCTGGGCCGAGAGTGGTGGGGAATGGCGCCACATCCAGCTGGGAGCCAGCCACCAGTGGTGTCCCCAGGGATCTGTGCTGGTGTCACTTCTGTTTAATACCTTTACTGATGATCTGGATGAGGCAGTTGAGTTCTCCGTTACTAATTTGCAGATGACAACAAGCTGGGTGCAAGTGTGGAACTGCTGGATGGCAGCGTGGCTCTTCAGAGGGATCTGGACAGGCTGGATAAATGGGCCAAGTCCAACAATGAGAGGTTTAACAAGTCCACGTGCCAAGTCCTGCACTTTGGCCACAACAACAACCCCTGCAGTGCTGCAGGCTGGGGACAGAGTGGCTGGACAGTGGCCAGGCAGAAAGGGACCTGGGGGATGATGGACAGCAGGCTGGACATGAGTCAGTTGTGCCCAGGAGGCCAAGAAGGCCAATGGCACCTAGCCTGGATCAGGAATGGTGTGGCCAGCAGGACCAGGGAGCTCGTTCTTCCCGTTCTTGTGGTAAGGCCGCACCTTGAGTGCTGTGTCCAGTTCTGGGCCCCCCAATTTAGGATAGAGATAATTTAGTTGATAAGGTGGTGTTAGGTCACAGGTTGGACTTGATTGTTATAGATGGGTTATGGTTAAATGTTATAAGTTTGCTAATTAATAGAGTTTGAAGATCTGTTATTATTGGGTATAATGTGTTGGTAATTAAGAGAATATTATAAATGAGTTTGGGTTTAAGATTAAATTGGGGACCTTACTGAAGAAATCTGTTTGCAGGTTAATAAGAAAGAGTTGAGATATTTATAATGGATTAATAGCAAAGTTATTTGTTATGTTATGTAAATGAAATGGTTTATTGCAAGTTTGTTATGAAAATGTAATTCAGATGTTATTAGGGACTGTTTTATGTAAAAAAAGGGGGGGTGGAGAAAGAACATTACGTAATGGAGGTGGAACTGCCAGTCAGTGATCGAAGAGAGATGAAGGTTCTGGAAGAATGTCACTAAGCTAACATGACGTTGAAGTTACCAATGAACAGCATCTGGAGGCGGATACCAGAGCCAAATCAACCAATGATGATGAAGGATGGACTGGGTATAAAAAACTGAACACACCCAGCTGAGGAGTCTTTCTCTCTGAACTTGTGGATGGTAGAGGGACCTAATCCCACCCTGGGATTGTTATTTGCGTAGTTTCTTTGCAGGATTATCCCTGACTGTGAGAGTTTCTGTGTTGCTCTCCTGAACTATTATTGGCAGTTTTAATTGGCTAGTAGTTAATATTTTTTTATTAAACTTTACAATTGGCTGTGTGTCTGTCCACAACATTGATGATCTCCAAGGTCTTTTCCAACCAGATTGATTCTGTGATTCTGTGAAATGTCCAAGCCCTTTTGATTTTTCTTAAGTGGAAACATGACTATTTGTGGAGAATATTAATATATAACCAATGATTATTTATTCTCTAGTTAATCAGGATCACTCACTGTTACTTTTTTATTAATAAGATGGCCGTTTGAATGTAAAGCAAGCCAATTACTTAGGATTAAGCCCCCTGTTTCAGCAGCATTGAAGGAGTACTGAGTTTCTCAGATTTGCATAGAAAAGCTTGGAAAGTAGTACTGTATTTTCACAATATTGGATTGTAGCTTTTTAAATCTGAAACAGTAGCGCTCTATGATGGATTTTTCTGGTTTAGTATTATAATTAGTAGTGAGAATTTATTTTCTTCCAAGTATAAAACTGTTCTTATTTCAGCCCACAGAGTTCCCTTTTCTCCCTGGAGGAGTAACTACCTGCATGGTAGTCAGTTGCCAGCTGGGGTTAAACCATGAGAGCAAAAATGGTACTTCATACATTTCCCATGCTATTTCAAATCCCCCGTAGGCAAATGAGAAACAAAGGGAAAAAAAGCACTCTCCTTCTTTCATTAGAAACTTTATTGTATTAATCTACAGGTATGTGAAGTGGAGTGAAATACATGGTAGTGAGAGGGAGAATGATGAACATCAGTCATCTTTGGAAAATATATATATGTTTTCACAACAAAACACTTTTTTTTTTGTTACAACTAAGAAAAAAAAAAAGCCAGGCATACTTGATAGGTTTTCTTTAAAAATATAATACAGTTCAATCATATCAAAGTGAAGTCTTGTGGCTAAGAAACTGAAAGAAGTTACGTTCAGTGCTCTAGCTCTAGTATGAGTGTATCAAATGACAAGGTTTTGTCTACAGTAATTGATAAACATACAGTCATTTTCAGTAATTTCACATACTGTATATACAATCTTTAATATAAAGCATTTTTTGTCAAAACTAGCTCTGTGTTCTTTAGTCTGGACTTTAGAGCTTCGGTGTAAGAATTACTATTTGGGCACATACTGGATAAAAAATTGTCATTAGTGTACTTGAAATTCCAATATATTTTAAGTAACACATTCCTTGCTTTTGATTTTTATTTTATCCTAACTTCACTTCAATATGAACTTGCAGATTGTCTCAGCAGAAAGTGTGAGTACAATGAAATCTTCCTTCTCGTAATCTGCATGCGCATCTCCAATTAAAGTTAATGGAAGTTCTCTGGGTAGATCAAGATAAGGACAGATTATATGTGTAACAGTGTTTTGTGATTAAAATCTTTGATATAGCAGAAAGCCGTGAGGTTTGTTGTGCTTCTAAGTGGCCTGAATTAATAATGCGTACAATATTTAAAGCCTAAAGTTTATACCCACTACTTTAAAGTCAGCTATTAACTTCGTGCAGCATTTTATTAAAATGGTGACATGTTGGTAGGGGAGAGCTACCTGCCTTTTCACTGCTAAATTTTGTCACTGATGTAATGTGAATATACAGGGGCAAGGCATCCCTTTCCATTCCTGTCTGAGGTGAAGCCAGTTCTCTGAGTGCTTGCTAAAATTGCTACATCAGCTGACCAATTCAGTCTCCTCCACCATACAGAATGCACTTCCAGAAGTATTTAACTTGTGTGAAGACCACAGTGGCACCTACAAGAAGAGCTGCCTGGCAGCTACAAGGATTGAGCTGGGGATCTCTGAAGCTGAGAGCAGAGTGCACTCCAGGAAATCAGTGTTCTGAGCACCTCACCAAGAAAAAAAACCATTCTCTGAAGTAAATTCATGAGCCATTTGCTTGCCCTGTGTGTACTGCAGATCCAGCTCAGATTTATGCAGACATTGCTGCTGCTGAATACACACCAGGAGTTTTACACACCGGCAAGAAGACATACCTCAGTAATGTGTATATTTAGAACACACACAATAAGCAGAATTTCAGTAACTTCATTAGTTTTCATGAATATTTGACTGAATATATCACTTGAGGATATGTGACATACTGGAAATTTAAAAAAACCACCCAACATTTATTCAGCTGTTCCACTTTCCCACGTTAAAAAAATTGTTTATATGATGAAGATAGTTTACCTAGTGGTCTTCAAAAAGAGCAAGAAGTTTTTGTGAGCTCTGAGTTGTTAAATGCAGCATTTTCTATTCATGTCTTTAGAGAAGAAAGGTTTTATTTTAAAGTCTGTTTCACACAATACAAAAAAAAAATATGTATACCAGTAGCTCTACATTTTATCTAAATGCATACAAACCGAATCAATACTTCATCTTACACAGGGATTAAATGGCAACCAGCCTTTGAAATCTTCTAGCTAATTTCTGTACTTTCATGATTCAGAGATAATGGAATTCTTTATTCTGAGGATGTACCACAAATGCCGAGGGAATTGCAGAACAGCCAGTATCCCTTTCCCCATCCATCAGGGACACACCAACCCTTGAAACAAGGGGCTGCAGAGGCACTGCCAGGTCATGTTAATTGCTGGCAGCTCACTCTTACGTTCCTAAAACTAACTTTCCACTGAAAGAGGATGTCTAGTCTATAGCAACCATTTTATTTTTAGGTTGACAAGTTTGGAGAAAATTCTGTCCAATGGACAGATACTTTTGTGAATTTAATTACCACTGAATCGTTCAGTTCATAATAGACTATCTTGGAAGGAGTGAAAGCCCCTTTTGGGAAAACAGGGTTCTTTTGGGAAGATGGTCTCCATCCACATGGTCAAAAGAATAAGCTAAACTTCATGGAGGAACTGTTCTTTATTTTTCTTCTGCGTTCTTGTTGTCATTCTCAGCAAAAACACCTTGATTTTCTTCCCCTGAATTAATGAATTAAGCTGAACTGCTATGTATTTTCTAATCACCTCTGACAGACATCAGTGTGAATTCTTACTTTGATCCTCTTGCTCTGCCCAGAGGTCCCTTGAACCAGACAAAATAAAGGCCAGTTGGCAAAAATGCAAAAGAAATGGACACACACACAAACTAGAGTATTTTTGCAGTTACAAGCTAGCTCACTAAAAACACAGACACACAGCGTAAAAATGGAGACAGAAGTTAATGAAGGTGGGGGGGTACATGTGTCACATTATTAGCAATGCAAAAGACCAGCTTAAGCATGTGTTTCCCTACATCAACTATAAAAAAGAAAAGGTGCCTTTTTAGCAAGTATGCACAGAGTTTGCTTAGTTATTTCTAAGAAAAAAAAGTCAGAACACTTTATTATCTTTATCCTATATTACAGTCATTGTTACTACCTTTTTATAAAATGTAAACCCTTCCTTGCAGTTAAGATTTACAGAAGTCATCACCTTTGTCCACTCCTTACATAATCAGTCCATGGTGACAAAAATAAACTGATTCAATTTACATCTTTTTTGAAGTAATAACTGATATGTTGTGGATTGTTAGTTTGTGTGTGGCAGAAATAGTGGTCAGAACTGCAACGTATGAAGCTGAACTGTAACAAAATACTTGTTGAAGACTGGTGCTGGGTCTGCAGTACTAAGAGATCTTGAAGCATCATGTAATATTGATGTATGCAATTATTTTATCTCCAGAACTATTCAAGCCAAGTACATCCACCACCTGCAATGGACAGTAGAGCCTGATGATGGATTTTCCAACTGCAATGTTGTGCTTACTTATCCCCATCAGATCTTGTTTCTTTTAATATGTCTCGACTAAAGATAAGAATGGAAGGCAAAAATTTGGCAAGGCAGTTTTCCTTCTACTAATGAGGAACTGGTGAATCCGATCACCTGTACAAAGTGGTATTTGGTAAATTGCACTGTCCTGGGAGTATTACTACTCTGGAACATGACAGACATGAAGCCTACATTTGAAGTCACTAAAATGTGATGTTATCAAGACTAATCTGCAAACTACTATTTTTTAAGCCAGTATATTACAGTATAAATGTGTTGCATACCTGTTTCTATAAAATTTACTGCCATGAAAAAAAAAAAAAGAAGAAGAATCAGGATCCCCAGAGTGTGGCATTTGTCCATCTGTCACTTGTATACGCAACACAGACCTCATGCTGAGATTCTGCTCAAGGTACGGCAATTCTCTGCCGGACAGACCAGGAGCCAAGAGAGGTGGTAAACCAGAGAGGAAGGAGCACGACCAGGCCACTCTGCCCCTTAAGAGTCCCAGGGTTGTGGGCATCAGCTTCCTGTGGGGTCATTCACTGCTGACCCCGTTTGTGGAGGGCGTGGGGCTCTCCCGGACAGGCAGCAGGTCATAGTGGCACGGAATGTGGCTGTTTTTTGGGAGGTCGTAGGGATCCTGGCCGAAGCGCCCGCTGCCGCTGCTGAACGCACCCTGGACCACGCTCACCGTGGGCTCTGTGAGGAGACACAGCATGAACACTCAATGGTAGGGAAAACACTGATAACTTCATTTCAGTTTCTGCTTCAGTAGAACGGTTCCTAGTCCTGAAATGCAGCTGTAGAAACACAGGTTGGTGTTTTTGCTTCACACTTGCAGCAGTGCCCTGCCAAGAGTGTCTTTACTGGCAGAACAAAGAAAGCATCTCTTCTTTATGTGTCTTTAATTTTGGAAAATTAAAAACAAACAAATCACAGCCTGAATTTGGGGGCTTTAACCAAGGTTTTTTAACAGTCCTTAAAAGCACAATGGGGGTGTTGATGGATTTCAGTGATCTCTAATTACGGGCAGGGAAAAAAACCATATCCCATGACACTGGACACAATTTATTCCAGCAGAGATGATCAGGATACCTACCACTCCAGAAGACTCCAAACTTTTCTCTAACTAAAGAAATACATTAACTAGGTAGGGCCCACATTAGTGGAATACTACGTCTGTGGGTGAAGGTGCCAATTTATTCTGATCAAGAGAAGGACACAAAACTTTACCCCTCCCATAGACTTACTCCAGCTGCATTCACTCTAACCTAGAGCTCAACTATATTGCAATCAAATGCTACGCTTATCTTATGCTGTTGTATAAAGGAAGACTTTCATTCCAGGGAAATTCAGAGGTTACAGAACAGAGCTAAAGGTACTTTAAATCCTGTTTTTGTGAATTCCACCAAAACAGTAATAAGGTTGTTACAGCTTTAGAGCAGAACACAGAAATCTGAACACGTACTTTTGTTTCTCAAGTGATTTTCACATGTTTTGATTAAAGTGAGTCAAAGAATGATGAAGCCCTGTGCCCTTTGTTCTTAACCCCCAGCCTCTTAACCCCCTACCTCCAGAGGTAGACTTTACCTACCAACTTCATACACGTTCTTGTTGGCTGTGGCAGAGCCGGCGATCTCGGCGTAGGGGGAGTCGCGACGTGCTGGGGACTTCATTTCCACGTAGCCACACTCTGAACTCTTTGGCACCAGAGCTGGTGGATCTTTGATAGTAGCATAGGGGTTCTCAGAGCTGCTCAGTGAGCAGTTACTTAAATTGTATTCCGAGTTCTTCACCAGATCTGCAAAAAGAAAAACTGGCTCAAGCATTGCTACAAAAAAATAAAAGGCTGTTTAATGCAGAGTACTGAAAAGTCACTCAGAAGTGAATATTTAAATGGAAACCAGTCGGTACACTTCGAAATTATTCACAACAATCAATGCAAGTATCTCAAGTGCTATGGTCTTTAATGGGCTCGATCTTGCCACCAGCAAATTACTGTTGTAAAGTCTGAGCATCTTCAATTCTGGTTAAAATAGTACCTAGCATTATATAGAGATAAACTGTAGAATCAATTTTTAACAAGTACTTCAGAACACTTCCTGCCCCTCCAAGTGCTGAACTCAGGACACTGTTAAAATAACTGATCTGAGACTGTTTCCAAGACCAGTGTTTGGGCAAATGGCAGCATGATTTCTAGGGATGGGTTGGGTGGTGCAAAGTTTGAGTGTGCAGCCAGACTGAAAGAATAACCAGCTTCTTCTAAGTTTCTCTAAGGCACATGTAGGAAATACCAGGTGGCTTGTGATGTCAAGGTTTAACTGAAGGATGAATAACTGGTTTCAGAGATGTATTTGCTCGTGCTGGGAAGTTATTTTGTGGTGTTTGTATTCCTTTATTCTGTGTGTTGCTTTGTGATATATTGTGTTATTTAACCTGAGAGTTCCTTAGCTCTTTTTTGACTCCATATCCAACGTGAGACTGACCTTGGTGCACCTGTCAGTAGATGGGTGCTCATGATTTTGTGACTCATTTGAACTGGGTTTTCTGTAATCATAGAATTGTAGAATTGTTTAGGTTATAAAAGACCTTTCAGATCATTGAGTCCAACCACTTACATAACAGTGCCAAATCCACCACTTAACTGTGTTCCTAAATGCCAAATCTTCAGATCTGTTAAATCCCCCTGGGGATGGTGACTCCACCACTTCCCTGGGCAGCCTGTACCAATGCTTGACAACCTTTTCAGGAAGGAATTTTTTGCCGATATCCAATGTCTCAATGCCTGTCTTGTTGTGAGGGGCCCAGAAGGGGACACAGCACTTGAGGTGTGGCCTCAGCAGTGCCAGCACAGGGACGGTCACTGCCCTGCTCCTGCTGCCACCCCATGACCGGGACAGCCCAGGGGTCATTGGCCTTCTTGGCCACCTGGGCCCCCCTAGGCTCATGTCCAGCTGCTATCACAGCACCCCCAGGGCCTTTTCCAGCTTTCCAGCCCCTCTGCCCCAGCCTGGAGCTGCAGGGGGTTGGTCTGAGCCAAGGGCAGGAAAACCAGGTGTAATAATCACTCTGTCAGTTTAGTTGTGCCCTATTACACACAAGGGGACAAACCAGCTGCTTTCTGTCTGTGTGTTTAACTCATTATTCATATGGACTTTGCTACACCTTTTCCTTTGTTTGGATATCCAGGCACCCCTGGCATGCCTTAATCAGGTACGACAGTGAAATGCACCAGTTGTATGTAAAGTCTTATAAAAAAACTGAGTAATTCAGAAGATTAGAATATCAGATCACTATCCTGTATTTCTGAAGCTTTTCATTCCTGTCTGTGTCTCTGTATTTTGACATCCTTTCCAGAGGCCTGCAGTGGATGTGGTGAAGGTTTGTGGTCATGCAGACCATGCCAGTTGCAATTCGAATTGTCTCTTTTAAAGCATTTCAGCAGAGACAGCATGAGTCCTAACCTCTTCTGCTGTCTAGAATTGAGCTGTGTTGTGACTCAAGCATGACAGAAAACATTGCATCTACATGACACGCAGGGGACTTAAAATGGCTAGATTTGTGGTTTCGTTTTTTGATTTTCAGTAAAAAACATACAACAACCTCCCTTCTTCAAAAAAGAAAAAACCCACATCAGCAAACAAACATATGCATTGATTCTCTGTCTACAAAAAATTTTCATCCAGAATTATTTTTATATTTTCTTCATCCAGACACCACAGGCAATTAATTTAGAAGTGTAGAAGAAAAGTCTATGTCACTTGATCTAAATATAGCAGAAAACAACCTCACCTTTCAGGGACTTCCCCACATATCCCCTATCAAGTCCAAAAGCACCTGAGGAAAAAATGATACAAAACCAAGAGAAGTTTTAAAATCAAAGAAAACAAAAGTGATTAGACAACAGCTTCTAAGTGTTTAAAAATTGCCTTGGGCCCCATTTCTGCCTTAGCTGAAAAATTCTCTCAATAAGCACTGTGGAACTGCCCAGGATGGGGGTACTGAAGCACTTGTTACTATTTCCTTGCACATTTTCCAACAGGAACGTGGAAGGTGAGTCATAAGGGACCATTAAATTATGAAGTTTGACCTGACATAACCCCAGTTGCTCACTCCTGAATAAGCCTAATAAGTGCTGTTGGATTAAACCTTTTTTTTCCCCGTTGTCTGGATAAACCCTATCTACCAGAAAGGCATCCCACATTGACCTGAAAATCTCAGGGTGTGCAGAGTTCACTCCAATTCTCAATGATCTGCCTCCAAATTTAATCACTCCCAAATCAGGGTCACCCTGCTCCAGCCCCAGTGGCCTGAATACCTGAATCTGTAACTCTGCAATTACCTGTTACTTACAGATTTCTCTCAGTAAATGTAAACAGCAGTGCACAACAGCTGCCTTCAGAGACCTGGCAATTTCCTGGTTACTGATCTATTCAAATAGCTTCTGATATTGTGGAGAGCTAATTTTTTAATTAGGTTGTATTGTGGTACTATGCTAGAAGCATTATAAAAGCCTAAAATGGTTTTATCTATGCACTATCTAAACAAAACTCATAGTTTTCAAGAGGGAAGTGATACTACTTAAGGAGACCTAAACGTAATTAATTTTATTCCCACCCCATCTTTGTTTACTAGATCTCATGTCACCTGCCCTGTTGTTACCACAAGTTTAATGCTCGCCTGACGAGCCTTGAGTTACCTAAGTAATCCTATTTGGTCTTCTAGGAAACAGACACAAAATCAGCATTCATGCAGTTCTCTGGGACCTGTCTGTTGCTCAAGATCTCCTGCCTTGGGTTAACCACAGCAAGTGTCTCTGAGGAGCATTTAATGCGAGTCCAAATGCTCTAAGAGAATATAAAACTGAATATTGAAGCATTATGACTGAAAACCCTTCCTGAAAAAAAAAACCTCAAACAAACCCCAAACCAAACACAACAGATCTGAGCCTGAACTGTGGTTTGAGCAAGACTGGGGAAGAGCAGGAAATAAAAATAGTGCTGCATCCTGTTGTTCTGAATCCCAGAGTCTGATACGTGTAAGTACCAGAAATGAATGTACTTAAATTTTCTGAATTATACTGCCACTGAAAGTCCTTTCTAAGGCTTTCACTGGTCAGTGCAATCCAGCCTTTTTTGGAATGCGTGAGAGTGGAAAAGGATGAAAAGACAGCATAAAGCAGGATATACCAACTCCCACCACTTCTTGGGAGTTTTTCTTGTTAAAGACAATGCTCTGCCTTTAGCAAACAGGAGGCTTAGCTGGGAAGACCTAGTATTTACATCTGAAGTGGTTCAGATAGTGAAAAAATGCTTTTAAAACCACTGATTTCATTTAGTGGTGATTTAAAAAAGAAAATATATGCAACCTTTCATTTATTTAATAAGGATTTGTAATTTTGTCCAAGCAGACCCTTACTATACAAACCCCACCGTTTTATGAAACTAGTCAATAAGCAAATCTTTTAATAAAAATAATATATTTTACACATGATGTCTACACGGGGCATTGTTTCCACTATTCCTCACAAGGGGTCACTTTTTTATCTCTTCCTGCCTTAAGGGATGCATCCCACACACAATGAGTAACATTCACATTCTCCTCTTTTTGTTGTTTTTTTACCAAGCTCGTTGAGGTAACCACCGTGTTTCCAGTCTGCTGGCAGTGTTCCTGTGTAATCCATGACAGCACTTCGTTTTCCAGGCTCCATATTTTTCAGGTTCACAAACAGCTGACTGGTTTTTGCCTGTTTCAAAGACAGAGAGGCAATAAAACTGAAACAGGGGGGAGGTGGAAGATGCTGAATTTCCAGGTGATAAAAATAAGCCAAATAGCAGAGATTAGGGAACAATGTAACAGAAACTGAAGAATGACAGAGAAGTGTCCATGTTTTTATGCTTTACCTTTGCCAAGGTCAGTCTCTCCATGTTGGTGACATGAGGTGGGCTGGAGCACTGAGTCAGAGTATGGTAACTGGGGTTAGAGAAGTAGTGGCTGTTGACATTTCCACCATTGGTATGAGGGATGGTTTCTGAAAAGAAAAAGAAAGGGAAATGAACAGCTGAAAACAACATGGCATTTCTTTCTTAAGATATGTTTTTGAGAGTGCTGCACTGATTTCAGAATCTCATCTAGAGTTTCTTAAAACCCAACAAATACAAAACTAAGTATCTTTTATTCAAAGATATTAGAGATATGGGGCAGTAAGTGACAAGTCATGTCCTCACTTTCAGCAGGGAGCATTCTCAGGTGTAACCTGCTAACTTAACTCCTCTCTCTGCTGTTCTCCCTTGCTCTGTTTTTCTATTCTCATCATCATTACAGTAACTTCTACCATCAAGTCTGCACCAACATCTTCTGGTGCTTCAGGAACACCAGGACCTTTGCTGATTTGCTTTTTCTTAACCCTGACAAAGGCTCCTGCTGCCTAGTTCAGCTGCTGCTTTCCTTAACAGTGGCAGAGGGCAACATTGCCTGCAGTTTCACGTACCCATTGAATCCCAACTCACAGGCACATTAATAGGTCAAAAACTCCTGTTTGTTTTGTTGCTCCTTCCCTTAATTAGTTTCAAACCTTTTGCTGTCTGCTTCTCTGCAAAATCTTGCCACAGATAGTGTGAAATCCTGATTTTCTACACTCTTTCTGTATTCAAGCTGTTGGCATTGAGATTAAAGTCCCTTGTAAAACCAGATTTTGCCACACTCCCAACTGGTATATCAAAGCAGTCTCAGAAGAATAGAAATGTCCATGTTTGATGAAGAAAAAACATTTGAGGGTGCAAAACGTTGCACAGTAAATCAAGCTATGTGGTCATTTTTCCTTATAATTAATACATTTTGCCAGGGTGAGCCACCTTCATGGTATCAAAAGCAGAAATACATTAATTCAAGCCTTGTTAGGGGCAGATCTGAGCACAAAGCCAAGAGATGGAGGAAAAAAAATCTATTCTAAATGCCACTTACCTGAAATGGTGTAATCTGCATTGATGACCCTCATGGCAGGCGTGTAGGTCACGGTGGGCATGTGTGTCTCCTTCCCTTTCTGCTTCTGCCTGTAAATGATGAACAGCACCAGCAGGAAAAGCACAACCAGGACAAGAATGATGATGCCAGCTATGGCTCCTATCTGGTAGGAGTCAGCAGGGAGGGCAGTGCTGGTACGGCTCAGGCTGTTCAAGTTCCCCACTATAATCACACCAGCTGGAAGAGAGAAAGAAATGAAAAAAATAAGTGGCATAAATCCAGAGGGGTCACGTGTCAGGAGCAGGAGACAAAATTTCACTTGTGAATCTAACTGTATTTAATAATGTCAGAATAGAAGTCTGTCAAAAACCAATCCTAACCTTAAGGAAAAACACTGAGAATCTTCACAGAAAGGAAAAACACTCAGAATCCTCACAGAAAGGGATGTTTTCATGAATTTGAAAAAGTAAGGACACTGCTTGAGCAAAAGCACATGGGCAGGTAAAGCCCATGCTCCATCAGCAGCTTTGAGCAGCACAGCCCTGTAATTTCCTGCAATCTACACTCCAGTTACTTTAACCAGTTATCACTGAGGCATCTAATTTAAGCACTATGAAACCTACATGAATTAACAGAATGGGCTACTTAAATACACCTATCAGATTAGTTTAATGAATGACACAGGGATGCTATTTAATAGATGAATGCAGTTTCTGTGTGAAACTATTACAGATAATTTTATTGCCTCTGGGCTTTACCTTGATCACACCTGGCCCCTTTCCAGCCTGGGCTGCAGTAGCAGGTTCCTGTGATGTGGTCACAGGTAGAGTTGTTCAGACAGTCACAGATCTGGCGGCATCCATACCCGTATGTGCCCTGGGGACACTCTGCACAGAATAAAAGCAAGCAAAAACTCATTAAAAGCTCTGCAATTACAGGCCTGCAGCACCACACGAGTCCAGCCCCAGACGTTCGTGCCCATGGTCAGCAGATGGCAATGTATCATCAGCATCAGAGGTCTCCTGGAAGGGCTCCTAAGAGGGCCCCTTGGGTGCAGGAGAGAGAGAAATTGTATTTAGATGTGAATTCACCCTTTGCCCGCAATGCCACTGAGGCAGTGCAGTGAGGAATCAAGGAAAAAAAAAAGGCAAAAAGATAAAAAAGGGTAGAAGGCAGTGGAGAAATGGGCAAGGTGTGAATAAAGAGCCAGAAGACTCAGATCCCAGTGCCTGAAAAGTCACATAATGCAAGTGGAGCCAGACACCTGGGTGATGTCCTGTGGTGTGACAGATGTGCTGATGTAAAACAGCAAGAGAAAAGGGTCCTAACAGTGAGATTAAAATCCAGCACACATTTACAGAGAAACAAAACTGCTGCCCATAGCATGCTCTGATATTGTGATGTACACACTGAGAAACTACCAACAGGAGAAAAATGCTAAATTACGGAGAATAAGGTAGTTGGGAGAGTTGTACTTTATTATTTGAATGACTTGAATACAATACTTAATTACTGATCAAAGTATCTCCTACCTCATGTAAGTATCCTGGTGGAAAATTACCCTATGCTGATAAAAATTGTTTCTTTTATACTGCCACCTCTTGGTACTGTGTGGCCTGTCACATTATAGTAGTTCTGATGGTTTTAGCAAGTGTGGTATTTCTTCACCTTTTCAGACTCAATTTTCTGAAATTTCTCAAGAGTTCTGCAACTACATCTACTTCGTTTTTTGTCTTTTTAAAAGAATCCAACTCATCTTTCATGCCTTCCTAATTTGGAATAATTTACGAAATAAAGTAACACAATGGGTGCCAGAGAATAGTCTTGCAGTCTTCACAAATCCCAACTCAAGTGAAAAACTTCGTATTTATGTACCCCCTCCTCCTTTTCTTCATTACTTTCAATAAAACAAGATTATAAATACTGAAGTAAATGGGTGGGCAGAACCCATCACATCATAATATATTTTGGCATTTTAAGGTCTGAATTAGAATGAATACCAAAATACTTAGCTTCATATTGTTAAATCATTATTATCAACTTGTAGAATAAAATGCAAGATCTGTAACAGAGTCAGATTTGACAAATGATTCAAAGTGACTATCTTCAAACATTATCTTTTCCTGAACATTTCTGATGTTTTGAGGAGAAACACAGATGTCACCAGAATGCACAATTTTGGGAGCACAGATCCATAAAATTGGCAAAGGTTGGACAAACAGCCCTATGCTCATGAGCCTGATTATTCTTTAGATGTTGTACAACAGGACACCACCAGTGATGTCAGTGGTATTATCACTGATCTCCCTGAGGAGAGAACCACATATGAAAACGAAACGCCACCTACGACGTTTTTACAATCCAGCTGTGCTGTAAAACCACACTGCAAAGATTAATCTCATCCACCAGCACTGATGCGTTAGTTCTTATCTCTGGTTTTCCACCTATTAGCTGTCACTGTGGTTTATGCTAATGGCTGCACTTTGTTGCTTTCAAAGGATGCTAAATCCAATTCCTTGGATTCCTTCTGTTGCTTTTACATGATGGAGTAATTGGGTGCTCCTTGAGCGTTATGCCCGAAGTGACTAAAACACAGTGCAAAGAAAGACACCTCAATTGTAACAACTTAATTCTGTCAAGTTTCAAACTGCTTGGGGAAAAGCCTGTGGCCACCTCTGCCCACCATAGGTGCCCCTGGAGCCCAGAGGCTGTGTCCCAAGGCAGAGAGAGGGGTGTGCTCACTGTGCTCGCAGTGCCGTCCCATGAAGCCTGTCCGGCACGTGCACTGCCCGCTGATGTGGTCACAGTCAGCTCCGTTCTGGCACTGGCAGATCAAGGCACAGTCCTTCCCGAAAAACCCCAGGGGACACCCTGCAACACAAGCAGAGGGAGGGGGGAGAGGGGTGAAACAGCTGCTCTGGGAGTGGAATGCCAACGTTTGGGTTTGGTGTGTTACTGAGGGCTTGCTCCTGCAGCTCCAGAAATGGAGAGTTCGGTCAGCACGAGACCAAAACCTGCCTTGTCTGGAGTGGTTTAAAACACACGTCAGGCAAAAATGGGGTTGGGAAATGATGCTGGCAGTAGAGGTTCTGAAAAGACAGCTCCTTGAAGAAATGGGCTTCAAAAGAGATTTGAGGGAGGAGGAAAAGTGCACTTTGGGAGTCTGTCCATCAGTCAGCGAACCTCTGGGCGTTATTTCCTTCATTGTTTATGTTGAAGCATTAAAAAAGCCAAAATAACAACATATTGTACCTTAGTTACTCACAAAGAAAGCATTTCAGTATGAAGAAGACACACTACTGCAAAGAGATCATTATTCACCAGCAGGAAGCAAAAAATCCCTGATAGCTGACAGATGAACCAGCATAGTGAATGTCTCCCAGAACTGCATCCATATGGTCCTGAAATGTATCTGTTATTTCTTGCCACTATGACATTACTCATTTGAAACAGCAAAGTTCTGATTTTATGAAAAACACGTATTTGAACAATGAATACAAAACACAGTCAACAGTCCATTTTTTCTTCAGGTCAAATACAGGGGTTGTGGCCAGGATCAGATGCAACCTGAACTGAAGGTAAACCAAACTGAAGGTGTAGTATGATAGAGACAGAAGCCAATTTTATCAACATTTATTTCTAACAAATGTTTATTTCTTAAACTTTTTATGAACTCTTAGCCAGCATGTAATGAATGCCACATACCTACACCCAGTCACTGTACAGCTGTTTAACAAAAAGCTCTTGGGAAAAAAAGAAGTATTATTAAATTAAGAAAATTCCAAAAGAAATTACAATGTTACACTCCAGTGAAATAATCTTTCAAGGTTCTAAATGAAACAGCTTCTCTATCAGTACTTGAATTCCAGGTGCTGAGCTAGAAGCTGTTCTGGAGGATAATTCTGTCACTGATGTTCAGACTAAGAATGAACACAAAATTCACTTACTCTGTGTGCAGTAAAGGCCAGTCCAGCCCGGGGTGCACTTGCACTCCCCATCGTAGGCACTGCAGAAAGCTCCATTGTGGCAGTTGCACGTGTGGATGCAGTTTGGTCCCCAGTGGGAAGGTGGGCAAGCTGCAACAACCCAGAGCAATTAATTAACCTCAAATGACAAAGGTTCCTTGATGCACATGAATAGAGCTGCTTCCATTCACGCCATGAGCACTGCTTTGTTTGGTGTTTGCTGTTTTTCTCCCTACTGCATGTTTTGGGCTGCTCTGTTCTGAGCAAACAGCTACTGATTTATTCATTTATATCAGCTAAAGCTTCATTTTACTCCAGGTAAAAAGTGCTGGTAAATATTAAATATGTGAAAAATGCATACTCGATACTCAGTAAATAGGACATTTATAGCAGCTTTCTCAAAGAGAAAGCCATTAGACTTCCTGTCTTCATTTATTTTTAAATCTGCAAACAGTCAAGGGAATACAGCTTTTAAATCTCAAAAAAGAAGGAAAATAGATGAGGTTGAAACTGATATAGCCTAAAGCTTTAAACACAATACTGAGGCTGCTCCTTGTGCTTCCAGTGTTAAATGTTATCTGTTTGCCTAAACATGGTGAAGATAATCAGGTCTGTATCTTAATCTGGTCAACTCAGTTGCTTCCATGGGTCTAATAATCAATATAATATTTCTAAACACCAAGTAATTATCCACAGAATGGAGATTATTTTGCTCACAATCACGTCGACTCATTATGAGACAGAATTTACTGGCTGCTTTGGAAATGTCATGATGGATGAATCTTCTGCTATTTGCTGCCACTAGAACTCTGAAGTCGTTCCAAAATACTAATTACTATTCAGAGACAGCAAAAGATAATTTTCTTCATCGTAGAATATCACTAAGTGAAGAGGGTACTCTTAAGAACAGACCCTTTCTATTGAGTAGGATTCTCATCTTGAGGGGTTTTTTCTTTAGTAAAGAAAGCAGTACTTTAAGTAGTACTTAGTATTTTAAAAATAAATAATAAAATAAATAATTCTTTAGTACTTTAAAAATAGTTTTATGTAAGTACAGTGTCAGTATTCAATAGGAGAGAAGAAACAGGTCAGGCACTGAAGCCTTGGTTTTATTCCTGTGTAAATTTAAAAGGCTGGTAACTCCTTATTGTTTTGTACTGATTTGGTTGCCTGAGACCAATCAAACTCCTTAATCCTTTAAATATTTGCATAATGATTCATGTAAGTGGGCTGCACTTTTCCAAAGTATCATCTTCTTTCCCAAATTTCAGTTCATTAAAGATTGTACTATGATGAATTGAAAAAAGCCCTAAGGATTTTTTTTGTTACTTTCACTTCAGTTGTGCCTTGTAATTATTTTTTATTACGATTTTCTGTTTGAAATTAGTGGTCAGCTAAGAAGGAATGTAAATCACATACAGGCAAAAGGTTAGAAGTTTAAAAAAGGTCGCTGGTTCTGAAAGAAATTAATGGAATCATTATTTTCCATGTGAACGAAAGGCCTTTATACAAAGCAAATAAACTTCCTCTGTTATGGTCCGTGAGCACAGCCTCAATAAACACTTCCATTCATATTGCTGGCACCATTTTCTTGATATTGATTCAGTGAGTAAGTCCCTCCTCCTCCTAAATACCCCTATTCTGCTATTCTCCCAACTACCTACTTATTTTACCATAAAAACAGGGACCTTTGTAGCCACTGGCTTCCACAGGAATGGGCCCAAGATTTATTTTTGTATCATACTGGGCTGTGCATGCTAATCACTTCACAGAATTTAGCCAGCAAAAGTTGTTTTTTGGGTTTTTTTCCCCAAATTGACCCTGCACTTGTGCAGAGCCTGTTAACCTGGGCCAGTCAAACTGTAAATGATATAAACCAATGAGCCATGTTATTAAAAAATGCACTTTCCTGGAAACCCCAGCACAGTGTCTGACATTTCAGGGTATGGTGCAACTTCTTTTATTCACACAAGTGGGTTGACTGAAATTTTGGCACGTGTTTGTTTCAGACTGTGTGGATTTTAGCACCGTATGGGATTGGATATGCTTCTTTTGAGAGGTTTCCTTAAAACAATTCTTTCCTCTAATTAGTAAATTGCATAGACCCCTACAGGCATATGGAGAATGAGTATTTAATAAAATAAATTTACAAAAAAAAAATTTATAAAAAAAAAATAATAGAATTAGGGCCTTCCCTTTTTTTAAGTCAGTAATGAAGAGTTCACGAGTTCAGCACACCAAGACAATACTCACTGAGTGAGGCAGAACACTAAAAATGTATATCTGTGAAAAAACTTAGAAAAGGAAAAAAGAGAAAATCCATCACAAAGTTAGAAGCATTTAAAAAAAAAGGGATTGTGACAAATTTCTTAACAAAATGTTCAAATGCTTAGAGAGAACAAGGATGGTTGCGCAGCCAGAGCACTAACCTGTGTCTGAGAAAATATCGCTTTGTTCTTGGCCTGGCCAGAGAAGTTTAGGATCTCTCCATTATTTACCATGAAGTCCTAATTTCTGACTTAAGACAGTGTTTCTTTACCAAAAAAAAAAGGAATTTAAATAGTTGGACCTTGACTATTCGTTCTAAAATTAGAGGGGAGAAAAAAACCCTGGTACTTACGCTGAGAGCAGTCACTACCAATCCATCCAGGATAGCACTGACAGGATCTATCAATAGGATTACAAGTCCCATTATTGGTGCAGGTGCATATTCCAGCACAGTTCTTCCCAAATCTGCCACTGGGACACACTGAGAAGGCATTGGCAGAATTAGAATTCCTTAGTAATCAGAACAAGACTTTTTTTCTTCATTTCAGGAGAAAACAACTAATATTTGGATCGAGAGAGGCATTGCTTAGTTTAAGGGTAAAATGAGGTATTACAAATTATGGTAAGAATAATATTCATATTCACTATATAAATAATGCAAATAATGAGTACAGAGGGTTTCATACTGAAGGATCAAACAGCTTAAGATTCCTGATTTATAAACTGAACATTCCACAATAGAAAATAACTTTGGTTTCACAGCTCCCAAGCACTGGAATGGAAACCATTCCAGCACTCGGTGCATGCATCCCATGGAGTCTTTATGGCCAGCTGTACCTTCATTGCAGAGGGCTCCTGTGAATCCAGGCAGGCAGTCACATAGGCCAGTGATGTGGTGGCAGGGGCCACTGCTGTGCACGCACTGGGGGCAGGTCTGGCTGCAGCGGTGGCCGTAGAACCCCGGTGAGCAGACTGGAACCAGAGGGGACAAATGGTCACTGCTGCTGTCCTGCCATCAGCCACCCTGCAGGGCACCTGCTCCAGCTTGGAGCTGGCTCTGCTTTCCAACCCCGCTGGTGGTCATTGTTGTTTGTGCAGCTCAGGGATTTGCACTCCCAAAACAAGATCTGCTCCTTCTCCTCAAGGATTTGATGTATTCTGGTTCATCAGGACTTTGTTGACATTCCATTACATGTCAAACCACCCTGACCTTGGATAATGTTTGGAATTAATACATACTTTATTTGGCTAAACAAGGGCATCTTTTGAAGCACATATGAAGTAAGAGAGAGAACAGTTTTATCTCTAGATGAGCAAGGTCATCTTAGACCTTGATTCCTGATGTGTTTCCTAGCTTGGAATTCAAGTAAGTGTAACTTCACTGGATAGAAAAGCACAGATGTTTTCCAATCAACCTTTTTTTTATGTGGTACAGAGGCACCCTAACTTTCAGAAAACCTGAGACCAGAAATACAGAGCTGTCCAGTTAATTGTGATGCTAAAAGCACGAGTTTCTCAAAAAGAAAAAGAAAAAAAGGGGAGGAAAGAAAGGCTGCTTCTTCTTCTTTGTTGATCTAATCCCTTTTGGCATGCATTTCCTGATAAATTAGAATATTAGGTAACGGATCAAGAGAAATACCTGAACAGCTGCAATTAGCACTGACAAAACTACCTTGGAATCTTTTCAACATTTTAATTTCATTCAAGATTCAATCTTTTAATTACACACTTGATACGAGTTATATGGCCAGGATCTCTCCAGAGAGATTAACTCCTCCAAATGAAACAGTGCCAAAAGGTCTTCCTGTTTACTGAAAGGGCCCTTTCTGACCAGGATCCAAATTATTCCTATGACCTTTGTCTTCCCAGCCTGCAGACCGTGCCTCAGAGGGGCACTGGACTGGAAGCCTCTTGTCCAGGTTATGGGCACAGTTCCAAAACATAAGGGAACATTTTTACGTGGCAGTGTTGCACTTTGGATGCACTGACTGACTGCAGGGCCCTTGGAGATTAGATAGTGAGAATAATTACTACTCACAGTCAGAAATGCACAAGGAATACTAATGCCACACTGATGAGGGGCTTTGACAGTGTCATGTCACAGCCTTCAGCTTCCATGGCTTTCACCATTCCTGGACTGACAGAACTTCATCTTCCTCTGATTCTCCTTCTCCCTTTCAAGTGACCACTTCAGGTCCTCTCCAGCCTTTTAAACCTCTTTTGGAAGACCCAGGAGCATCTTTGCTTGTCCTTAACCCACCTGCTCCTGGATCCTGTTTCTGGGAGACTTGCTCTGAACACTGAGCTCCCCTCCAGTTCCAGACAACTCACATTTCTCTTCCCTGAACACCTTTCCCTCACAGCTCCAGTGATTCAAACTGAAGACGGCTGGACTGCTGGCAAACTGTAACAAATCTTGGGAGGGCAGACTTATTATCTACCTCCCTGATTCTGGCATGGTTTTCCTTAGTTCATCTGTATCTCTTTTCCTGCAATTTGAATTTTATGGAGAGAAGTTTTTTAAAAGGAACCATCGGTGCTGTTGACATCCTCTACTTACTGTGGGGCCTTACAAAGCCAGTGTTAAAACCCCAAATATTAACTAAGCCAATGATCCCTAGCAGACTCAATGGGAAGGCTGTTAGTTTCTGAAACACAAGTGTGTTTTATTTACCTGTATTACAAACTTAACACTCATCAATTTGGAAAAACATTTGGAAATGCTTTAGAATGGGATCCCCTATGACATCTCTTGGAAAGTCACATTCATAACAATGCCACAGCACAATGAATTGAAGGAAAGTTGTACCATAACAAGAAGAGCACTACTAGCTGGAAACACTTGTTCATTTCAGGTAACCTTTTTATTTTTCTGAATATTCATGTATTTTGAAGACATTACCCATCAAGGAGCGTTGCCTAGTCTTTCACACCACAGTTAGCAAAGCATTATGATGTTATATGATATGTATTCCAAGCAACTGAGGAAGAAACATTTTTAAAGCATTTATATTGTTCTTACTTCTCTGGCAAGTGGTGCCTCTGTATCCTGGTGCACACTCACAGATCCCATCATCTGGAGAGCAGGATGCTCCATTTTTGCAGTAGCAAGGCAAGGAGCAATTTGGACCCCACTGTCCATCAGCACAGACACTGTCACAGTGAATACCTGCAACCACAAACAAAAAAAAAAACACCTGTGAGGAGCTCTTATGCACAGTTAGGTTAAACCTTTGCTTCTCAGAGGACTGAACTTTAAAACACAGCTCACACAACCTGTTTGTGAAAACATCACTATCATCAGGAAAGTACAAGATAAACTTGCATCTCTGTTCCTGCCTTCCCCCAGAACAGTGGGTTTCCCTCATATTCCAGTTTTGATGAGATGTACAAAAATGGCTTTTGCTTCCTCCATAGTGGCTGTTTCAAAACAGCGTAAGATTTTTGGTTTCAGATTTTATGTTTGGGAAATGCACGACAAAAGGTATTGCAGGAACTTTTCCTTCTGAGAATTCCTTGTGTCTGACATAATTTCTGTATCATAATGGGGTGCAGGACATGGAACGATTTCTAATTAGTGGTGAGCTGATTACTGCTCAGCCTCGTACCGAATGGAAAAATGTAGTGCACACAAAGGGTTTCCAAACACAACATGTGAGCATTCCAAAATGCTTAGCTGCCACAGTGCTAAGGATGCTGGCCAGCCAGTGCTTTGTTTAACCTGCTTTGGTATGAAAGTGATGGTAAAAAGGCCACAACCTGAATCTTCACTCGTGGATCACAATACAAACCACCCATTACAATCATCCAATCATAGTTTGTTTGCTGGGTTCTTTTGTTTGTTTGCTTGTAATTTTTTTTTCACAATGGAGCCAACAGTAAATATGATTTTCCTGCTTTTTAAGAAGCACTGTGCATGTTAGATGCCAGCAGGCACCACCGTGGAACTCAGACCGTATTGTGTCTGCAGCACTTTGCATTAACAATGAAGTTTTATTGTAATGCCTCTACTGAATGAACCCTCCACTAAGGGAAAAGTGGCTTGGATCCAACCACAAGCATGTCTTGCTTTGTAAGTATTTCCAGCAAAATATGCCACAGGTTCAATGGCTGCCAGAGTTCTAAAAAAAGCGAAACAGTTTTACATGTGACAAGAAAAAAAATGTAAAATCTTTTAACTTTGAACACCGAAACCTACTGCTTGTAAAAATCCTGAAAAACAATTACATGGTTTGCTGAAGGATCAGACTCAGAGGTGATTCCTCAACACCCCCAGCATGTGCCTTGCAAAGCTGTCCATACCTAAAGACTGACTCTCTAATTAGAGGAAAGGTGCAACTCCAGACTCTTGAACTGTTCTCCCTGCGGGACAATCAACAGGCTGAAGAATCAAATATGTGTTTCAACAGATTGCACTAACCTGTGCCAGCAAGACAGAAGAATACTTGACTTTAAAAATTCAGATACTGACAGACAGTGTATAGGCCACCTAAAAGCCCTGATTGCACAGTGATCATTAGTACTGACCTCAAACAAACCTATTGTCAGAAAATGAAAAGCTGCTTACATCACTCCTTTTTCACTTTTTTGCCTGCCTAGACAATGTCATTCTCCAGACTTTATCTACATTTGAGAGGCAGTGCTCACTTATTTCTCAGCAGTCCAGTTCAACCTTTTCATTAATGGATAAACAGATTAATTTATGGATAAATAGATTAAAGAGGGATGTTTGATTTTGAGAGATGCTGGTGCACATGAGCAGTATGATATCACTGCGTTTTATTTTTTTTTTCCCAGACACAAGACCAGTTCTTCCAGCTGCTGCTTTGCCTGGGATTCTCAAACTTGAGAATTTGGATCTGTAAGTCTGTGAAAGCACAGGCAGAGCACCTCAGAGGGTTGTCTGCCATATCACACATAGCTGCACTTGGTGCACCCTACTGCAGAAAAGACATTTTTCACAGCCTCAATGGGTGTCAGCAGTGCTCAGTGTATAATGGTCACTATTAACAAGCCACTGGTTGCCCAGAGCTACCAAAGTGCATTATCTGAGATTATGTAGACCAGTGACATACAATAACACCAGGCTCAATTATACTGCCTTGATCTGTGCACAGAGGATGCTTTATGACAGCAGAGTGTCCAAGGGTGATGTGGACACGCTGGGGTGGGGAAGACAATGGGTCCCATGCTGCACAGAGCCACGGGGCTTAAAACAGCCTGCAACTACCACTAAAAATGAAAAAAAGGGGAAAAAAAGGCTTCTTCAGAACCCATCAGGGAAAATCATCCCTTAGGGAAACTGAAAAAACCTGCTTTTTATTTCACCCTTTACGAGGAGGTGAAGAATGGCATCACTCTACTTAGCAAATAAACAGTGTACACTAAATATCACCGAGTAACAATGATGACAACATAACATACTGCAGGAGTGCTGAACACGATTCTGCTTCACTATAATTTTATTATATTCACTCTTGATCAGAAGGAAAATCAGTTTCACTCCTCTTCAGTGTCAAGAACGAATGTAGCAAGGCAGAAATTATTTATTTATTTACAGCATCTCTACTTATTAAAACAGTTTTCAGTCTCCCTGTTTATTTATTTAGATAAGTTCACAAGGCACTTAAAAATAACAAGCTGAGCGTCATATCTTATAATTGTAAAATTCAAATGTGTATTTTGGAGAAAGAACAGGTTACAAATATTAAAGGGATTAAAAAAATTTAAGAAATTAATTTCCAGAGTGATGCTTTTGATGAAATTTCAACAAAGAAAGCTATGCTTTGATAGAAAAGCTAGTAATTATTCAGGAAAAAGAAGCATTTTTGCTAGAACTTGCAAAGCAAGATTAGACTCGGCTTTTACAACAGTGTGATTACCAACTGGTTTGTGATTGCCACAGTTTCATGCAAGTATTAATCTCTGACACAATAAAATTGTTTTTATTTAGTTTTCATGTTGGTTCTGATACTGATAAGGATATCTGCGAGAAAATGTTTTTGCCAGAGCTATGGACAAAGAGCTCTTTGATGGCCTTCACAAGTTGCTAGGCAATAGCTGAATGGTCATGATAAACTTCAGCTAAGCTGCTCTGAAGAAATGCTCGTGCATTTAATGCCCAGTGCTTTATGCTGGGGGCCTCACATCCAAATCAGCATTCCCCCAGCATTTGTAACTGCATGAATGAAGTGAAAAATTCTTCAGGGATACCACCCCTTCTGCCCATGCTAGCAGAATATTTGCACACTCCCTATGATGTATTTTTAAATTGAGGCTCAGTGATCCACCCAAGTCAGATCAACAAAGAGCTAATTTGTTATAGCACTTGAAGGGGAAAAAAAAATTGCTAATTATTTCTTACTATCTTCCCAGGCAAATTTACTACTGGAATAAGTGCTGTTTTCCACCTTATTATGTTTCCATTAGTATGATAAAAGGTTATCCAAACTTTAAGAAGAATTTATGTATTTGCTGTCCAATTTACGTTAACACACATGGAACTTTCCAGTATAGCCCCTCAGCATTAAAACCTATTTATATACTGGTGTACTTCCCACGTGTCAGTGCAAAACCGGGTTTGTGACAGCCTAAACTAGAGAAAGAACAAGACCTTCAAGGGCTGGGGAAATCTTGGTGTCATTAAAGCTAATGATGCTTTCCCATTATGGTCCAAGAGCTCGCCCTTCACATTTGAGAAAAACTAACACTTCTATTCAAGGCAGCTGCAACTTCTGATGGTGAGAATTACTTTCCTAATTTCTCTGTCAAATAATGGATGGGCAGCCCAAAGAAAGGGAACTGGTGAAAAACGTCACAGGCACTGTTTAGAAGCACTCTGTCTTTGAGAGAGGGAGGTACCTCTCTCTGTAGCTGAAGGTAGCCAGAGGAATTAATTAAAGTGTCCCAAACTGAGGATCTAATGAGAGGATCAGAGATTTTTCTCTAGAATTTCAGATTTCAGCTGCTTCACTACAGCAGCAGGAGAGTCTGTGGCTCCAAATTTTGGTAGGAAGTCAGCTAGAAAAGTCTGTCAACAAGGACATCTGAATTTGAAGGCAAACATTTGAAGGCAAATTTTAGTGGCAGAATCCCTTCTGACATATTTCTAGTATCTTTCTGAAGGCCTCTCTACACACTGCTCTCTCTGCTTTCTACATACTGCTGTTCACTCCAGAGGCGCTCTTCTTTTCATCTATCTCTGGGTAGCCACGAGGAAATCACACTTCTCTCTTTTTTAACTTCTTGGCAGGTGGAAAACAGATACACTTAATCACTGATTTAAAGCTATGTTTTTCTATAAGATTGGTATTTCTTCCACATAAAGATCCACCACAGTGAACAGACAACAGAGACACAGACATGGCAAACTCAGGGGCAGGGTGGGGCCAAACCTCTTATTGGAGAATCCCTCTCCCCAAGTTTGAAAAGTAAATTTGTCATTTATCATGAGAGAGTCCTCAGACATAATTTCATTTTGAGCTCATTCCTCCCAATGGGGCCTCATCCTTCAGGAGCCATGGGGAAACTAGTGGCAGTGGAGGGAAAACCATGTTTTTACAAGAGAATTCTGGCTTGGGTGCACTGATGCTACAGCAGCAGCTCAATTTTTGCTCTAAAGGTGAGGAAGACCCATGACAGAACTCTTCTAATTCAGTTATTTTGCCTCATAGAAGGGGAAAAAATGCATACTCATGGAAAGCTGAGGGTCAAGGCCAAGCTGCAGCCTCCCAGTGGACCTGGGTGTTTCTGTCAGCGGGGTGGGTGTCAGACGGCAGACCTCCCCTTTATAATCCAGCAACAAATGTGCCTCTCAGAAATACTGTCAGAGGCACATGGAAGGACACAGAAACAACACATCTGGTGATGGGTGAGCTGAGTAATGCCAGCAGGTGTCCAGCACAGAAAAAGTCACCGACACCCCTCCTGCCACAGCCTGTGGGTGAACGCTACGCCCGCTGGTGAAATGTGGGCTGGTATTACTGCATCTGTCTTTTCCACAAATCACTGCCATTGTTTTGGTACAGATAGCAGACGAGTGGTATTTCATAATCCCTGGCATCACATAGCCTTTAAATCGATTTTGGGAACAACAAGTGTCACGCCACCCTGACGTGACATCTCCTCGCAAATGCAAAGGTACAGCAGAGCTGCACTGAAAGCAGAGCAGTGATGTGTGAGCAGGAACACCCACATCACTGCAATTACACTAATAAACTGTCTGGAGGAAAAAAACCCTTTTGCCTTTTAAATTAGTTAATCATATTCATTTAATTAATTTAATTGATTAATGTGAAACCTCAGTTTGCAAGAGTATGAGTTCCCTAATCTTTCAGGAAATTTGGGAAAAATTAATTTTGACAGCTGCTTGCAGAACAGATAAGATTAAGGGATCAAACTATCATGGTGCTTGCTGGTTTGCTTGTTGAGAGAAGTGTTAGATGTACCTTCGTAATGGAAGTTAACCTGAAGTTTTGGTATAATTTAATAGGAGAATTATCATTACCTATTAGGAGAGTGTATTTTCTTCTGTGTGTTTCTTCTGCTTTCCAATTTAATAGTTCTCACTCTTTTTCACTCTCCAGCCACTGAGAAATGAATTTTCCCTCCAAATGAAAAAGAAGTTATTTATAAGATACAGTGAAAATGTCAAGGGATGAGAGAGTTTGGGGCAGACATCATCCCCTGTGTGGGTGGATGTTTCTCATTTGTGCCATCCTGTCATGTGGCTCCTGGAACGTGACGGAATGGTCAGACTGCCAGGAAAAAAACATCACCCTTAACTCTTGCTTCCCTAAGCAGAATTAAGCTGCTGCAGAGGGAAAACATGATGCAAACTACAAAAGAGGGTAAGATTTCTAACAGGGATCCTGTAAATTAAGTTGAGTTTGTTTAGGATGAAATAGAACAAAAATGAGAACCAGCAACTCCAAATAAAAACAGAGATTTAACGAAAGCAAATTTTAATTATTTCTTGGGTTTTTTTAATGCAATAGTCAAAATCTGAACTTTTGTTCCTATGTAGAACCTAAGAAGGAAAAGAGAGCACACTGGTCACGCTCAGAAACAAACTAAAAACTACTTTAAAAGACCAAACCTTAGAGCATCTCATTGCTGAGCCACTGGGGAGCTGCAGCTCTGTTTGGAGGCTGAGGCCAAGACCTCGTGCCCACGTCAGCAGCTCAGAGCTCCCTCACACCCTGAGGTCACTGACCCACCCTCCCCATGCAGCGTTTCCTGCTCCCAAGCCTTGTGGGACAACTGTGTCACTCCTTCGTTTGCTCCTGAGAAGTTACATAAACTATTCCCTCTGACGAAATTCCCTGGGGGAAGTGCAGATAACTGTTCTGTTCACAGGGCAGAGGAAAATGCTGTGTTTAAAGTGCCTCTTTGGAAAGTCTGTGTTATTTTGATGGCATCAAAACATTTTGGGAAGTTCACCTTGGCATCATCTTAAAAAGAAAAAATACTCCCAAGTTCACATTTTTAAGCTTCCTCAAAATGTTGATTTTTTTTTTTTTTAAAGCTATCTTCCCAATGGTTTTAAACAACTAAATCCTTCATTTGGGTTAGATAGGCATTAGACTGACCCAAAATCTGTTTTTCCCTCTCTTTGTTTTTTAACTAGGTAGGTAACACTGCCCACCCAAAACTAGTGTGTCTGATGGTTACTTTCACAAGTCCACACATCCAAACAAAAAAATCTAAGCCACTCTAACAAAATTTCTTTCATTTTAGAAGTTTCTGTATTTTCCACATATCCTCCATCTGCTTCTCCATACTCCTCTATACACAACCTCCCTCCTTAATCCTACAATCTACAGCTATTCCTGCAATGCAATGTTACAGTACAGCTATTTGAGAGCCCTTTCCTGAAGTATTCCCTCCTTTTTTCAAATCATTCCAAATATAAGCATCTGCACAAAGCCTGGATTCCTCGTGGGTATTGCTCTGACATGTGAAGTGTGGGAGGAGGATTTTTCCAGACACTGAGTATAAAGTGAGCTATGCCATGGATGTTGTAAAGTGTGTCTAGACATCACCAACATGTCAAAACTAGTCTGTCACACACATGCTGTTCTGATGACATCATCCAGAGATGGGGGCCTCAATTTTGTCAATAATTAGGCCTGAAGTCTCTTTCTTGTGAAGTCTTTTTCCTTTCGAAGAACAAAGGTGAAGTAAGGTTTCACTAGACAAAAATATTATGTTTTTATTATATCATATTGATATATTATATATTATATAATGTATATTATTGATAAATTATCCTTTCCCATACTGGAATCCAAGCACAGTCAAGGTTTGTGCTGCACTTGAAGCCTCTGCCACATCCTGGATTAGCTACATCATGCTGGCCAGGTAGTTTTTATAACCTGCTATAAAATGCGGCCAAATTTTTAATCAGACCTTTCAAAACTGCCTGTTTTAACCTGGATCCCTCCATTAACACACCTTCTGACCCCAACTGTCTCAATTTTAGAAGACTCACAGGAAGTACTTCAAGCTGTGCATGTGGTACTTGTGAACAGCTCTACCTTCCTGCACTGTGGCTGCTCAACATCAGCAACTGTTCACATGTTTTTATGGTGGGTATTCTTTGATTAATTACATTTAGTAATTTATGAGATTGGCTAATAGTATTTTTTTCATAATTCACTCAGGTAGCTTCTACTGTTTTTTGCACTCCTGAGGCATCTGAGTGGTTGATGGCAAGTCACACTGCAGCTTGTGGGAGGAGAATTGAACCAAAAAAGTCCTGTCTCAGTTAGGTGAGTGCTGGCTCTTGAAACCCCTCTCACACGGAGAGGCAATGGTAAGACAGGCTTTCTCAAAGAGCTAATATACAGAAGAGTAAATAACAGATAGGTTTGGTCTCCCAGAGCAAAGCAGGAGCTCTTCCTGTCTGTGTCTGTATCCCCTAGAGATTTCCACTTCCTAACCCCAATAATCATAAAAGTCATGTTCATTTGAACAAAAAGTAGAAAAACCAGCAGGTAAGCGGTAATCAGCTACGACTAATCAACCTGAATTGTAAGCATGGAGTATTATGTACTTCAAACAAGATGCTGGCAATCCATCCACAGAGCTAGGAAGAAAGAGCGTAAAAAGATAAAGGTTTGGGGAAAAAAACAATAGTAAGACTGTACCTATCTGAGGAAATCATAAGCTCACCTCTACCTACTTTGTCTAAAAGCACCTTAGAAAAAAGAAAACAATTCTATCACCAACCTACAAGTCAATTAGGCAAAACATTAGTTTATACAAAGAGTGGAATATATCTGAAATCACAAATAAAACCCAAATCACTGATTTTCAGAGCACAGACATGCTTTGCTCACTTAGGGTTTGTTTTTCATGCTGACTCCTCACTTTTAAATGGAAGGAGCCCACACAGACAGGTGATGTGAGATCTGACCGTGACAACATTGCAGCATCACAGTGAAGCAGCAAGGCTGGAACACTCCAAGAGGGGCAAACTTACAGTGTTAATTAAACCTTAGTGAAGATCAAAGAGTCCTTTAAAGCTCAGGAATCCTTGTGAGACCTGAAACTCCCACCTAGAGATACAGGGAACGTTTTATGATAGCTGCCCTTCCGCATGGTTCCATCTGCATGTTTTCAAAAAACCTTGCTCTCCACCAGCAGAAGGGTGCAACAACAGTGCCAAACGTGAATTTTGGTGAATGATTAGATATACATAGTTCTTAAAAATCACAGTGTTAAAAAAAAAAAAAATTGTGAGGAAGTTTTCATGCAGGACAAAATATGTGAAGGGAAACTTAAAATGGGTTGAGACACTGAAATGCCAGCACAGTTTCTGCACGGTTGTCTCAGTAAGAGACAAGTTAGGAGGTTGACAAGTTAGGACAATAGTTCATCCTCTTCTTGGCTGCCTGAATGAAGCTTCCTGAGTTTCTGGATGTGATGGACCATGATTTTCCTGCCCCGAAGCTGCCAAAAGAGCCTTGGGTATTTACAGTTGATCACCACTTTTGTAAGGAATTGTGAAATGGAGGTGCCCAAGCTTTAAAGTCTCCCTTTCCATTCCCAGTTTTCTGCAGATCCCGCTCTGGACAAAGCATCACAAGGGGCACACAGAATGGGCCCCTTTCCCCTTCCATCCTCACAAACTCTTCCATTACCCACAAAACCAAGTCCCGTTGGGGGGAAACTCTCCTTGTGCTTCCCAAGGGTGTGTCCTGTACCTGACCATCCTGGGAGACAGCGGCAGTAGCCTGTGGTGGGGTGGCACCCATCAGCGTGGCTGCAGTCACAGCGCTCGGCGCAGTCCAGGCCGTAGGTACCGTCCTATAGCAACAAAAAAACATCAACCCAGAGCTGATGGCAGCTGGGAGTCAGAGGAGAAATAAGTTATGGTCAACCCAGCCTCAAAAGGTGACCATAGATCTCTTCTGAATCTCCAGACTGATCTTAGTGTAAAATTCTTGTGGTGTTTGGAACATGTCAGCATCTGACACTTTCGTTCTTTCATTAAAGAGGGGGAGATAAAGAATGAATTATACTCACTTGAAAAATCACAGACTACAGCAGTTATGTCTCCTTTCTGCATCAAACCCTGAGATCTCTGCTTATGGGTCAAAAAGGGTACCACACAGAGGCATAATTTTTACGAAAACTAGTGAAAACCATTAAATTCCGAGATACCTTCACTGTGAGGTTCACTGCATAAATAATGCAAACTATCACTTTCTTTTGATTAGAAACATTTCTCTTTTGATTAAAAACGTTTCTCTCTGCACTTCAACATGGACTCCATCAAAAAGAGATAATCTTTAGGACAGTGCACAAAACAAAACTTTTATTTTTACCTATGCAGTATTTTTTGAACCAACAAGAGAGATTAAAGTTACAAGTTGAAACAGTCCTGTTGGTGTATGCAGCTGTGCAAAGCATGGCTGATTTTCATGGAAAACATCTAAGCAGTTGAATTTGCTTTTTCTGCTTCTTCCATAGAAGCTGGCACACGGATTAGTGCATAGTTTACACAGAATCAACCTAAGAAACTGAGAAGAGCAGATTCTTTACAACTGTGATCTTCAAACAAGGCCAAGTACAACAGTCAACTGATCTTGAATAAAAAGTGTCAAAATCAAATTAAAAAAAAAAAAGAGGATGGAAAAAAAAGCCAGTTTAAATTACAGTAATACTTCAGCGTTACCCACAGCAAACGAAGAAAGGGAAAAGACATGTCAGGTTTAAACCCCAATCATTTACATTCAAAATTGGCTAAAAATTGGTGTCAGTCACATTAAAAATCTGAATAAAACCTATATGAAAATTGGCTATTCTTTGATGTTCATGCATACATTCCAACCAAGTGCCACAGGATTTAGCTATTCAACTTCCAGTCTTCCAAGTCTAAAGTAGAACAAAATCTTACATTACTTCAGTGTAAGGAGCCTTTCGCTTGTCTCAACAATACATTTTTATATATAGCAAAAGAAAAGATTAAGAATTTCCTTTGCATGTAATCGGATTTGGAATCAAAGGAAATCCTCAAATATGCTGTTGAAAAGCAGTATTTTTAGCCTGCTATGTACTTGGACTGAACTCCAAATTGTAGTTCAAATCTTGAGCAACAATCTGAGCAGTGATAATAATGTTCTGAAGTTACTGAAACAAATTGAAATACACTGAATTAAATGAAGTCTCTGCTCAAACAAGAAAAACATTTCAGACAACTGGAAGTATTTTAATTGGTTATCTGTTTAGTCCCCTGCTCTGGAATTTTGAAGCAGAATTTTTATTTGAAATAGGTAAATGCTTATGGACATTGTTTGATGCACATGGAGAGAGTAAGACAATGAGCTTGGCCATGCTGAATTATATGATACAGAAATGCTGTTAAACTTTATTTTACTAAGCCTGGGATAGAGATGCAACTGCTCTGAAATGATACATGTCATTTTCACAATGTCAGTTTTGGAAGAGCTAATGCAGCTTGGGAGGTCTCATCATCCTTCAGAATCAGGCATTAAGTGATAAACAAAGCTGCTTGAGGAAACAGAAAAATCAGTCTTCTGATGGAGATTCATTGTTGGAAACATTGCACAGGTAGTACTACCATCACCTTCCCAGAATATATTCAATTTTCTGTGCCATTTTATTCACTACAGGAGTGCTTCATCTTAAAACCAAAAGCAAAACCCCAAAAAAATCACTCCTGAGTGTTCCTAGTACAGTTCAGCAGAACAAATTTTCATTCAAAACGAGGTGATTTCCATTTTTCTGCTGTAGTTCGGCTACTCCATCATTTCATTGCCCAGTAGAGCTTGTCCAAACTGAAAGAAGCTGAAACGTGATATGGGAGGGAAATTTACAGGGTGTGTGTTCACTTCAGGTGATTCCTGTGCAGTTATATCCAACCAACAACCTGCTCTGCAGATATTTTGCAGAAGTTAACAAATGACAGGGGAAGGGAAAAGAAGAGCAGAGAGCAGTTTATTTTAATAATTTGTTTTGTTAAAAATTTCCCAGAAAATTGAAGTTCATCACTGAAAACAGTGGACCCTGGAAAAACTAATTTGTAAAATTTTAAAATTTTAAATTTTTAAATTTAAAAATTTTAAGAAAATATTTTTTTTTAGTGTCTGAAATATAGTTGAACAGTTACACAATAAAACAAATCCACTTGGAATTTTACAATTTAAAAACTTTTGAAATTGTGTATTTGAATTTATGTATTTTATCTCCCCAAAGCTGCAGATTACAAGGGGGAACAGAACTGATAAGAAGCTTGCCACTCCTTATCCTCACAATGATTTCTGATTTTCCAAAGTCTGGGAGAGAGTAGAAGTCAAAGCCCCAGCAGAAAAGCTAAGACCTGTCATGGAACTGGGTGGTAAAAGTAGCTTCTCATTTTTGACTGAGAGGGAATGAAAATTATTCACTTGTACTGTAACACAGACCTTAAAGTAATTTAAATGACATTATTTGATTTAGGGTGTATATTTGGTATTTTTCTCTCATTATTTATACTTAAAAGTAGCTGAAGAGTAGCAGTTGGATAGCATTTGATGAAGAACTTTTAGAAGAACTGTCAGTGCCTGTCCCTGACCCTGCACCCCATCTTGTGTGCTCCTAAGGAACTCATCCCCATGGAGACAAAGCATGACAGACACCCCTCCCTGCCCAATATTTTCCTACAAAAACTCAAAATTCAGTGGAACTATTACACTACCTGGCAAGGGAGTTCACATTTCTCCCCTCTCCATCCTGGGGCACAGGTGCAGGCTCCATCCAGGGCATTACAAGCCCCTCCATTAAGACACTGGCAGGTCAGGTTACAGCCCAGTCCCCACGTGCCACTGGGGCAATTTATGGAGCAATCCACACCATGCCAGCCTGACAAAAAAAAAAAAAAAAATGGGATTAAAGTCAGAAATTACTCAGGTTTTTTCCCCTTTCCTCTCAGAGAATGCTTCCCTCTGCCTGCCATGGGGCACGTCTCCGAGATGGGCAATGCTGGGGTAACATTCATTGCAGGATTTGTCTGCAGCTGAGGGCTTGTCCAGGTTGGAACAGAGGTGTTCAAGGGCACCTTGTAACATCTGTGCACAGCACACATCTGCAGATGGGTGCCAACACGCAAAAACGACTGATGGAAGATCTGAAATAGAAATAGAGACACCCTGACATTTCACTGAGGAGCTCTAAACTGCACTGAGTGTGTTAAGGTGTAGCCTAAAAATAATTAGGAATGTTTTCCTTAGGCTCAAGCTGCAGCTTTCATAATTGTTCCACCAGTGTTCAACTCAGACAGTCCTGTAATATGGTTTTAACAGGTATCTAACAAAAAAAAAGAGAAAACATCAAAATATTGCATAAATTGGATTCTCCAAGGAAATATAGAAGACCTTCTTGATGATTTCTGTACTTCTCTTCAAATATAAAAATAAATGTAACAGAAAACAGCTCTAAAATGCAGCATTCACCACTGACCATGCCTGATAGCAATGATTTGCAGACTGGATAGACTGGGATGGGAATAGATTTTTTAAAATGTGATCATCCATTGGATTCAAGAGGAACAGTGTGAGACAGCCAGTCACCAGTGACACAGGCCAAGTTTCTAATTTTGTACCTTGTTTACAGTGAGTGGAGGGAAAAAATAATTCTGCGCTGAGCCTGATCAATAGGCTATGCAAAACACATGCACAGAAATCAGGCTGCCTCGTGCTTCATTGATAACTTTAAATGTAGGGGTCATTTCAGGAAAAAATATGGAACCACGCTGGCTAGGAAATTGAGACACCGTCCCTCAACTGTCTTTCCAGAATTTGTAATCTTCCTTTTGTTTACATGACAGGTACCTAGGTTTTACTTAATTTTACGTTTTGCTGTCCTTTTTCACTGTAGTATGACTAAAACTCCATGGTGCACAGGAAGATAGGATTCTGAATTGCCCAAGGAGTATTTTTCTCCTCACAACCTAGCTGCTTTGCAGTTATCTACCTGAACAAGGTTAAATTTACTCTGGAAAGAGTAAAAGTTCCACATTTGCTGCACAACTCATTTAACAGTGTCAGTCCCTGAAAAATTTAGTGACAGTTTTTCTGGGGAAGCAGTGATAGGACAAGGGGAAACAGCTTAAAACTAAAAGAGGAGATATTTAGATGGGATATAGGGAAGGAATTGTTCCCTGTGAGGGTGGGGAGGCCCTGGCATAGGGTGCCCAGAGAAATTGTGGCTGCTCCTGGATCCCAGGCAGTGTCCAAGGCCAGGCTGGACACTGGGGCTTGGAGCAGCCTGGGACAGTGGAAGGTGTTCCTGCCATGGTAGGGGTGGAACAAAATGATCTTTAATGTCCCTTCCTAAGTGTTACCCTAAGTGTTACCAAATCTTCTGAAATCCTTGGTATAAATAAACCCCTCTAACACTGTCTTTTCTGTGTCAGCAAGTCAGGCATTAGTTTATTCCTGGTCAGGGTCCGTTTGTGTGGCTGACAAAATTCTGGCCTCCACACAATTTATATATTTTTAGCAAATAAAGAAATTATTATTAATTGGTTCTAATTATGTAATTCTCTTTCATTAATTAGCATTCTATCCTCTGTTGGTAATTGATGCATCACTTCTCAGGCTGATTAGTCTGTATTTTTTACTCTTTTTATTATCTTTTTCCCCAGGTGGGGAGTTTTCAACACACATATATGGAGTCTTTGTTATCTTCTTGTCTTCCTCATCTTCTGGTTTCTGCAAGATGTCTGTGTAGCCCATAAATTCTGCACTTCTTGTATTCAGTTTGAACAACACATCTCTCTCTCCCTCCCTCCCCCAGGCTTTGTTCATTGAAGCATATCAAAGTCAGCTAAGGAAACTTGAAGTTTCAGAAACTTTTCCCAAGCTGTATTCCCACAATAGCTGCTCATGACAAACTTTGCTAAATTGCGGCTAAAAGTGATTCAAAACTAACACACTGCTTGTAGTCAACATACTGGTCATGCTTAATTAAAACAAATTATCTAAAATTAATGAAAACCATTAATTTAAAAAATCAGAGAAGTTATATAACTTCCAACAAAACCGTTCTGGGATTCTGTATGATTTTGATTAGGAATGCTGACATTAGATAAAGGGTACACCCCAGAGACCTCCTGGCAGAGCAGAGAGCTTCCCTGAAAACACGTTTTCCTTGTTTTCACCTCCCACAGAAAAGGAATAATAAAGTGACTGTTTCTCATTAAGCTTCCTCTTCTCTGCTTCAAAAATCCGATTTCATTTTACAGTTAGAGAGAAATAAAATCCACCTGAGGAGACACTTACCTGCTTTGCAGGCACAAGAACCATCTACAGGTGAGCAGGTGGCCCCATTTTTGCAGCTGCACATGGACGAACAGTTCACCCCATACGTTCCAGGGAGACAAGGGGTACCACAGGAAGCACCCTGAATTATAGAAAAAACCAGTCTAAAAACCATCTGAGGAGGCTCAGACAATACAACGGACTCAAGTGATACAATAGCCAGAAAAACACACAGCCCATGCATGTCCTAGGCTGTCACTAAGTTATCTTTTATTTAGGGGAGAGGGACACCATCATGCTTTTTAAGAATTTTTAAGTCTTTCTAAGTAAATATTAGTTTTCTGTGATTTGTTGTGAGAGCTCAAGTCACGTAGCACGTGGTTAGGCCAATGGACAGTAATAAAGAAGCTCTTTATGAAACCAAAACACCATAAGAAAGGAGCTTAATGGTAAGTGATGTGGGTATGTAAAATATTTTTAAGATCTAATTTGGCTGAAGTTTTTAGTTATTACTTGCACAAGAACAGGCATACTGTAAAATGTTAGATTAGCATCCAAAGCACATGTAACAGCAAATGTGTGTAAAAGTTGCAGAATAATCTGTCCTGAAGTATAAAAAGAAGTGCTTTTGGCTGGAGTTTCTATAGTGTGAGGAGCTGATGACTGAAACCCATCATTCCTCCCTTTACTTACACTTCAACAGCACACCCTCATTCTTACCAACATCTTATAAAGCAACTAACTTCTCTCTCTAAAACTGCCTTCATTTCAGCACTGAGAACCCATCAGAATTGTTGTGTTTTCGGGGTCTTACACCACAAACAGTGCTACCCAAACACCCTCACTTCCTGTTTACCAGAGAAAGGACGAGGTGACACCCTGAAGAATTCATTGCATGACTGGGGCTGAAACTGTGAAACTGTGAAAGTGAGACCTCTTTTACCTTAAATCCAGGGGCACAGGTGCACTTGCCAGTGACGCTGTCGCAGTCAGCCCCGTTCTGGCAGCTGCAGATCTGCTGACACGACTCCCCGTAGAAGCCTGGGGAACACGTCTCATTGCAGTAGAGCCCAGACCAGCCTGGCTTGCAGGAGCATTCCCCAGACATGGGGTGACAGCTGCCAGGGTGGGGGATGAAAGGTTAAGTCAGTAATTCAGGACTAAACACAGCATTAAATATTATTTTCTTTCCACAGGACAAAACAAAAAAAGAAAAAAAAAGAAAAAAATGCTGTTGCAGATGGGTTGTGTGAAGGGCCTTGCATGAGATGATTTTACTTCCCTAAATATTTATATTCATATAAAAATGCGTGCCAATTAAGAGAGGAAATGTAACATTATACAACATACAGACATTTTGGGAGGACAGGGAAAGAAATGAAGGGGTATAATTTTTCTGTATCTATCTGAAAAGAAACCTTGCTGAAACACAGTTTTTACCATGAGATAGATATCCATGATGACAAATATTAAGAGGATGAAACCATTAAATTCCCCAACATTTGTTGTTACATTTCCACTCTAACAGGATCATTTTCATAACACTGCAGAAACTCAGCAGCATATTGTCTGAGAAAAATTATCAAGAAAAATGGCATCCAAAATGAAATAACAACACAGCACCCCATCAGCAAAGCAAGAACATTCTTTTCTTTCAGTTTGACAGAGGACAACTGGAATCTTTCAGGGAATGGCACAAAATCATCAGTCCTGGGCAGAAGCCAGCTATACCATGAGAGCAGTGACCTTTTGGGGAGTATCTCCCCTCTCTGCTGGCCATACCTGGTGGCAGAGCAGCTGCCTCTACCTGGAACAGCAGTTTCATTGAAGGGCCATGCAGGCAGCTGCTGCCTCCTAACAAATGGACATCATCAGCTGTGCAAAGATATATAGGCTGGGAGAGGGGACACAATGGGCTGCTCTGTGGCACTCTGGCAGACAAAGCATTTGCTTAATTCTCACCAAAGGAAAGCCTTGGTATCCAAATCCAGTATATTTACAATGGGAAGACTGTTTGGAGATATTTGCCTGCCACTGATTGAAGTGAAGCTCCTTTAAGAATGCTGGAAGGACAGAAAAAAAAAAAGCCTTCCTCCAGACAAATTAAATGACCCATGACAAGAGCCTGGTTTTGCAAGACTTGCTCACTGTGTGTGAGGGTGTATTGGAAACTGAATATTTTTCTGAGCATTTGAAAGTCTGAAAAAATACCTGCTGCAATTTTAGGTGCTGCAACATCACAACAGCAACCCCTGAAAGAGCTGCAGTGTAATTTGGGAACACAACATTAGTTGCAACTGCTCTTGGACTTGAGAGCTGCTGCTCTTGTCCAAGTAAGAGTTTAAAATTGCTGAAAACAACCATAGCTAATCAGGAAAGGCATGAATTGTGAAATTTGGAACATCACTATGTATTCTGCTTTCTGCATATTTAATGCACACACTATTGCAACATAAAAATTTGTGGGTCTCCAAGATATTAAAATACTTTTGACAGTATTGACATACAGTGAGAGAAGGGACCTTTTCATGCAGAAATGGTTCAAAACTCATGGTGCTCATACTGAACAGCTCTGGTTGTTTGTTTAGTTATGAGCACACCTGCCATGAAGTAAGATGGAATGGAATTATTCCCATACAAAACACATGCAAAATTAGGAAGACACATGATGCAGCAAGAAAATCAGGTTTGTCCCCTGTCCTAAATTCCTGCAGGACCCCAACTTCTCATCAGTGGAAGAATACAGAGCAGGGAAAATAGAAAAAAAATTTCAATCCACAACCAAGTAGTCATTAGGATAAGAATCAAAATATATTCATAACATAAATTCAGTAGCACTGGCACTTTAAGACATAAATCCCAGCGTTCATGGAATCCTATAAATTCCTGATTGGAAGTGTGGTTTGTTGTTGGGTATTTTGGGTTTTTTTCCCCCTTCCAGGAGAGTGGGAGTGCATGAGGAAGCACTGGATGTGAGGCAGAGGCATTGATATTCTGTGCCCCCCAGTGAGTGTCACTGAGGCATCCTTGCTCATGTATTGATTAACACCGAAATTAGTATTCTGTGATTTGTAATTAGATGTAGGAAGCCAAAGCACTTCTGGAGGTTTTTGATGGGTTCTCATGCAGTTATCTTAATTGGCAATAATGTTTAAATATTAAAGTAGGGAAATAAAGAGATGCTGAGAGATACTGGCAGTAAATCCTCTTTTATTCCTGGTTGTCTGTTCACACTTGCTGGAAATGCAACCCTACTCTTCACAGAGGTAAAAAGAATACTTCTGGGTAGTTCATATTTGAAAGACTTAGATGAAAATAATGATTTTATATGCTTCATTTTATTGTTTTGCTATTAAAACAGCCAAGCAAATTGCGTAGCACCCTAAAAAAATAAATGTAAACATAAATATGAATAAATACAAGATTTACATTAAAAGCTCTTGTACCTGTATGTGCAGGTCCATTAGAAAAATGGGAAATTAAAATGCCCTAATCTTTACTTTAGAAATAGACTCAAACTACATGAACCAAACTTGTATTCCACCAATAAAATTGCAATCAATCCTACATAGGTATCTCAGAAACGGCATGAGACAAGAAAAAAAATCCCACTAATGCTCCTGTCATGAATAAATCTTAATTGCAGGCTGAACTGCACCAAGAGTGTTGATA
Organism: Eopsaltria australis; assembly: GCA_034509425.1. NCBI lineage: Eukaryota > Metazoa > Chordata > Aves > Passeriformes > Petroicidae > Eopsaltria > Eopsaltria australis. Next base: position 472,059 of record JAVTVJ010000988.1, read on the forward strand.
CAAGAGGGTTTTTACCTGTTGCTGTCCTCTGGGCCCCTCAAACAGATTAAAATCTCTCAAGTATAGCAATTTTTATGCTCTACAAAGCATTTAATAAAGGCTGCTGATATAACCAAGAGCAAGGCAGGGCCTGACTTTCATCTCCAGGAGCTGCCATTAACCAATAGCAGCAGCAAAATCCCTACAGCTTAGCTTACCCAAAATGCAAATAATGAATTATTGTCAGAGCTGTTTTGATGCAATTTTTTGTCAATCATACAACAGTAATTAAAAAAAAAAAAAAAGTGCATTTTTCAACTATGTATGTGGAGAACTATGTGAGGAAAACTGCTGGAAACATAACTGTATTCTGGAATTTATGTACACTTACTTTAGGGCAGTATTTTTTGGAGTTAAGCATTTTTTGTTTGTTTTTTTTTTTTTTAATTAACCTCTGGTTCATTTCTGTATTTGTTAATACTAATACCTAGAGCTCTAGAGCTCTAAGCTCACCAATAGCTCCTCTTTGAGAATACCTAAACCAGTGATCATACCCAGATGAAAAAAGCTTTTATGATATCAAGGGCCCCCAAAAGAGAAGCCCAGACCTGCAGACACACAAAGTTTATTTGCCAAAGGAATTCCACCCCTTTCTTTTTTCGTGCCCTGGGATTACTTTTGCTGCTAAATGGATTAGTGCAGTGAAGATCCTCTGCCTACAGCCAGGCCAAGCAGTGCTTGTGGCAGGCAAGAGAGGGTTGAGGGTATTCCCTGACATGATTAAAGAGTTGTCTCATGGCTGACTGACATCAAGAGGCGAGGACAACCGGACACAACTGCCCTCCAAAAAAGATTCTCAAAAGCCTCAAGTGCCCACAGGGAGTTTTGTCTTCTACATCATTACCCTGATTCCTGCTATTTATGGTCTTGGGCACTTCCTGACCCAAAGGGAAGGAACTTACATATATGTAAAACATGCTTATGAAGCAATGATAATATTTGCTTTCCAAACACACCATGATGCTCTGGCAAATATGCTCCTGCACCTTCAGGGCTGTTGAGTGCCTTTGGATTTGTCATACAGGGGGGGAAATGTCCAAAAAAAGACCAGCCATATGCTGTTGTTTACTTGTGAACATTTGTGATCTGATTTGATCATGAGCTGTCTCTTCCAGTGGTATAAATGAAGGAACAGCTGTGTGGAACATGAATCAGAAGTAATCCCTGTAATATTAGAAATGGTATACAGTGCAATGCATTCCTGTCAAACAGGCTGCTGCAACAGTCTGCAGACAGATTTTCAGGGAAGTAGCTAACTATAATTCATAACACAACAGTATTTGGCCTGCTAGCCTAATGTGAAAGCTGGAGGGCTCAGCATTATGGTGCCATTTATTCCAGCACACACTGCCCAAATAATACATTGCTTGATTTTACATCAAAACAACTCTGTATCTTTTTCAAGGAATTTCAGGCAAATGGGATGAGCAGAAGCACAAGTAACCAACTGTAAAAGTGTATGACTGAAAAGGGAAAAGAATTCAGTTTGTTGTCACATACTTTGTTAACAAAAGGTGTGTTGGACAACTCTGACAACCCACAAAATAATTTTTCACAGAGAATTAACAGAGTAGCTATTTCCATGCATGGATTTAACATCACTGCTAAATTCTGACTAAAGGCTTTTATTTTATCTATGAGGAAAAGTGCATCTTACATTAATGTACAGTAGCATTCTATGTGACACTCAATAGTTCCTGTAATATCCCCTCACAGCTACTTTCAACAGCAAAAATTAAGATTGTGCTTACAAACCTTCTCCAAGGTACTGCTATTAGTAATGCAATTGTTATTAGTAATGCAATTAGTAAGTGTAATTGAATGCACAATGACCATAGTATCTAATCAGAAGAACTGTTTGGTAACAAGAGGAAGCTGTCCACAATTGTTCTATAAATACACTGGCTCGCCTCAACTGACATCTGACATCCCTCCCTCACAGCTGGAACTTGGTCTCCAAATAACTAGGTTTTATGTTTTCATAACAGCATCCTCAAATGCTGTCAAAATCCACAAAAACTCAAAAAATAGGGCTCATCACTGCCTGAATAAGGAGAGATGTGTAAAAGCTAACCTAATGGGAAAACTGTTTTAATTTGATTTCCAGGGATTGGATTTTACCTGCTCACTCGAAAAAATGCTTAAATGACAAAAAATATGCTTTTCAAACCCAGATTTACAATAGGTAAGGCTTTTGAAATTTTGTACTGAAATAGTCACCTACAGCAATTATTATATTGAGAGAGACTGAGGGATAGAAATGCCCAAAGTTCTCGTGCCCAGATCAGAAGACTTTACACATCCATTGATTTAAATTCAGTTATTCCTTGTCTATAGTAAACCAGAATATGTGAGAGACAGCCCATGTGCACTGACTTTATGCAGTGAACAACATAATGATTTATTCAGGCAGCAAACATAGACAAAGGTTATGCTTTGTCTTAATATTTACTACACGAGTTAGAGACCAAACACAGCAGTGAATATTATGATCAAATATGCTAGCAAGCAAAAATTCAAAGGCTCTTTTGGGTTGGTGTTTTCTTTCCCACTGTGGCCAGAGAACACCAAGTACTTACATGTCTGTAGCTGTTTCAGTTTGCATGAAAGTATTAGAAAAATCAGGAAATACCCCTTTTCAGGTTATATTTGGATTTCCATGTTATATTAAAAAAAACCAAAGCAGGGTAGAGGGTGCAAAGCCTACCTCCAGGTGTTGGGCATGTGGCAGGGACACTTTTTGTCACACTTGAGGCCATAAATTCCCTCGGGGCAGAGCCTGGTTTCACAGTGCTGCCCAGTGTACCCTGGCTCACAGAGACAGGCACCACTGATGTGATAGCACTTCCCACCATTCACACACTTGCAGGTCTCTGCACAACGCAGTCCATAGCTCCCCACTGGGCACTCATCCTGGCACCTGAAAGGAAAAAAACCACATATAAACAAACAAAAAATAATTTTATTTTCCATAAACGACAGCTTCTGGAGGTTTAAAGGAAATATGGTTTACGAGGATCTCTCCTACTGGTCAAAACCGCCACTTAAATAAAGACAAAAATCTGTTAACTTGGAAAAACCTTCAGGACATCCAACCCCTTCTTTTCATCTGATTTTTCTGACAGATGAAAATGAAAATCAGTAAAGACTTGAGTTTAACCCACATGGGGAAGTAGCAATGGTTTTTGTTGCTGTTTAAGGATATCTTAAGAAAGAGGCTTCTCCACCAAACTTTTCTTCTCCCATCCACAGAGTTTTGAGAAAATAGACACTTTAGCCAACAGACTTATTTCCCTAATTTTTTATAGATGGGAGATGTTTAACCTAAATATCAGTGTGTGCCATTAGCCTGACTACTAAAAAATAAAATTTCAGTATCCTGTTTCTAAAATTTGCAACTCATTAACTGATGACTTTCTGGATGGCAATTTCATTTACCTATGTCTTAGGAGTTTGATGTTTTCAGCTTTGTCTTTCCTGTGTTCTACAAAGGAATTGTTAAAATCTGAATGGACATAAATACTGCCTAATAATACAGTACATTATTAATGGTTTTATTTATTTTTTTCATTCTTTTTCTGGTTTTCTTATTAACTTGTTTTTTTTTCTTTAGGTTTGTTTTCAGGTATGACTGGTGGTTCATTACATGAGAATTTCAAAGACACATGATAAAAAGCACTGCAAAATGTAACAGAAATTAGCAGAGCCATCTGATTGAAGTAAAATAGGCAGACATGTTCATTTTATGCTTCTGCAGTATTTTTCTCAATCTGATACTGATATCCAGAAGTTTCAAGGTATTCATAAATGTGTCCTAACTGAAGTTACCAATAAAATCTTCTTTACTCCTGAAGTGTGGCATAATAATAGAGCTAATGGCCCCATATCAATGTTTCCTGATGAAGTTATACAAATAAAGCTGTGAAAGTATTCTCTTCAAATGACAACTGGGAATCCCAGCCAAACTAGACAAGACTTAACTTTGATTTTTTTTTTAATTTAACTTGCAAAACCCATCTCTTTGGAGGCGGTGTGTACGGGCTACCTAAAGACAGTGCCCACACAGTTCTCTGACATGAAATAAGGACCAGGTCTACAGCATTGCCATTGACTCCTTCCTGCCTTTGGAATCATCTTGAAAAATGAAGGAATTGAAAATACAGCCTCTTTTGCAGGAAAAGAAGGAGACTCAGATTTGCAAAAGTGATGAAAATGCTGAAGCCTGTAAGGCATTTCAGATGCAAGTCAGATTTAAATTATTACAACAAGAAAAAATGAATTACTTTTAGAAACACCAGTGTAGAGCAGTGTGTAGGCTACTTGCGTGGTTACTCCTTTGACCTTCCCTGGAGCCCTCCCTATGCCTGTCTAAATGCATATACTACCTTCTGCACTGTTTCTTCACAGACACAAATATAACTCTGGCATGCAAATGGCTCTGGACTAATTATTTCTCTTCTTCTTGAGGTCTTTTTCCAGATTATGTCTGGCAGAGCACTTCCCATGTCCCATGAACACTCATGTGGGAAGCGCATATGGTTACAATACCCACAGCTGCTGGCAGAGATCCCCTGGACTGACCCCAGTGATCAGGCTGCTGCTGTTAACTTCTGCAAATGAGTTGTGTGCTGCTTAGAATACATGCAGGAAAACGTTCTTTCATCGCCTTCCACTGCCTTCAAAAGTGATGTCTCACTCTACTATCTCTCCAATCTGCCAAAGCCGACTGTCAGCCATCAGAAAGTGAAATGTTTCATTTCATTTGAGCAGAATATTTTTAGTAGACAGCTCTCCAAACTGCTGCCTTTGAAGAGGGACTGAACGAGCCTCCCTTGCTGCTGTGAGTGCCAGACATCTGCACAAGCCCACGGGCCTCCCTCCTCACCCCTCCACCACAGCCCAGGCTGCACCATTCTGAAAGACTCTCCACGGGAGGAAGACACACAAGAAGTGCCAGAGCACAGCAAGAAAACACTGAAACACAGCAGTTCCTTCACAGGAAGTGTTCTTTCACATGGACACTTTCAACTTGCAACCTGGCATCAGCCGAGTGACATGGCAAACATTTCATCATCTAAATCAGCACTTCTGATCATATCTCAGATACTTCTATTGTTCTTTCTACCAGCCTGTGATGTTTCCCTGTTGTGGCAGAGCCCTTCAGAGCAGTTTCCCTGTTGTGGCAGAGCAGCCTGGCCACAACAGTGGGTTTTCTTTACCTTTCCCCTGTGTAGCCTGGGCTGCAGTGGCAGTGACCCATCGCTGAGTCGCAGGTCCCTCCGTTGTGGCACTGACACTCCTGGGAGCAGTTCTTCCCATAGCGACCCTCAGGACAAGGCTGGCCACAGACCATGCCCTGTCAGTGCAGAAGAGAAATCTTAGTGTTAGAGTTGGAATTGCAGCTTGAAAGGACAAGGAACCAATGAGGGAAGATCAAAGAGATCCCGTATTACTTGCCCAGTGCTGATCTTGGAAATGCCAGACACTTGTCCAGCTTTAAACACAGGGCATGTACCAGCACTGGAGGAATAATCTTCTAGGATTTCCATGTTGGAAGTAAAAGCTCATGAAAAACACTCTCTCTAAGCACCTGTGAAAACACTTACACATTTAAGACTAACTGATGTCAAGTTCTTCCTAATTTATTTACCAGGAGTACTATATATCAGTACACCTAGGAATGTCCTCCAGTGAACAGAGGTATAAGAATCAGCAGTTGCTCTAATGCCTCAATTATTCTACTTTATGGTAAGTTGGGGGTTTTTTCTGATGAATGAAAAAGGTGTTTGTAATTTCACTTAAAGCAGCATATCCTAAAAGCTTAAGTAGCATGATTGCTCCTTTCAATGGGTTTTGAATTTCTGCACTGCCTTTTTCATCCTTGGAATTAATTACACCTGGGTGGTGAGGGAAACATCAGAACTTAAGACTTTTAAGAAGCCATTTCAAGAAAAAGGTATTTACAGGCATTTCATCAGACAAAAGACATCCAGGTATGTCATCTAATATAAGACACCACAGAATTTGCACCTGGCTACTTTAAACCTCCCTTACAGGAAAAGCAAAAAAAAAAAAGGTTACACTGACAAAATAATGTTTCATGGAACTGAAAGTTTTAAACTTAAAGCTTATGCTTATATAATTACTTAGAATGGAAAATTAGTCAAAGGTCTAAATAGTAATGTATTAGGTAACACACATACGAGTATAAATTTTTCCTCACTGCTTTATATGCGGTCTCATTTTCAGTAGCTGTGTTTAGGCAGATAAACAGAGTCAAGAATTTATGCCAACATTTGTATTCCACAACCAATAATTTTGCTCTTCTAGCATGAAATGCCATAAAAAGTAAAAATGGCCACATTCCCAGCTAGGCAGTCAGGTGTGCTACTCAAACTCACAACCAGAGATTGTATTTTATAGCCATGCTCTACAGCTGTTGAAAAGCTGGTCTCCATCACAGGTTGTCTCTGTAAATATAATCTAATCACAAGATAATTAAATGACCAGTAAATATGAATTTTCACACAAAAAGAACATTAAAATGGAAAATATTATCAAGCGCCCATGATCAATATTATCAGCAGATGTATTTAAAGAACTTATTTGGGCCTTGATCACCTTCCAACTGCATTATTTGCCTACTCAGAGTAGGCAAGCTGATTGCAAGGGAAGACAATTTGCAGCTCCATGGTCAGGTCTTCTTTACCTACCCTCTGGTAAGAGGGAAGGAAGCCTAAAGATAATGTCAAGACCTGATGTCCCCTCTCCTCCCCAACACTGAACACAGTATCTAAAAGTCTGGGGTTTTTCCATGCATGCTGGACATACAAAAATGGTCACAAACCCCACTAATAATATATATAATGGTGTCACATCCCTATAATATGAACCTATATGAAAAAATCAATGACTGCCAGGCAAGATCTAATGGATATTGCCTTGTCACAGCACAACTCTGGGGAGTCTCTGGCTTCCCAGAATCTGACACAGTTAAAAAGGCAGTGCAGAACTGGAGGATTTTCAGTAACAGATGGTTCTGCAAGCATTTTATTTCAGTCCCTTATGCTAAAATATGTTTCTCATTACTCCTGGCTACAAGCAGACCGCATTTGCTATCCTCGTTTGCTACCTTTTTTTTGCTGTTGAAATGTACAAATATGGAAGTTTCTGGGGGGGGTGGGTTGTGGGGATTTCAGAGGGGATTGTGGGGATTTTTTTACCATCCATCCCGGCGGGCAGGAGCACTCCCCGGTGACGTGGTGACAGACGCCTCCATTCTGGCATGGGCACCTCTCCTCGCACTGCGGGCCGTGCTTCCCAGGGGGACACAGGTCCTCACAGCTGTGCAGGGGTGGGGACAGCACAGGCACCCGTTACCACAGGCCCAGCTTTGCTTTTAGTGCTGTCATCATTAGTTCTTCCATGCGTGGAGCAGAGAGCAGTGTGACACAGAGAGATGCGCACTGTGTGTTGTGCGGCATCCACACAACAGATCTAAGGAACCAGACCTGGCACTCCAGGAATTAATCCTTCCCAAGCCACGTCTTTACACACAGTTTGGTGCTTATTTGCTGCTGCTGACACAGCTCTGGAATGACCAAGGCCAAATAGCTCCATGTTTCAATGCCATTTCTTTCCCAAACCTGCAGCCAAACAACTCCATGTTTCAATGCCATTCCCGAACCAGTGGCCAAACGGTTTTCGTGGTGGCCACAAAGAACCCCCTGCTGCTCCTTTTTGTGCATTTTTACCTGTCTGGGTCAAGGATTTTTTTCTCTTGGCCACACATCTTAACACGCCCTACAACATGAGTTTGCCCAAACCTGCTAACTCAGTGTGAAAGTCCATCTGAACTTTTTTAAACTTGTATCCCGCCGCCCCAAAAAACCCGACAGTGCTGCTGCTTACAAGGCGCCCGTGTAGCCGGGGGGACACCTGCACTCGCCGGTGACGTGGTCGCAGGTGGCTCCGTTCTGGCACTGGCACTTCTGGTGGCAGTCATTGCCGTAGGAGCCGGGGTCACAGCGCTCCTCGCAGCGCCAGCCCTTGAAGCCCGCAGAGCAGTGGCAGGCGCCTGTGATGGGGTTGCACAGGGCCCCATTCTTGCACTGGCAGCGGCTGCTGCAGTGGGGTCCCCAGTGGTCACTGTCGCACGCTGGATGGGCAGAGGGAGAAAAAAGTGTGGTAGTTTTAGAGTGGTTTTTATGGTTTTACAGCACTGGAGGTGCTGCGAGTTGGCCATGCAACAGCAAGACAGAAGTTATGGAATGGAAATAGTTATTCCTCCTTAAGGATCACGGCAGGCGGATCAGACTTCATTCATGTGATTTATGCAATTGATTCTTCTTGAAAAAATTGATTCTTCATGTTATAAAATGTGAGGCTGAGAAGTAAATGCGAGTTCAAACCTCTTAATTCTCAAAACTCTCCATTATGACTCTCCACCCTCAAACCATGGAACTTCCCTTTACAGAGGGAAGTCTTGCTAACTTAAAAAAATGTAGTCTGAATCCACCAACAACTGTCTGAATCCCACAAGGATGTTGCAAAGCTTGCTCAGGGTAGACTTACGATTTTGGACAAATCAAAGAATTCCTACTTCTTCACATAATTGCAAACATTTTCTTTCCCATCTTGCAATTTACTGATAGGACAAAAGAAAACACAAGAAGCACTTCACCAAGCAATAGGAAATTAACAACTACATGGTTAAACTTCATCTGGATGTTACAAATTTGGTTATCCGATTTGTCTTTACGATCATCCAAATCCATCTTTTCTTGTCTGCCCCAATGCATCCCATTAAAGCCCTATAAGCAAACCATTCAGATGGTATTTCAGCATCAAAAGAAGAACTTAATGTTAAGGAAGAAATTTTATCCTAAGAAACACAGGAGTTCTATAAAGAGACAGAAGACTAAGGTCACCTGGAGTTCAACAGGAATGTGTTAATCATATGGTCAAATGATCTGATTTTATTTTTATGTTCTGTTGATAACAGCAGCACAATGGGAAAGCCTCAGTTGCAGCCACTGTAAGCCCAGGCTCTCCTCTTGAAGACTGACAACCATTGTTCTCCCAGTCTTCTCCTGGGGCAAAAAAGCCAGGCAGAGAACAAGTACACTTTCCTAGACTAATGCAAAGTAATTCAAGAATGCTCCTGAGGGTAGGAATTATTCAGCTGTAAGAGCTGTTCACCCGGGCTACACAAATAAAAAGGAATTAGGGTCTTTTCAAGAATCTACTCCTTAAGGTTTTTTTTTTCCAGGACAGGTCACTAGAACATGCATCCATAAATGGAGATATTGTGAGCACTTACACACAATAAAATGGAGAGCAACAGAAAGTCGTGTTATGTATTATAAACACCCAGCAATGCTGCTGGGCTGTAAGAACAACTGCCCATCTTACTACTGGCCTCTCTCCATAAAGATGTGTGGGTTTTGTTGTGGACTAGCAACAAGTCTACAACAGTTTTGTAAAGCACTGCTGCCATCTCTCAAATTGCCTTTTGCCATGATAACTTTGAACATTTTCAACATGTCTACATAGAGTAAAATGTTTAATCCTCATGCTCAACCAGTCACGAAACTAGTTATTTTGGAATATATAAAAATACATGCATGGCCATCAAGATGCCTGAGACAGTCACGTGTTCTGTCATGACTGAGCAGAAACCCCTAGTTTTTGGGGTTTTTTTTATTTTTAATTAACACATCAGCCTGGATTCAGATGCAACTCTTCTTCCTTTCAGACAAAATTTCAATTTCTCCCATTCCTCATGGAAAAAATTAATTAATAAATAAAACAATAATAATAATAATAATTTTTTAAAAACCCCAAACCCAAAGAACCCTGTCCAGACATGTCTGATTCAGACTGATTGCCAGACCACAACTGTTTCAGTGAAGAGCTCAGGCAAGGATAGAGGCAGCCAGAACATGCCATTGCTACAAAGATGGGACTGCCAAGAGAAGATTTATTCTTGGTTGGTTAGTGAGAGGTTGTATTCTTTCACCAGCTGCTGGGAATGGGGCATTTGGGGCAGCCACCAGCATTCCTGCAGCTTCCTGGAGATCCAGTGCAGCAAGTCTGAGAGCCACAGGGACCAGAAACTTCTCCTACCAAGCATCTGCCACTGCATCCAGCTTCCAGCCTCACTTGGGGAGCACGCACTGCCCAATGCATAACCATTTATTAATTTCCTGGTCTAACCTTCTCATTGTGTTCGCAGGAAATCATTAAAATAAAAGCACATCCTATGGCTGGCAATGGGATTCCCAGCCTCAACACCATTCTCCTGGCAATGACCAGGTGAATAACAAATACTAACTTTGAAATAATTTGCATTACATTCCACTAGGACAGTGGTGGCCCCACTACGGTGCAGTTTTCACACAAGGTCTTCCATTTACCTGTGACTTATGGGCAGAACTGTGGAGCAAAGTGCAGGATTAAGGGGAATCAATGATACTGAACAAAAGGGATAAATCACGTATTTTACCTCTATGTCCCCTGACTGATCGTCAGTAATATCCTCTATAGGAAATTAGAGTGATTGGTCAGAAACTGATGCTCAGTTTACTATTAGAAAATAAGAAGGCAAAGGGTAGAAATGTTTCCTGTGGTGAGTTTGGATTACTTTTAATTAGTTTTGGAGCTTATATTTACCAATTATTACATCAGACTATTTCTGCTGCTTTCTAGGATTTATACACTGACAAAGCTGGGCTGGGTGGAAGTCACACACATCTGCTAATTTGGTGGAATGGTATAGTCTTGGAGTTAATGACTTCTGCCAGGTTACAGAGTGTCAGCTGGAGTTTAATGCACAGAGCTGTGCTGGCTGCACCCAGGTTACAGGCACACACCACAGGGAGGCACCTACAAAACCCTCATATGCTGATTTTCTGAACAGATGCAGAGCTGTAGTACCATCTCTCTCAGCACAGAAGGAAAGGAGAGCAAGGCACAGAGACTAGAGGCTCATGCTCAGAATGGTTTCAGCACAAGGATGGTGCACCTCAGGCCCAATCACTCCTGAACCACCCAGTGGTACAAAATCCAGCCAGTAGACCAGCATTAATTTTCTGTGTTCATGGTACAGAAATGGCCTATTGTTGTTGTCTTACACAGAACACCTTCTTTACAAAAGGCCCTCTCTGCCTTTCACACGTGTTATATTTATCCTCAGGGTTTTTTCCTATGTTTTAAACAGAAGGTTTAGTGAGGCTCCCTGTCAGCTTTTGTAGCAGATTCACAGGGTCCTATGAGCCTTCACCTTACTCTGTAAGGGAAAAAACAAAATACACATAAACACCAATACATTTTAACCCTGTGGTATTAACGCCACATCTCTTATACTTTTTTCCTTTTATTGTTCATCTGGGAATCTTTTTTTGTCACCACAGTATGCACTGTGCACATCACACAATGTCACAGACACAGGAAGGAGAACTTTGCTCTCCAAAGGCTACTCAGCAGAAGCAGGCATTCACCTTTGGAAAAAGGTATAAATTCACTGTATAAATTCTGTTTAACATGAGCACTATGGTAAGAATCTCTAAGGCTATGCAGGTCTACCATGATAAAAATTCTTGCTGACACTGAGGGCCAAGTGACTTGAGAAACAGGGAGAAGCTCAAGGATTCAATGGTGAAAAAAAAAATCACCTTCGAGAAGAAACTGAAACCTGTGATGGAAACTGCTACCATTTTGGGGCCTTTTCTAGCATCTCTGAAAATGTAAAGTTCTCTTGTATAGCACATGATTTTCTTGTAAAATAACTGTAATGCACATTGTTATTGTGCTGGGTTAAATGTGGTTTTATGCAAATGGTTTTTGTGATTTACAAACTGGGGTGGTGGGAGCCCTGATTATTTTTTTTTAAGGATTTTTTCCCTAACAGTCTGGAACACATGTGTAGAATTTGGCAAGTGTTTTACTGCTCTTTATAAACAAAAACCACTTAACTAAATATGGTCAACATGCTTGTAAGGTTTTTTCCTGCTTTTTTAAAATGTTGATTTAATTAAAGGGCAACAAAAAGAAGTGCAAACAAGTCCCAGTTTATTCCTTGATCACCTGAAATTCTGCACTTCTCTAAAGGTTGGCGTATAATAAGAAACAAATGAGGCTATCGGATCAAGCCAAAGAACAGTTAAGAAGAAAAACCTCCTTAGAAACTGTAACTTGCATCTACTTTTTACTATGCCACAATTTCCCTTATAACTTCATACTCAAGCCCCACAATGTTTATTGCAATGCTATTTTTAAAGATACTTTCTTTTTTTGCTCTTGGGGAGGGAGAAGAACTAAGCAAAACTAAGATTTACTGTCCTTGCTATCAGTTTTTTGCAGGTGTCTCATATGTAGCACTAAGACAACTAAATGAGATTTTAGTCTATCTGACTCATCTTTCTGCAAGACATACTGCAGTGTATTCCTGGAAATACATACCACTGTTACAAAAGAGAAGAGATTCTTATCACTTCATTAGGCTTATGTATTTTTATGATCTTTTAGAAAAACTGAAAACAAGATTCCCTACCACAGACAGCAGGGAGTGAATACTCCCTCCCTTGGAATGCAATATTGTGAAGTATAAATTTAAAATAACCCAACACTGGCAAATACACATATTCCTATCTCTCTGCCCTCCAAACTCCCAACATAGTTTCTTCAGAAAGTTTCAAGGAACTACATCCTTTGGTAAGTGAAAGGTGATTTCCCTTGCTTCAGCATATAAAACAAACTGAAGCTGCCCATAGCTTCAGTATGTATGTATGTATGTATTCTTCCTTCCTTCCAGAATTCCTTCCAGAATTCCTTCCTCCTTCCCTATAGTCAAACATAGACAGTGTGAGTAAAAAAGGGCAAGATTGAGATAACTTTGATTTATCCAACAGAGTACCCCACTGACAGTCTTGTTACTACAAACAAGATTGCATATCCCTGGACACGCCCCAAGGTGTGACTTCCAAGAGTCAAAAGAAGGGAAATCTACTGATTTTTCTAACAAAAAAATGTCAAAAATGTGGATTTTATCACTAATCTGTACTCACATCACCCCTACTGGAAAGTTTAGAGAATATTCTTGGAACTATGCTCTGCTATTTCCATCTACAGATCTAAAGAGATGGTATTTGTTCCCTTCAGGATATTCATGCAGGATAGGAAACAGATAATAATTCTCCCAACTGGAATTTAAGCCAAGTAGAAGTAAATTCCCACTGATTTTGAAAGTTATAAATACAAAAAGTGTGTTTTAATTTTGACAAGATGCATTAGGCCCCTAGTGACATCAGCCTGTCTGTCAATCTGGACAGCCAATGTGGAACATGGCAAACAGAAACTTCAGGGATGAGTCAAAAAAGCCAGGAAACAAAGCCAGCTACTCTGAAAACTAGAATAAAAACATCCTGCAAAAAACATTCAAAGCATTATTTCATAAAACCATGGCTCATTCTCCATGTATTTTTTTTATTTTGCTCTGTTCTAGTCATCTCAAAATGCTATGAAAATATAGGCACAAGCATATTAAAAATTTTTTTTTTTTTCTTCAGGGAATCACTCATAATAATTATAAAACAACAATGTCTTTTAGTAAAAGACTTACTTACCTACATCCCAGACACAAAAATGCATGGAATTTTTTTTTTTTTCAGAATGCCATTTCTATTGGATCTGGAATTTTCTTTCAGTCTTTTGTTTCTATCTGATTGCATTTGTTATACTGTAGGCCTTTTACCCCGTGGCGTATTTTTCATTGTTACTTTTTGTTTTGTGTATAAGAAAGGATTTTTATTCAAAATGCTAAGCTTAAACTTAATTCAGGGGTTTTTCTTGTTTACTCCATAAAAGCCTTTTGATCCGTGAAGTGGAAGAACAATGAAAATGTGTTTTTCACATCTTATGAAAGACTGGAACTATATGCCTTTCACATGCCATAAATTTCCAAGACTCTTTAAAGTGCTTTGGACAGCAGAATACAAGGATGGATAATTGATAAGGAAAACACACACAGATGGTTGTTGGTGTTCATTTTATCATGTTACTGAGATAAAACCTGTTAAAAATAATTATTATTATAGGAAAAATTTTAAGAACCTGCTTGTACTACATCCTGTCCATGACCCTGATTTTGCACAGATGCCCTTGTAGAACCATAAGTTCGCTTTATTCTTTTTTTTTTTTTTTTTTGCAATGACTTGAAGGTCATCTCACTTGTTTTTTTTAATTACCCATAAATAGTATCCTTCACATGCTTGAAAACCTACTAAGTGAGCCACTGAAAATATATAAGCCCGCCAATATATGAGGCAGATTGAAATGAAATCAGCACTAAAAATACTTACGTACTGTTAGTAGGGAAAAAAAACCCTATACCCTTATTAAAAAAATCAACTTAGGCAAACAGTACAAATTATTGAGTTTCAAAAATGATGAAAAGCAGAAATGAGAGGTTTGTCTGGTCCAGAAAATATTTACAATGCACTAAAACTATCACCATTTACTGGAATGCATTTCTTTAAGTAAATCTCAACGTAAGTAAATTTAATAATTCTATTCTGTAGAAAGCAGTTTCTTTGTTTCTTCATTTTGCTTAAAGACTGATACTGTAATTAAGCAAAATTCTGAAACACGGCCATAAAAATCTAATAATTTCCCTAGGAATTCCAAACCAAAATGGTTCATAGGACCAAAAATACAGTAAGCATAAGAATATTATTATTTCAAATGCATAGTTGTACTGGACTCTAGACAAGCAGAGATGCTATGTAGCCCTGGAAATTTTGATGCCGCCTACCACAGTGACACTGTAGTGACTGTAAAAAATGAAGGTGATGGCTATTTTCATTAATAGTTTTTTTCCTATTTACATGCCATCTGACTTGCTGGGAGGTCAGTTTCTCAACTCAAAGATACTCAGCTTTGCTAGGAGAAAATTAAGTGTTCAGCTGGAAAATAACTGAGGAGAAGTCAGTGAGGGAAATTACAGCAGCAATAATTACAGAAGAATGATGGGTAGTGAACATAGGGAAGGCACATTAAATATGAACAGGTTAAATTTAAGGTTGTTTATGATGTGCTTGCACTTTTGTTTGGGACCTGGGCTGGGGGCAGTTCTGCAGTACTCGAATAAGCTTTTTCTCTACATTTTCCATAAAAGCCAATAGCTGTCTGCCAGGACACTCTGCAGTTTTGCCTGTGTGTTTACCAGCTCCCCAGTTCTGGGAACCAAGCCTTCCTAATGCAAGGATGTGGTTAAAACCAGAACTTATTTCTGCAGCCTGCTGGATGGCCTGGAAAACTCAGGGGTGAGCTAACTCCCTAAGCGTGTCGTGCAAGCTGTATTAGTCAAAAATGCTCTCGACAAGTAAAAAGGAAAGCAATGCCCTGGCCATAAAAAAAGCTGAATTCAGGATTTTCAAAAGTGTGGTTCCAGGCAGGTACCACAGGGGTTGTCTCACTTGGGCTGCACTGGAAAAGTCACAGATCCAGCTCTGCAGGGTTAAAGGAAATCAAGGGCTGCACTGGGAAACTGGCGCTGCCTGTGGCTCACGTGAGTGTCTCACACACATCCATGCCAAGGGATCCAGTTTCTGCCATAGCCTGCATCTGCCAAGTCCCATGAAGAAAACAGCGAGATTTTCACGGAATTTGCGAACTTTACAAAACACCCACGGCTGTGAAGGAAATCTGATAGTGGCAGTGCTACTGCAGTTTAAAAGTTACCTTAATAAATCCATTTAAAGGTAAAGTTTTCTCTGAGGTGCCAGCCTTAAACCTGCAGCTTAATGTATTAAGGAAAAAATCCAATTTTCTTCTCATGCTTTACAAAACCCTGAAGACAAATTATGTCTTCATGCCACTTTTTCTACTCCCATGACTTCAGACTATAGTCCCAATAAAGCTCTACTAATCACCAACAGAATCAAATTACAAATTAAAACCCAGTGATTCAAACAAATCTCAAGACTACTTCAGCACAATAAAAATGGAAGAACCCTATTTCCACAAACACTCCTAACCAGGCTTTGGTCACAAACCAAAGGCTTGTCATTCCCTTTTTTGCTTTACCACTCAGCCCAGCTGTGGGGGATCACAAGGCTATAACCATTTCAGACGAGTCAGTGTAATATTGACTTTTGCCTCTGCTCCAGCTTATCCAGAAAGTGTCCTATTGATTTTGAAGGAATTATTTGTGGGCTGCTAGGCACGAGAAGAAAAACAAAGTGGATGTCCTGGTTGTGGATCTGAACTGCATACTCACTCAAAACTGACAATCAGGTTAATGTATTAATCTATTATAGCAAGTGTTGCAGGACCGTGAGCAGAAAACAGGCAAAAAACATTAATTACAAATGTACAACAGGGTTTGATCATCTCCACATCTACACAGACAACTATTACCACATGTAGCAACTTTTACAGAAGACTGTTCTACTCTCAGCCTGTAGTCAAAAGCACTCTTAAAACAACCCAATCTGACACATGCCAGTTAAAAATTTGATGAAACAGTGGTTTGTGAGTGAAAAGTCAGATTGTTTGTTCTTCAATAAAATCCATTTCTTTAACCTATATTTAGCACTCTGTTCACTTTTGTAAATTTTGCCTTGTCCCCAGCCCGGAACTGTCCATATTCATGGAATTCACAAGTGTTTCTTCAAAGGGGAGCTGACAGCTTGTGGATTGTGCTGATTCACTCGCTTCACTCACTCAACACATCTTCTGTCCACTCGCTTGTCCTGACTATTGTATTCTGTCAATAAATCTTTATCAGAATAAATTGTTTCGCATGACTGTCATCTCTCCCACTGGAATGGAAGTTATCTCTTGATTCAAGTGGTGTTTCCTCTCAGATACATCTACATTATCATCACCTTTATCCACCTCCCACTGACTTTCACTGCAAGCAAACACTGCCTAATATACTATAATTCCTCTAATGAAAAGACCTGAGGAAAAATTACACCTCGAGCAGGAGATGCTCCCCAAGGAAACATTATTTAATCAACAAAACTCCTAGGCCGCCACTCAGGTTTTCCTTGCTGAAGAATAGGTCCAATGCTGTTTTCTGCTCAAGCTGAGATGTAATTTTTTTCAGAAAGGCAGAGGATGTGGTGGGGAGCAGAGTTATGGTCTTGGGTTAGAACTGAGCACTGAAAAAAGACAGGCTTAGCACTCTGGTCAAACTTGAGGCCTCCTCTCCTTAAACTGAGAGCAGCCACTGACCTAAGCACTTCAGGAACTGGCAAAGAGTCATGGCAATAAGGAGGTAATATTTGCTACAAAAGGAAATGGGAGTCACCCAAAAAATTTATTCCCTCCTGAGAAACAACAGATAAAAATCAGTCTGGGGGGTTGGCAGATGGACAGATGCTGCAACAGGACTAAATCTGTTCTCAGATACTTGCAGATAAAATTCCTTTGTAAGGAGAATAAACAATTCCAATAGAGATAGGACAGCAGTTTGGAAGAAAATGTTTAGTTCTGCAGTTTTACAAAATGTTTCGTCCCTAGGTAGAACAGTTCCTTCCAATATGTGTGGGTCCATGAAAATGAACAGATGACTACATCTGGAGGTTGGCCTAATACTTCACCCTTTGAGGATAATATCTCCTTTTCAGTCAGGGCATTTTATCTGGTCATCAGCAGCCTTAAAACCCCTGAACCTTTGCCTTACAAAAACACTGGCCTGTCTTTCAAATATGGGTCCACCATTCTGCTAAGTAATGAAAATGTTTGTTTGATGGACTTTATTACAGTAGGGCAATCCGCATTTATTCCAATCCTGCATTTATTATTTATTAGTAACTTGCTATATAAAAAAGAAAAAAAAATATTTAAAAAGCACAGATCTTTATTTTGTATCATTGTACCTTTCCATGACTAAAATTAAAACCAAGTTGGGGGTTATGCACAAAATACAGATTAAGGCAGAATATCAGAATCTTTTACATAGGGAAAGCAACAAGAAAGCTCAGAAAGCCAGACCCCTCTCACTTAAAATGTTTCCAGCACTATCCACTGCTCTTCAAGTCAGTTTGACCTGTGCTGTAGCTCTTGAGATAAGGAAATCATGGACAGATAGCAACAAACGTCAGCTCTCAAGCTCAGAAGGACAATCGAGTGAAATCAGCAATTTTCTTGGATTTGTCCACACAGAACTGGATAAATCCCACTACAAATGTTCCTGTAGCACACACACACAAATATCCCCTTCCTCAGCCTACCCCACTTCTCCTAGGGCTACGCCAGTGATCCCAAACAACTTCTGGCAGTTCCAGGTCGCCCTAATGTCACACAGGAACCTTTAGAGGGTCATCAGCCTCTCCAGAGATCATTGCTCAAAGGTGCACAAAGATACACAAAAGGCTCTCTCAGCTTTGGTCCCCTGTGCAGCCACACCAGAAAGCGTTTTTGCTGTTGAGGCTGCTGTGACCAGCACTCAAAGGCAACCAACAGCGGAAGAAGCAGAGGAAAAGAGCTGCACATGTATTCAAAGTGAATTATATCAGACAGGTAAGAGAAATGGACACCAGAAACCCTGTGAGAGGAAGGGTTGTTTCCTAAGGCAGATTTAGAGGTTCCTGTCTCATTTAAAGCACACTTTCAGACTAGAAAAGTTCAATAAATAACAGTATTTTTGCAATCTATGCTGTCTAATGATTCACATTTCTTCTCCATGTTTGATCAGTTACAGAAGAGCTCAATATATAAGGTTTTCAGAAAGAAAGCATGTTTTGACAATTTATTTTGACAATTCAGTACATTAGATTAAGATCAGTCTTACAGCAACACTCTGCTGTGAAAGAACAATGGCTCTTCCAGTTTTATGCCTTATGCAAAACTTGGGTGTTTCTTTAGAGCTATATATGAATCATATGTAAGCATACACAAAAACTATAAAAAGAATGTAGTAAGTAATTTCAAAATGGTTAAATTCTTCCTCATGCCACCAAATATGCTGGTGGAACACCCCATCAGTTCCAGATGAACTGATTTATGATAGCACCATGCTTGAAAATTAAAAAAAAAAAAAAAAAGAACATTTCCCTTTTTCTTAAGGAAACATAAATGAAAGTTGTTAATTTTATAAGAATAACTTACTAAGTAAACTAGCAGTGTAATATCTTTGCAAGACTTCCAGCTCTCGTCTGTTTGTTAGAAATTTATATGGTCTATGAAATTTAAATTATACATACAGTTGTTTTTATTGTTGGCTAAAATACATTCCTTTCAACTGGAGAGTCACTAGCAGAGACCCACCTTGAACTTGATTGTAACAAAATATCTGGTTTTATGTTAGCCTCAAAAATACATTTTTAAAGACCTTACAAAGGGAACCACAAAGTTGGGATAAAAAATTGCAATTAATTGAAAAATTACTCTGAGAGACTGTATTTCAGCCAAAGGGAAGAAAAGATAATGATTTGTGGTTTGTACAATTCTTCTCCCCTCATCTCCTGCACATCTTACGGCAAAGGGAAAGGAGATGAAAGTGGAAGAAATTTGACCAGAGCACAGCAGAAAGACACTGAGAGTTCAGGGAGTGAAGAGTAAAGGGGAAAATGCTTGAGTCAGTGGCAGAGTGAAAAAGGACAGAGTTGTTAGGAAGACTTTGCTCACAGCTTCTAAATGTGACCTGGCACAATCAAACTTCACACATTAGTAAAATAAAAACCGGAAGATTTTCTTAAATGTAAAATTAAATTAAGTCTGTACTCCAGATACTGTGCTATCTGCATGTTTCTGAGCACAAAAAAATAGCTCATTAGTGCTGCTACGTGGGAACACTGTTTGCAAGTAAATGAAGAAAAATCAGGTTACACAGAGTAACCTAATAACTCAGAAAAAAGCCCTGATCAGAGAACAGAAGCCCAAGCACAGAACTGATGATTATCTGTCCAAAAGAGAGGACAACACCATGGAAAGAGTACAAGACAGGCAGAAGCAGGTGAAAACTCACCACTGGAGCAGTTGGGTCCTCCCCAGCCAGGCTCACACTGACAGGTGTTAGGAGCAATACAACGGCCATGGACACATTTATCAGCACAGTGAGCTGTCAGAGAAGGGAACAAAATAAACAATGAGAGACCTCCTACCACTAGGAAAAATATTCCTTAAAATATTCTCAAACAGTCCCAACCCAGTTCTTTCGTGTCTCAAGTACCTTTAGAAAGCAAACTTAACATCAGTGTATTAATGTTTGGTGGCATCTGTTAAAAATATATTTCACTTCAGTCTCTTCTATTTCTCCTAAGTTTGAAGACTCCAGCTAAAAATGTGTTCATATTACTCAAATACTTCTGAGGAAACTGTCCAAATGTAATGAAAAATGAGTCCAAGTATGAACCAGGTTGGAAACCCATCTGACCATGGTGCTGGGCAAGAGGCTCTGGTTGGCCCTGCCTGAGCAGGGAATTTGGACAGGGTGACTTCCACAGATCGCTTCCAAACTCTCTGAAGCAAACCCTCCCGCCAAGAAAAAGAGGGGAACTTCAGCAGGCATCCAAAGAAATGTTTTTTTGCAATGACATGGATAAAATAGATTTGCAACACACCAATATTTTAATATCAAATTTTCCAAATGATTGCACAGTTCAATTGAAGGATAAAGAAACAGTGACAGTGATTAAAGTGAAGCATGAGATATAAACCTTATGAATCACTGCAACCTTTATTCTAAGTGCTAAACAGGCCAGCCTCAAATTTATTCTTTTTTTCTTTTCTTATGATTTACAAGCACATTTCTAAGTTAAGTTTTACTTTGAAACAGACCTTCTGTTTGAAACAGCTAAGAAAAAGTTCAAATGGCTTTGACATCCAGCATTATCAATGACAGAATATAATACCCCCAAGAGGAAGAATATCTGACCAGCAACAATTTGCTGGCATCATATTAATCACAAAATACCCCTAACTTTCCAAAATACATTCACTGTAGTAATTTCCTTCAACTCTGAACAACAATAAAACTTAGAAAATGTGCACAGGATGAGATTTTTCTTTGTAACAACATTTCCAGAGAAACTAAAGCAGAAATCTGATTGCTATACCCATGAATACAAAGTTAACAAGGGGAAAAAGACAAAGTGGATGCTAATAAGAAGTTTAATGGGGCTACGTGTGAATCACTGTTGTTCTGAATGGACTGAAAATGGTATAGAATAGTTAGGAATTTAGGTGAAATACTTGAAAATGTTTTGGGTTTTTTCCTAATTAAAGATGATGATGCACATTGGTCATCTTTACATTTAGCGTGTCCAAGAAAAAGGAAAACACTGCAAAGATCAATCATATATAAAATAAAAAAATTTGATTATACAGAATCCCAGCCATTTACTGCTTATTTTTACAGCTTTTAGTTTTCATTCTCAACTTTTATTTCTAACAATCTTCTTTTCAGACGTGCATTAAATTGATCCCCATTAGAAATTAACAGGGATAATGATGATTTTTAAACATTTGATGAAGCAAGGCATTAACACAAAGTGTTGTTCTCTGTTTAGGTATTATGGAAAGACTGAGTTTAAATAATACATCACAGTTTTCCATTTGTCCTGTAACTTGACGTGAATCACTTGTATCTTTGAAGATTCTTTCCTAGTTAGTGCTGCCTTGGGCACTGAGGCCCTCCACAAACCAAATGTGTGAAAAACCTTGCCAGCAAAGCATGAGGCAACAGGAGGTCACTGTAAACATGCAGTGTGAGCACTTGTGTGAATAACCCAGGGAACGCAAACATGCTCAGCCCAAATTTATGAGCACTGAGCCTTAAATACAATGAGGCAACGCTCCACCACCTCCTCTGTGAGACAGCTGGAACAGGACAGGAAAATAAAAAAGTTACAAGAAAACAGACCTCTCTCCTTGCGCTGCCCCTCATGCCACGCTGAGCACACAGATTCACACTCTGGATATACATAAAAATCTATTCTCTAACCAAAGCAAATTTATTTTCCAGACGCCTTTTGGGCTAACTGATTCTTGGCAACTGAGACAACTCTTACATCTCCAAGAGCACTTGTAAAAAGATTATTGCAGTGCACATGGCAATGAGAGAATCGAGATTTGCTACACAGAGGTGAGGACAACATGAAAAGCACCTAGAAGAAGCTGAAAAGACATGAATGACACCAGGAACAGATAAACTACTTTCTCTTGGTTTTATGTGGAATTGTTGGACATGGTATTAAAAAAAAACAAACATATCCAACAGCAGGTGAAAAACTTAGCATGAAGGGTTTTTTTATACTGACCAGTGTGAAGAAGCACCAAAAACTCTCTGGCAGCAATTGCCATGTCTTCTTATTTTGCAAGGGAAACCTCAAGTATTGTATGAAAAGCAATCTAAGCCTACTCTTGCACATTTGCTTTTACATCTTATTTTCCCTTTTCTTTTGTGCCTTATTGTTTGTTAGAGTATTGTTTGTTACACTCTTGCCTTCATTATCTGATGTTACAAGAAAACTTGAAAAATGTATTTTTATCTTTGATGTAAGTTTATGCATGCATTTTAGGATCTTTGAATTTTCACTTTGAAAAGCCAGTCATAAACCACTAAACATAAAATTGAAACATTTTGGCTGTAATTACGCTCATAAAGTAAATGACTGCAAGATTTGACTCCAGCTTCCTCCAAATTAATTAAAACAAGTACTATGGTGGGAAAACAAATCAAATATCTATTAAACTACATTATAAATATGTTTGTTCAAATAAATCGTTCACTTTTATACTGTATGCTAGAACATACCCTTTGGTTGATCCTTTTTTCCCGTGCTTGATGGGTATTTGCTATAAAGTGAGTGATATCCAGTTATATTGTAAGGTAGATGGTTCATTTTCTATTTCATATTTTGAGGAAATTCAATAGGCATAGTTCTCCAATGTTAGAAACTAAGTAATGTACTCCAGTGTTAGAAACTAAGTGAGGTTAATGTTCAAGCTGCCAGGAACCATCTACCTTCGCTTGTGTGTCCATCTACAAGAAAGCCACTAGAAGATCTCTCAAAACCTTTGAAATCTTTCTTTCCAGAAACATGCTAAAAAAAATAAAAATAAAATTGCACTTTTTCAAAAAGTTTCTTATCTGTGGCTAAGCCCAGTATTCATATGCCAAATCTCCTAAGGATTGCCACTGATATTAGCAGACAAGTGGTAGGAAATTCCCTGGAGTAAGTAACAAATTTAGTCAATCACTCAGCCTGGGGTGGAGTTGCTAAGGCCAGGAGTAAGCTCCTTTATAGAACTTCACGGAATTATTACTCTGCCTTTGTATCTGCATATAAACTGCATTCAGATAATCTCAGAAAGTCCGTTGGGTCTAAACATAGGTACATGCACTGAAATTTTTAAGGGCAAAAATAACCACCTGAGGTCCAGTTAACCTACTGTCCTACAGAGATACTGGCAATAGTGAAGACAGAGGTCAGAGATTTGTACATTATTTCTATCCTCTATAAACTGGAGTTTTATGAGGACAGCACAAAGCACTCTTTGTTAGTGAAAGGTAATTACTAATTACTAACAGATATCTACATTCTTATAGAACAATCTAAGTACTGACGCCGTATAATATTGGAATTAAAATGAAAATAAAAATTCTTGTCAACCCACCTGAAGAGAAACTGAAATGAAACAAGTAATAAAACACAGATTCCTATAATTTTTGAGAAGAAGCAATGAAATTTCAATTCATTCAATGTTGAACCATACCAAAATCACCTACCAGTAGACTAAATTAAGAAGTCAAATGAAGGAACAAACAAACAACAAATTATCAAGAGCACCACAAAGATTTTAGCCTTTTAGAGACATCTTACATCCTCCATTAAGGAAACAAAATAATCCCCACTGCATGGAAAATAAAACTGCAGTAATGGAAATGCTCCAGCTGGAGATCATGGAGACTGAAGGTCTCTCTCTGCCTTCCAAGGGACAAAAAATGCAAACTCAGCTACACTGAAGGATCAATATTTTCACACATAACTTAAAGTCTGAGGCATTCTACAATCACTTCAGAAGTCAGAGCAGATATGTCCTGAATATCATCATCTGGCATATTTGTATGTAATAACAGGAAAAATTATTATATCCAATGGGATTTGAATTTTTCAGGTTGTGAATATCATGTTACAACAATGAATTTACTACATATGCTATAGCTATGTAAAAGCTGTGGTCACATAAGAGAATCATCACACTTCTCAACGAATGATGAGTCAAACTGCAACACACTTCAAAAAGTATTCTA
The DNA here is from genome assembly GCA_034509425.1 of Eopsaltria australis. Taxonomy (NCBI): domain Eukaryota; kingdom Metazoa; phylum Chordata; class Aves; order Passeriformes; family Petroicidae; genus Eopsaltria; species Eopsaltria australis. The sequence continues at coordinate 496,366 of JAVTVJ010000988.1, forward strand.
CCTAATAAAAAAATTAAATATCATTATTCATACATGCTGTATAATAACCAAATGTAGTCAGAAATTGGTTCTTCTAAGACTACTACATACATATTACAAACAAAAAGGCTAAAATAATTGTCAATCTGATAGCAGATGTATAAATTTTTTAAAAAATATTTTGACCTTGCTTTTGCACGTGCAGAAAATGTTTTGAATCAAAGCTGTATTTTCAAATGCTCTCAACAAATACCATTTTAAGACCTCCCTAGGACTGCTGAAGGCCACACAAGAGAGAGAGAAAGAACTGAGCCAAGGTTGCCACCAGATTCTGGACACAAAATTTCCCAATTTTGGATTAGATGAGGAGAGAGGGGTGTGTGCCACCCAAAAAAAGTTGTGCTGAGACTTCCAAACAGTTGTTATAGATCTCTGTATCTCCAAGAGAGGTTCAGCACGAGGATCTACTGGGGTCTGTTCCAAGGAGAAAAAAACCTCCATTTCCCTCCTGGTTTTAAACCTTGTGTTTATTTACTGTGTTGGACAACCCACTGATGCTTGCACTGTGCATTTTCCATATGATCATTAATTAGAACCACATCAAGGCTGGCCACCTAGACATCTGAAATCCAGTTAGTCTGTGACTTGCATCAGCACAACCCCAACTGGCTTCAACGAGAGCTGCACATGTACCACTGATGAATAATTGAGTTCCTGCAACTCAGCCTACATGAGTCACCCATCAGAGGGGAGTCACACCAGTACAGTGATGGATGGATGGAATTTCAAAGAAAAACAAAAGCAAAGAAAAAAAAAAGCTGAACTTACGGACACATATCTCCCTGCTTTCATAGAATCCAGGGCAGCACTGGGATTTGCGCCTGTACATCGTTTTCTCACCATGTCTGTAGGCAGTACGGTAACTGATCCTAAAGAATGGAATGAGTGTTTGTCATATACCTTGGGTTCAGAAACAACACAGGATATATTCTTACACATTTTAAAAAACATTCAGGTGTCATAAGAAAAGAGGAAAAAATGCTCAAAGTGGTCTTGATATATCTGCTGTTGAGTTCAAGAGTCCAATGGGTTCCCTGACATGCCTTAGGTTCAAGGGTGGGTCAGAAAGCAGGAAAAGGATGGGGACTTTCTCACTTGTGATGGCTCATACTTATGGGCATATTCCTTTGAGGAAAATGCTCTTTACAGATGTCACCAGTTTTTAATCTTTCACCCCTTGCTTGCTTTCTGCTTGCACAAGAAGTTTCTTTTAACAAATCATTTTGCTTCCCTTCCAAGAAGTATACGCTTCCCTCAGAATACAACACTGCAAGTAGCAAGGGGTCCCCATGATATTTCTGAACAAATACACCTTGCAGGGTCTGGGGAATTTAGTTTTTCCCGTGCTGTTTGTTTTCTGTTAGCACTCCATGGGATGGTACAACCCAACCTGCCAATAAAACATTTCCAGGCATTTTCCAGTTGACACAGGTCACAGCAGTTAGACAGGCTGGACACTACAGTTAAAAAGTCCTACATATCAGGCTTGATTTTTAATCAGGAATCTTAACAATATCACAGACTGACAATATTAGGATTCATACATCACCTGTGTCGCGTGCACTTGAACCAGTTAAGGATATCAGTGCAACTAGTGTAGTAAATCTGATCAAAAGGATGTGGATATGACTCTTGCACTGTAACTGAGTAACTGGGGAGAGACAGAGAGAAAAAAGAGAGATCATCAATAAGTCCTTTTAGTACAGTCTCATTTAATTAGGTCTCTTACAGAATCCTGTTACAGAATGGGAAAAAATATAACAAAACACTCATGTCTAAAAAAATTGAGACAGAAAGCTTGCAAAGAAAAATAAGCATGCAGAGAGTCATCATGTTTGTACTGTGTAACAAATTTGATGAAATTCCACTACTAGACATTTAAGGAAAAATAATGTAAGCCTAAATTTTTTTTTAAACCAGAGCACCTGTATCTCAAATAAGCAGCAAATGGAAGTAGTGTGTAGTACATGTTCTCCTGTGGAAACTCTTATTAATACAACTGGATAATTGGACAGCTAGCTAAGGAGCCAGAAAATGAGGTTTCTTCTGTTATCACTCAAAATAGAAAAACAGGACTTTATGAGAAATTTCTTGTAAAAACTGTATCTGTGCCTACAGGAAGACATCCAATGCATTTAGATACTGAGTGAATGTTAGCACAGAAATATACCTGAGCAGTAATTACTAAAAAATGACATTACAGGCATACCACCGAACAGTCTATAAAGCAATCAGAAATTAATAAATACTGAAGACCATACTTTATTTTGCTTACTGGATAATTTCTAACAGAGAACCGCTCACACCACACCCCCAGAAATACTATACGAAATCCTACTATTATTTTTTGCCAAATTACACAATTATACAGTGCCCCAGAAATAAATCTACGCTGAGAGACTCCAAAGCTGTCAGTAGGGCAAGAGGAGCAGAGCCCTGTCGCGAAAGAGGAAAATATTGAATCATCCTAGAAAACTCTTGGAGAGGCTGTTTGTGCTGGCAGCCAGTCCTGGATTGCGCAAGGGAGCTTGAAAATACAGGAATGCGTGGCCAGCTCCTGCAGCAGGACTGATTCCCAGGATCAGCCAAAACATTACAGAGCCTGCCCAGCTCTTCCTCACTTCCACTCACATTCTCTCTGACCCCTGAGCACCCACTGCAGGGTGACAGCCACAGCCTCCTCATCCTGCTGTCACCTCCTGCACCGAGGGGAAGCACATCCAGAGCTACTCATCCCTAAATGCACACACCCTACTCCCCATTTTCCTGCATGAAGGCAAGCAGCCCTAATCTAGCCAGCTGTCCCAGCACAACAAAATATCAGTGGGATGGATGCTGGCGCTTGCCTGAGGCTCTGCTCTCTTAGCTTGAGGCAGGGCACTCTCTACCCCTTCTCGCAGCTCATTTGTAAAGACCATTTTAGTATTGACAGAGGTTTATTAGTTATTTAAAGCATACAACACTGCCAGTGACTGCACAATGGCAGTCAAGAGCTTCTATCTGGGACTTTACCCTTTCATAGTTCTGTCCCTTTGTCACCTGCTTTGGGCAGCAGTGTGAATGTTCCATTAAGTTTATTTGGAGTTCAGCCCTGTTTCTGAGACACAGCAGAAGAAGAAAAAGAAGTTCATGCAACAAAATGGGCATGGTTGCTAGATTCTTTTTTATGAATATTTTTTCTTCTGCAGACTTTGATTGGCTTGTTTTAAAATACATTATGCAGTGCAAATAGTTGTATTTGGGGTTTCTTTCCCATTTTGCTTTTGCTATGTTGCTGCTTCCCCCAAAACCACCTTTATCTACAGAAACTGTAAACAAAGCACACACAATATAGTGCAGTATTCCGTAACGTACACAAATGCCTGTCTACTATAAACAGATATTAAATACAGTGACTAGTTCATATACACATTGTTGTATGAACTGTACACAATAGTTGAGGCAGAGGTGCCAAATGCTTCACATGGTGCTCAGGTAAATTCTCAAGAAAAGTCCTTAAGTGTTGTTTTGGTTTATTTTAAATACAGAGACTTTATTAAAAAGTAAATACACGTTTCAATTTTCTTTGTAAAGATTCAGCCATAACAATCACAGATAAACGTACCGTGGCTTAGCAGAACTCCCCATGATTAAGCATAAAACACAGTTTACATTAAGTGCAGGAAATACTGATGTCCTCAAGTGAACTGTGAAAATTAATACTTTCTCATGGACCAGCTGATCAATTACAGGCTCAACAGTTATAATGAGACCAGGAGTCTTGTTTTCAGTGTCATAACCTTTACGCAAGGCAAGAAGTTCAGCAGATGCTTGAGGTTCAACCTCTCCAGCCCACTGTGACATTTTGCAATTCACATTGAACTAGATGAACAAACAGGACAGCTACATTGATGATGAATTTCATTTTGCATGTTATAAATTTTTGAACCTCATCAAAATAATTAAACAACAAATCTTAATTCACATCCTGTGAGTGCTGAATAGGAGAGAATCAGCATAATCAAATTTGGTCAGATTCCAGTATGGTTAATTATATTTTGCATATGTAAAACTTCTTTTCACCTAAATTGGAAAGAGCTATTTTTACTCATTTCTTGTACCCAGATAGTTGTGTAACATTGCTGGCACCACCGTAGTGGTTTTTTGCACCCTCATCCACAAAGCAAAGGTGACTGCATTTCAGCCCACTGTTAAATAGTCTTTTACTTAACCATGAACTCATCTGCCCATGCAGTAAAGTGAATTTTTTCCTCACTTTTAAACTCAGCTAAAAGCTTTCCATAATATGAAGTGTGCCAAGTAAAGCAAAGCAAAATTATTGCATCAGAATTTACGTCACTTATTTTCCCAAAAGGAAAGTATTACCTTTCCCAGTGGCTACACACATTGGGATCTTCCAGATTCAAAGACAAAGCTGAACCCATCCAGTGGTACAAGAGTATGACAGGGAAGCCAAAAAGGGAGTTGAAATGAAGAACCATCTTTCCAAAGCGATGACTGTGAGGAAAAAAAAATTGTAATAAATTAATAATATCATACAGAATATAAAATAACTAAAAATGTTGACTCATCCCTAATCAATCTAAAGCAAGGGGTATTTCAAGGAACACACACTCCTTGCCCAGCAGCAGTAATACCATGCCCATTTTGGAAGAAGAGCCCGATCGGAGTAGTTTCACATGAGGTCAGCTGGTGGACAAACGGCATTTCAGAGGTCCCACTGTCCCCTCCAGCTGCAGCCACCCAGGCTGGGTGTGCTCAGCCACACTCTGCCCACTCTGAGAGGCAGAGCTGAGTAAACTAAAATAACTGGAATAAAAGCTGGCAATTGCTCAAGACCACAAGAGTGGAGAGGTTCAGCTGTGACAGCACCAGGAGCCCTGCAAGACGCCCATTTTCAGGAAGGATTTGTGTCCCTCCACATGCTCCCCACATCCAATACAGCCTCAAATGTCACCCTTCACTCTCACTGCTCTTTAAACTTGAATCCCCAAAATTTAATTCCCCATCCTCTGCCATCTGTACAGTTTCCAAACGGAATAAACATTCATTAAAAAAAGCTGCTGTAGCAACATGATGGTCTAAAAAGATTATCCTAACACTTTAGTAAGCAAATTATTTTAATTTGCATGCTGAAACACTCTTAATCCAACTGGTCATTAATACACAAATGCCAGAATGAATGCTATTAACACGTAATTTGTTTATAATGACTTGAGCTGCGTTTCTGTTTCATTGAACATTTGACCTTATTTCCTCACTTACACACAAATCCTAACATTATGTGGCTACAGAGATAACAAAAACATGAGATCCTTGAGTCTAATCCATGGTATAATGAGAGAATAATTCAATATAAATATGTTTAATACGAATATTTTTTAAAAAGTAAATTAATCCAGAAATAGAAATTTGTTACTTTAAATATTGTCGAACAGAATAAAGCCAACGACATCAATTACTTTATTTTATGAGAAAAAAGCCAAAGGGCCATGAAAAAAATAATAAAAAAAAAAGAGACAAAATAGTCTTACTTAACTCTTACTTCTGAAGACAACATAAAAAAGGTCACAGCACAAAACTGTTTTATTTAAGATATCTGAGAATACAGAGATGATCCTATTTTGCTGAACTGTTCTTGAAAAATCAGGCTACGGAAAGATACTTCGTGGTCTGTGACTTTTGCTCTGCATGCAGCAAAGTAGTCAATGTGCAGTTATTTAAAGAGCAGCCAATAATTCCAGTGAAGTGGTGATTTCATTGAAATCAGTCACTCTGATTAAGCAGACTGTAAATGGTATATCCTTTTTTCTTTTTATTCTCAACTTCAGCAACTTTCCTTTTGCAGGATACATTTAACAAAATTTAATAATAAAAAAAAATTTGCATGAACCCCCTAGAGTAAAACTTGATTGCATTCCAGATCTTTTGCTTAATTATTAGGGAAAATCAAAACAGAAAATCAGTCAGCTCATTAGCATTGCTGAAGTGTTGATATTAGCAATAAAAGATGTAGATGACTCATTTAACTCTTGCTGCCTGTGGTTTGCATTAAGAAAAACTGTTCAAAGATTCACTTCTCATACCATATATTGCTCAAATTATCTAATCCAATAACACAGGAGTATTTTCAATACCTACACGTACACGGAATCTGTAGTTTAAGTACTGAAAATGATCCATTTGGGGAATGCCTTCCCTGTGCAAATTAGTGATTAGTACATATATGACAAAGAAAAAAACCCCAACAAATTTAAGCTAATTGTTGGTGTTTCACCACCAGTACTTCCTTCCACAGCAGAACACTAAAATCTTACTTCCTGTTAGCTTTTTGTACAGCATTTGAGGCAAAATCTTTTCAGGCAGGTCCAGTGTCTGTTCAGACTTCTCTGTTTCCCTTGACTTTAATCCAAGCCCATGATTTAAAAATGTTAACAGGAAAGCAGTAGATGAAACAACTGTAGAGTACTTCCATAAGTCTCTGTACACTAATTAACTTTAATTTAACTAATTTAACTCATTATCTATTTATTATATCAAAAAATTAACCTGCTCACCCAAAGGGTTATTATAACTAATAACAAACTCATATCAAAATGGTGTAACAGGTGTACAAAATACACTCCCATAAATTACAGGTATTCCCCTAAAATGCATTTAAACATGAGCAGCTATATGAACTGCATTTGTTTCACTAGAAAAATCCTGTATGTGCACTATAAAAACACAGCTAGTTAATCATTAATACCCAATATCTGAGATTTTTAGGCACTTTCTCTGCTTCTACTAGCTGTGTTGACAGTTTTTATTTGGTTTGGGTTTTTTTTCCCATGTAAAGTTCAGGATCAAAACCAAAGAAAGAACTTGTAACTGAAAAAATAGGCAAAAAAATGCTTCTTCTCTATGAGGTGAAAATTAAGACATATTTACAAATTCATCTCTCCACCCACCCAGAGCAGAGTCATAGGCAAAACTGAGGGCACACATCTCTCCCTCAGATTTGTTGTAACAAAAGGTAAATAAATGCAGGTGGAACTGGTGAGAGGGTAGGGGAAGGTATGAGGGTCGTCATAAAAGAAGTGAAGGTTGCTCAAGGCTGCAAACAAGTATTTTTTGGTCAGCAAAATCAAGTGCTGCCAGAGAATTAACCAGGATTAGAACTGCATGAGCAACAGAGAATAGTATGACACAGTTGCTAACATGACATAATGGACCCAAGACCAAGGGAAATGCTGATGCAGCTTTGCCATTACTGTTGCAATAGCATTTTTACTATTGAAACATGAAAAATGCAGCAGGAATGGGCCATTTAGTTAGAAGACAAACTTCAGAGTAGTGAGAGCCTCTAACTACTCTGTTGTGGCATCTCAAAGGTTTTACAGCACTAAAGTCCTGCTTTCCTGCAATGATAGGGCACAGGGACATCAAAATGTTTTCTGAGCTGCAAACCCATGGGCTATTCCTAACTGCACTGACATGGCATCAGCTTATTGCAGCAAGTGCTGCTGCTGCTGCAAAAAAAATCTTCTCTCTGTCCATCACAGTTCTGTTCAAATTTCAGACTGAATTGCAAACAACACAGTCATGTCTGCAGGGCCTCTTGCAGGTGTCTGCCTTCACTCTCTCCAGAGCACCCCACACAGACTTGGTGACTGCTACCTGCAACTGAAAATTACAGCTCCATGTGAGATAAAAGCATTTTTCTAAACATTTTTTGGTGAAGAATTGTTTGATCTTTCACTTCCTACAGTCTTTTTCATAACACTCTTCACTCCTGAGACTCAGTTCCTCTACCAGGGACACAATTTGCTTATAAAAACATCTCTCTCACAAGTGATGTCAGGCAGAGCAAAATTTGAATCTGACCTAATCTTGTCAATGATGATTAATCCCATGTTAGCATCTGTGAAAAAAAATCCCCACAACTGATTGCTTTTATCGATTACATTAGAGAATTAATGGATGAAGAGCAGAAGGCGGTTTCCCTTTGGAAATCAGTAAATCAGTTTGACACTTTGTCACATGAAATCTCACTCATAAAGCAAACACGAAATAACCTGAATTAGGAGCATTATCACACAGACCTTAGGCTGGCTGAAGATGTACAGTCACAGCAAATGGAAACTGACTGGTCTTTTCTCATATCTTCAAAATATGTCACTCCAAAGGCAGCATTGATTGTCACCGTCAAGTGGAGCTCAGGACAGACCAAGTTGGCAACGCTGAGGCTCTGCCTGACAGAAAATGTGTGGGATCTGGACAGCCAGCATGAGAGTTTGCTAAAGGATAAACCAGTAGTGCCCTAAACTGAAGTGCCTTAAATTTTCACACCATCCACGGTTGGAGATTATAAGAGCCCTCCTTGATGCAGTTTAATCAGTTCTGACCCTCTTCACTTGTGCTGCTTTTCTTTCAAACCCCACTGTGAAACAGACTGACACATTTGGAGAGCCCAAAGGTGTTGAAGATGGGCTAAGCACATGATGTGGGAAAAACAACTAATTTGGACTCGTGCCTGAAGAATTACCAAATTGGAGGCTGAGTGTGCTGGGAACAAGCCTCCTTGATGGTGACAGATGTGCTGCTACTTTTTTCAAGTTACATTACTAAGAAAAATAAATCAGTAATCAATTACCATTTTTCTTCAGTTAATAGATTAGGTCATTTTTACTTTTCAGTCTCTCTTGAATTATCAGAGGCTTCTAAGAAAATGAGGTTTATGTAATCACAGTGTTTGTCTGTGTGTTCTGGCCTCATGCCCAATAATTTGTAAATTTATTGGTCATTTAAACTGAAAGCAAGAGAAGGGATGAAGTCTTCAACTGTGGAGTTCCAGAGAATCCAGTGATAATGCACAAGTCTGGAGGAGACCAGGCTTTATTTGCCCCTAAGTGATGGAATTACCAGTTTTGAAAGCTACAGCACCACAGTCCTTTAACTATAATTTCACAGAATGCATCTCTCTGACATTCCTACTAAATCGAAATGCAGTAATACATGATCTAATATTAAATGAAAGCACCCTTCAAACTGTATTCAACCTGTAAACTGGAGTAAATTTTGGAGTTAAACTGTATTTTTAATTTTTTTTCTAGTTAAATACAAAGATTTTCTGGTGGAAACCTGGAGAGGTTGGGAGCTGTCACAGTGCACATTGATTTGTAAGCACCAAACAACCTCCTGGATTGTAATTACAAGCACAGAATGAAAAAAGGTAACTGCAAACATGGGAGGAAACAGAAAACTTTACTACCCAGAAAATACATGGATTTGCACTAGTAATGCCCCATGGTTCCAGATAGAATGGATGGATGTCTGGATAGCATGGATCATGCTGCAGCACAGACCCAAAAACAATGGAATATTTCAATAAGGTCCTCAAGGACTCTGTCCTTCCCTGCAGAACACTCAGCAGTATCTTTTACAATACCTGTTCTTACTGCAAAAGATGACATGAGAGTTTCCTCTAGGAACTGTCCTCTTGAAAAGCAAGATTCTCTTTGGCCCGCTGACTTCACTTACTGCTATTCAGTGAGAGTTTCTGTAGCTGGTAAGCTGGCAGAGACCATATATCCACTCATCAGTCCTCTTCTCTCTCAAATTAGCATTAAAAGGGCAGGCAAAGACAGTTCAGTGGAAGTCAAGCCTACACAAGACAAGGAGGCATGGTAAAGACCAATGCCAGCATGCCAGATACTTTGCAGATGGACTCATTATTATTCCTCAGAGGAACGCTGCCAAACATCACAAACATGGGGTCACTTCACTGTAGCTGTCATTGTCTGCTAAATTAGGGCCCTTTCACTTGACAGTATTTCCCATTTTTTCAAGCAGATAGCAAGGACAGGTGTTGAACCATTAAGGTTACCTATAGCACATGGCAATGTATGCTTAAAGATTATTTCCATGCAGAGTCAGCAGGATGAGCTGTTAACAAAAACCCTTTGGCTAAATTGCTGCCCCTTTTTTTTCCCACCCAGATGAAAATTTGCCAAATAAAGGCAGTTAAAGCTGCGTAGAATCCAAACCAAAGTTTCTGAAAAGTACACTTTGAGCAGATGAAATAGCATCTTGAACATATAGACATGCTTCTTTCACACAAGACATTTCAGGTGAAACATAAAAGCTATGTCAGGTCCATCCACATATGGCACATCTCACCCCCAGGCATCTTTCCCGTGATGGATGCTGGGAGTTAAAGAGTTAGTTCTCAGCAGAAAAAGAAAATAATGTATCATTTAATAGAGTCCATACACAATAGGCTTAAGACAAAAGTCATATCCACAGAGACAGTCTTTTTCTCCCCCCTCCTCCCCCTTTCTCTTATTTTTTGAATTAATATATTTTTAAATATTTTTTCAAATAATGTACTCCTTACTGAAGCACCTCTTTGTATTAATCCCAGGTCTATTTTAATAGTACAGGTAAAGTAAAAACGGCTGAAGGCATGGGTTTGAGGAGAATTAATTCTGAAATTAGATACTACTAGCATACTATGAAAGCTTTATTATAGAGTTACATGATGGAGATATCTGTACCAAATTTTTGCATAGTCTCTCAGCCATATAGCATCTAGATTTCTGATACTCAATTATTTTTTTTCTAATGGGAATCATAAAAAAGAACGTTGCATTAGTGGATGTAACTGAAAACTTTGTGGTTGCTCACAAGTTGCCTGGGACAATCCTGTGGTTGCCTAAATACACCAATGCCCTGGTTCCACCGCTGTGGAAATTATCATTCATGGTTTTACCCTCTCTTGGCCAAAGTTTCTGTGACCCCTCTTTTCCTATTACCAGCCTTCCAGACATCGTGTCACATCTAGTTTATTGCCAGGATATAAAAGACTACAGTCAAAGGACTCAGATAATTACTTCAGCTTCCTATGCAATTTAGGATCAATTTCAAATGTGCCTACCTTCCTTTAAAAGTCTTTTGCTTTTCAGCCCTCTTCAAAAACAGCCTCTGTTTCCTTCCCTCTCCCATCACATGCGTGTTCTCTTTTTTCACATACATTTTCATCATACATTAGATTTTTCTCTTTCCTAGACACAGCCTCCGTTATCACTGGCAAAATTCTTCAGTCTGCAGCTCCCTGCACTTGTCTACTTTCAGTGGACTCTTTCATTACGAAAATCAGACATATGAACTCCTGCATTTGTTTATAGCTTGTAGTTGCTAACAAGATGCTATAGTTTGTGAAAAAAAATTGCTGGCAACTCTGCTACTGTGCCTTTGTCCTTGTAAATCATCCAGTAAAATGCCATTTTGCATGTAACATCCAACAGAAAATAAAGTTGTCTTTCCAGCTAGCTCCTGTCTTCATGATTTACACTACACGTTACACTCCTGTAAATCTTTATCACAGCTCACAAATCTCACTTTTCAAATGATCTGCTTAAAAAACCAAAAGTAATTAATGCTGATGCCATCTCCCCTTAACAGCTTCTAAAATATTTCAGTGCATTACCGATGAGTTTTTCCACCTCTAGCAATCAAAGCATCTGTGATTCACTGCACAAAGCCTCACACGCCAAACCACCCTACAAAGAAAATTCGAAACATTTTAGCAGAAGAATGCGGAACACAAAAGTGTTTCCTTTGACAGTTCATTCACTCACTTCTACCTTTTACTTTGGTTATTTGCAGAGGTTGGAATGGATGTAGCAGTCCTGCACTCAAAGGGGAAAACGGAAGATCATAATTCAAAACCAAAAGTGAATGGTGAATTCTAGTTTTTTAAACAACCCACAATTAAAGGGATAAATCCTATCTTTATTTAAGTCTTGAAGAACTTCTGCCTTGAAGAACTTCCATAGGAATTACAACATAACCTCAAGAAGCCTATAGAGTGAGCAACATGCAAAAATGTGTTTTCACAGATTACACCTTCACAAACATTGATACAAATTTAAAACCATGTTTGTAGTTGTGGAATTCTAGTGCTATAGAATGCCAGCAGAGAAAAAAATAAAATTTCCTGGAAAGAAATTCAACTTGCCAGGTGCCAGTGGTGTCTGCAAGTTTTCTGCACACTGAGGATATATAAACATGCAGGTGAATGTACACAGGCACAAACTGGTTCAATGCACACCCAGAGCACCAGCTGAAGCTGTAGGACAAGATGCTGTGCTTTAGGGAATAAATAAAACCTCCAAGAAATAAAACTGCTACCAATGCTTGAAGCAGGCAGTAAAAAATCAGATTCTTTCTAAGAATGACCAAGTAAAAGCTTTGTATTTCATGCCTTTTATACTAACAGAGCAATTTGATATCAAAGCTTGTTGTTCTGATTTATATCAGTCTCAATTTTCTCTTACCATAAATTTTAGGACTCATATATTAAATTCTTCGATTAATTTCCTTAAATGATGAATCAAAGGCCTTTTTAATAAGAGTGCCCAATACATCAGTAAAAGAAACTAATGATGGCAAATGCCTTAGCAGCTCTAACAAGCCTAAGATAACTTCTTTTGGTTGTTATTAGTACCGTTTTTCAAAAAAATTTCTCATACTTTAATATGTTAATTTTTCTGGGTTACACATTATCTGAAACCTTTTAAAATGCCTGCTGTTAATTTCAGCTGAGGACAGTGTCATTTGAACCCAGAAGGATCAAGACCATGTTTTTATCAACTTGAACACAAGGCCCTAAATCCCACCAAAATATCACCCTTCAGGACATATGTTGACTTCTTTAAGCCTGTACCTCTTTGCAGTATGCAAAAGGACAGCAGTAGCACAAGCACATATTTGTCATACAAAAATGGTCTGTTCATATAATTGTCTGACAAAGCACCTTTAGTAACAAGGCACCCTATTCAGAGATCTAATTTTTGCAGACATTTGTATGCCAAATTTAAAAAAAAAAACCAACTCTATGATGGTGGGTTTAATGAGGTACTCTGTTATTCTCTGTAATAAAAATTAAACAAGAGAGACAGAATTCTTCAGCTTAATTGCCACATCTGTTATTAGGCACTTCACTTTGATTGACTGGAGTGTATGTGTCAGAGACTCTGCCAGAAAACAGGCAAACTTTGTAAAGTAGACTTATAACTTATAGCCCAACTGGCACTAGCAGCATCTCTGTTACAGCTTCTGCTGCCTCTCAGTTAAAATTACAGGAACGTTGGCCTTGGTTCAGTCATTCATTAAAAATTAAAGTAAGTACTGCAAATTGCGCCTCCTTTTTTCTTTCTTTCTTAGAGATAAAAGCAGTCCCTATTTTCAGAAGGAAGAGCCGTGGTTATCTCAATGTGTGAATGTGGCATCTTTCATTAATGGGTGAGAAACATATAGGCAACCCAGAGTTTGAAAATTGCACCACATGAAATTCCACATTCAGTGGAGCATCTGCTGCTTTATTTTGCCAGCAGATGAGCAAAGGGCTGAGGGGACAGTGACAAACAGCACAGCATTTGCAGAGGCACTGGACAATCACAGTGAGAGAGCTCCTAGGAATAGCAGCAATAAAATGGACACTCTCCTCTGATCTGCATGGAAACTTGGGATGAAACCTGAACTCACAGAGCTGTTTTCTCTGAAATCCACAGATCACGACAACTGGTGAAAACCTCAGGTACCTTGAGCTGATCAATAACTGGTTTTATGACCAGCTGATCTTCTTTTGGCTCTAGAACCCAAACTCTTAGCATCTACCACCCTGACATAGCAAAATGACACTTTCTCCCTCAACCAACTTCTTTCTTCCAATTTCACACAGGCTTTTTACCAAGAGCACAGAAATGTATGTTGCTATTGTCAGCATGAAGACAGACAGGCCAGCTGCAGTATTGCTGAAAACTACTTTTTATCCACTTCATCCAGTAAGGAGCAAGGGATTATCTGACCTTCCTTACCAATTTTCTCTGCTGCTCCAGAGTGCAAAGAAAGGTAGGAATATGTGTGGAAAAGGAACAAAAACTGCACCAGTATCCATTGCACCCTCTCCTGAAAGGCAGAAGGATGCTTTTGGGTTGGAAGCACAAGCAAAGCTGTCCACCATGGGCTGGGCAAATGATGGGCATTTGGCCTGACCCAATCTGTCAGCTGCCCACTGAACTAATCCATGTATAAATCTTTCTTCTCTCTGGAGGGCAGATTGGGACACTCCGATTCTCCCCCTCCAGGAGAGTAAGTGACTGATTTTTGGAAGGAGTCTGCCATGATGGGTGAGACGAGCCAGGGCAGATGCTCTTTGTCACCATTTGAAGGTTTTTGTTGCCCCCTCAGGAGTTCAAGGCTGCTCCATGCTACAAGGGGATCCAAAAAGTTTCCATGTGGCTCTCTACTTTGAGATCTCTTTTCTTTTGGAAATACCTGTTTTTCCTCAACCTAGTGAATATAGCAAAAGATAGGACTCACTTAGGCACATTTATTTTAGATATACTTTATGTAGTGATCTCACATACTGTAATTGACATAACTCCCTACAAGATCTACAACACTTCTTCTAACACTGCAAGGCCTTTTGTTCTTGAGGCTACTCTTAATAACCACACTGTACATGGAAAGTATTCAGCTCCTGTCTAAGTGCTTCATCTTGTTTCACAAAACAAATCAACAGCAGAGATGAAAACAGAATTTAGGTCTGCTAGTCTCCATTTTCAACCCACCCTCAGGACTCATGTCTCCAGTGCGATACTCTGCCGTGATGGCAATGACATGAGCATTGTGCTTATGGTACTAACTGGGTGTAGCAAATCATGAAATAGAGACTACTGAGTCTTAAATGTTTACAAAGGAATCACCACACCCAATGCCACGACTGAGAGAATTTTTTATAGATTTGGGTCACCTCTGATGATGCCAATAATGCCCTCTTGTAAGCCTGCTTTTTCACTTCTTTGTTTTTTCCACTTGTGTTCTTGTTGGAAACAACAATGAAGACAAACACAAACACATGTCTAAGAGACAACATCAGTGTGCTAAAGTTTGGCTATTTCCCTGGAGACAGGCATGCAACAGAAAGCAGGGTAATTTTCAAAAGTCTATTGAGAGACTCCCACAGAAGAAGAAGACAAAGTTTAAAAAGTGTGCAATCTAGAGGGCAGGCTCCAGAAATGTTACTGAGTGGCACTAGACATTTTTGGAGCGACTGCAACGGACTTCTACTTAATTCCAAAAAAACGCCTTGTGTAGACCAAGAGGCAGCAGCAACCTCAGACTTTCTTCACAACTTGTCTCATTGCTAGATGAGAAAGGGCATTTCCTCCCTGCATCCCGGCACTACTTCAGCAAAAAAGCCAAAGAAAAATCTCTTCTGTGAAGCTGATTCACCATCAAAATAAACACTGAAAGGTTGGCAATCTGCAAAAGCACAAAAAAATCTTCTGCGTATTAGTGGTGCAGACCAGAACCCCAAATCACTGCATCCTTTGAGGTTCACTTACCATGAATGCATATCCTGGCTGTCATTATTCATACATAATGCAAGTTGGCACAAACTAGTGTTCAGCAAGACAGAATGCAGCGTATCTAAAAAGTGCATTAAAGTTGCAGAGGAACAATATTGTTCCAGAGATGAGATTAAGTCTCACAGCTCTCTGAAATGGGTTATGGAGATGGAAAAATCTACTGACAAGCAGTGGGGATACTTAAAACAAGGAAGCTTCTCGCTTGCTGTGTTCTTGTTTTACTCTTTCAAGAACTACTCACCCAATCTTCTTATTCAATAATTAAAAACACAGTGTCTTTGTGGGTTCAGAGTTTAAACAAGTTCCCTGGAAGTAGTGATTTTTTTCTTCAGGACCATCTTCTCTTTTAAAGTGATGGAGGCCTGTGGCATACCTGCACAGCAGAATCTGCAATGTGTAGTGCCTTTAATCCAAACCAACCCTAAAGCACAAAGAGCACTATATGCACTCTCAGCGGAGTGCTGGCAATTCCACTTTAGTCTAAGAGAAAATTTAATTATCTATTAAAAGAGGCCAGTTGTTCTGGCTTTGAAGTAGGCAGCTTTGGTATATTTGGATGACACAGATGTGTCTGTCTTCACAGATCCTAAAATGCACGAGCAATGGGTCTGGCACCATGAACTTCAGTTATTCTGAAAGTTCAGTGATTTCCACTTGAGTCACTCCTGGTTTACTCAATGCAAGTAAAAAACCTGGACCCTCAGCCTCTGCACGGTTAAGTCTTTTATTTTAAAAGAAACAGAACTAGCTAAAATTAATTTATTAAAAAGAAACAAAACAGAAATTACGTTCTTTGCAGACTGATAAAATCTTGCAGAACTCTACCCCTCAATTTAAAATACACATTTCAATCTCACTGGCAGGTACCCTTCAGAAACAGTTGTTATCTGCAATACAGTCTGGGGAAGGAGGAGTGGGGGAAGAAGAAGAAAAAAAAAATATTCAAAGATCAAGTTACTCTTCACTTCCAAACAAGCCCGGCCACAGCTGTACATCAGCTTCCGAGCAACTGCTCTACAAACACACAACAGGGCTTCTGTCTTCCCACAGGGTTTGCTCGGGTCACCCGCATGTGGCGTGGATTAAAAAGGCAGGAAAGCTCCATTACGGAGAGAGCAGAGCCACAAGATGAACGGGGGAGCCGCTGGTAAATATCCTGTCCAGTGCTCCCTCCCAAGGGGGCTCCCCCAGATCCGGAGGAGCCCACACACAGCTCTGGAAAAAGGAGCCCAAACCATCGTTCTGCTTTCATACTTTCACCACCTAAGCAGGAGAAGTCGGAGGGAAGGAGAGAAGGGAGTTAAGTTGGATTTTCATAGGCAAAAAGAGGATATGAAAGAGGCAGCCTCTTATTTTGGTGGTGACAGAGTGATGGATTCAGGCAGTCTGTGCAGATTGCGACGTTTTTCTTATCATAGGAAACAGTGAAAAGGAAAAGTGTAGGGAATGAGGCCCTACCTCTTTGCAGGATGTGATCACCAGTAACTCCAGCCATCATCAGGTGCCACCTCCCTTGTGATAGAGATGACAATCCAGCCCTCAAGGCTGCAAAGGCAAACCAGTTGTTTTTACACAAATACCTTTCTAATTGAAGAGCTCTCCACTCCAGCTGCTGTATCCTATTTACTCAGTAGATTTCCAGCCTGCTGCCTTTGGGACCAAGACTACCACAGCTCACAACTTGTCAGGGACATTTCCTCATGTATCAAGTGCTCTTGAAGCCTCTGAAGAGGGTTTATAAATCACCAAACATATGCTTCCCACAAACACACATAGCCATTATTTGTGCTTAAGTTCCAGTGATTGTGACATGTGTTGGTATTGACAGACCAGTGTGGTCCAAAATTTTCTAAACACTTTAGAGGAAACTAAAACTCAGCTATACATGCTCAAAAGCACACAGAAGGAAGCAAGGGAGCGAAGAAGCAAAGGAAGTGGAAGACCCACTTGGCCTGTTGGCATACTCAATATTATTCCCACTACGTCTGCTCTCAATGCTATGTTACATGTTTTTTGCTGATTCCTGACAGCAGCTTCCAAAAAAACAAACTAATCGATTATGTCATTTTGTACTTAAAACTTAACCAGACCTTGGCATGCACACACACAGACAGGTCTTTTCTTTTTTTAACACACAAGTGCTTCCAGTGTGTTCACATTCTCAGGGTGATCAGGCTTGGTCTGACTATTGGCTTTTGGAGGATCTGATGCCAGCCAGCCGTGCATAATGGCCTCTTTGTCTCACTGTCACATGAGCAGCATTGTGTTACAATCATTGTCACTCTGGGCTCAAACTGCAAGGCATGCTTTCACACAAAACACTCAGTTTGGGGGCTCCTTTTGGCAGAGCCCTGCCATCGAAACTCTTCTGCTGCTCTTTAGTTAATCAGCCCAGCAACGCTGAAACTTTAAAAGTCAGGATTCAAAAGCTGTCATCCAAATCAACCGATTATGAAGCTTCTCTATGGGCCACATGAAGAGCGGGGCAAGTAACGTAACATAGCCATCATTTATTTAAATCACTTTAAATCACTTTTCCTAAGCCCTTTGACAGCAGAGGACTGTGCTCCAAATAACAGTGGGGGATGGGAAAAAAAAAATTCCAAGTCAAAGTTATCTCCACCTCAAATATTTTTCTCCTGTACTTCACAAAAATGTCTGCAAGATAAAATCAAAACATTTCCACAGGACAAAGACAAGTAACTTGCCAGGTGACAATGTTATTTTACTACTTGCTCTGTAAATCCTTTAAATTCACCAAGAACACCCAACCCTTCCCCCGCCAAAGAAAAATTCTGAGAAATAGACAGATAAGATTTCTGTACAGGAGAAACTTCAAAAGTTGATTTAAACATGCCGAACTCATTGAAACCCAGCACGGATGTCTCTGTTTTTGTTAATGGAAAGTATTCTCACAGGGCTGAGACCAAACCATGTTAAGAACCTCCTGCGCATACTGTCTGTTGAATAATTTTATACTGAAAATTTTTATCTTGTTAGAGTTACTCTTGAAATACATCACTACTCACTCTGAAGACTTACAGGACCTGCCCCTGAAGGAAACAGGCACTGTGTGGGAAGAATTCATGACATAATGATGTGATGTGCGGAAAACTTCGGGAAGCAAGGGTTCCTTCCAAAAGAAATGGGGTTGTGCAGGGAACAACAAACTACAAGCTCATATACCATCTTCTGTCCTGTTCACTTTCCTTTGCAGTCCATCAAAGTAAAGTAACTTCTTCTGAGCCCTGGTTTGGTGTTCCACCTTGGTACTGCCCATACACAAACCAGTTGCCCTAAACACACATTATCCTTCCCTGGATCATTTTCCTTTATTAGGCCTGAGCCAGCCTTTCTCCTTCTCTACTCCCTCCAACTGCTGCTTTGAGCAGACCCTTCCAGATGAGCACTGCCCTGGAGAAACACCACCAGGATGGGTCAGGGCTACCACAACTCTTGCCTGCACAATTCCAACCAGACCACAAATCCCTGATGGTCTCCTCTTGCCTAGCCTGGCAAATTCACCTTCTGCATCATCCTAAGGTCATGACCTCTCTGAGGTGTGCCTTGCCTTTCATGGTCTCTTCCCATACCCAACATTTCCAGTACTTTACAAGAGGCTGACCCTTTGTTTGGAAGGCCTTGGTTCCAGCCATCATTAGCAATATACTGATATTACAGAGAAGTCGTTCTTCACGTTCTATCCGAAGATTCTCATCTAAATAAGAACTATTTTTAATACCTTTAAATGTATGAATTTCAGTTGAGTTTTGATGAAAAATAACATGACCTTAGCTTGACACCTGTTTTCATTATTTTTTATCTCTCCTTATTTCCTCTTGCCTTTTTTCTTGAGGTTTAGAGTATAAAAAGCAAGATCATTTTTTGCTATTGTTCTTGTGCTGTTGTATGTCTCCTGTGTCTGCAGTGAGCCATACAAGCTGCAGCTCTTCATGCCAATGATCCTAATTCTAAAATGACACACCAATATGAAGCCTTTAAATTTCTTTGAAAAAAGAACTTCGCACACACTTTCACCTCTGTGTGTTCAATGAAAATTATCTGGTAGTGTGTTCTTTTACAGCAATACAAAAACAATTAAATTTCTTTCCTGAGGTCATATAGCAAGTCAATATCAAAGTTAAAATAGTATTTTCTGCTGTACCTTTTCATTGTCTTGCACATGAAAAGAACTCAGAATTAGTATCTCACTGCTGACTATGGGCTAATTTCTCTGACAATCAGATACAAAACACAGATGAAACTTGAAGAGATGGCTGTCCACATTTTAATATAAACCTAACATGTACATCCAAAGGCACGAACCACAAATCCTTACACAGGCAAAACATCAATTAAAGACCAGACAGTTTGAATGGGTTAATTAACATGAATGCTGACACAATCAATAAAGCTATTCCAGTAAAGCAAATCCCACCCCAGAGTATTTCTCCTAGTTTTCTGACAGATGGCTTTAGATGATACATACTCTTTTCACAAGTTAAAAAAAAAAAAAAAATTTGGAATATCAAGACACAGATTCTTCTCACAGATGAAAAAATACTGCAGTTATATCTATGTTTAAGCTATGCTGACTGGAGCATATGAAGTCAGTGCTAATTACTGACAAACTAAACTGTTAATATTAAAAATCAGAATCAAATTCCTGGCACTGAGTCAGTACATAACTACATACTGAAATCTGATTCCACTGGCACCATTCATCAAGGAAGACACCCCTTAATAGGAGTAAGGATGTAACTTCGACTGTTATTTCACTACACTGTTCCAGTCCATACCTAAAGAAACACTACTCATCTACACTGTATTTCATTAAAATAAATTTTAAAAAAAAAGTGGGATCACATCCATCTTACCGCTACATAACTTTGGGTTTTTTTTAACCAACATATCTTTGGTTTGACTAAAACTGTGGCACATACACAAAGAATCTGGTTTTTACCTTCCTCAAAAGCATTTTCACTTGTTTCCCCTAAAGAGAAGTGAAAATGCCTAGACAAGAAAAAGCTATGTAGAGAAAACTCCTGCCAAGTAATCTGAATATTAATTCAAGGGATCCTTACCAGCTGCAGTCAAAAGCCCACTCCAAACTCTGCTAGATGTTAATCAAACTTAAGTATGTTAATGCACAGTTCCTGTGTTCTTAGCATAGATGAGTTAATTGCTTTTGTTAACTGCACTTGCTTCCTTGGGGGGATGTGTACTCGTACAGCTGAACAGCTGATTGTGGAAAACATGGTTATGCAAGTCACCAAAGGATTGTTTGCTTGGTTAAAACCATCTGATCACCTCAAAACAGCTGATTTAACACTGGACAGGTCCTCCAGGTGCCTGCTCCTAGACCACCAGTTGCATTTAAAATGATGGTATGAGCTATCAAAGTTTTAAGTAGACATCTAAATAGTGAAATTTATATACAAAGGGCTAAGGCATCTCCACCCTGAAGCAAAGGTCGTGCAGTTTCTGTCTGTGGGGACTCAAACATGGTGTGCCCAGCCCCTGGAGAATTGTGTCACCCCTGGACAATTTTACCACCTGATACACCAGAAAAGGGGAACTCTATTTCCAGGGAACTTAAATAGACACAGCCAGCTGACTTCACACAGGTCACTGAGCTGCCTGCAGTTTGTATGTTTTTTGCCACATATGGATCATAGCCAGTGAGCAAGAACAGAAATTTCATAGCCCGTGCTGTGAACTGCTCATTTCTGTCAGAGACTTGTAAGACTCCAGACTTACAACCACACACTGAGGAGCCAAGCACAAAACCACGGCACATTGACAGTCAATACTAATATGATGTCACTGATTCACCCCCTGTGGGCGCAGTACCCTTTTAAATTTGACTGTATGACAAAGCCACATGGTTGCCTGCATAAGAAAAATTAAATAAATTTTATTACATAAAGGTGCCATATATCGATACTGTGCAGGTGCATGAGTTACATAGACAAACAAGCAGCAAGTTGATCCTAAATTAAAGTTTGTCCTGGAGCACACCTGCTTAGCTGGTCTTCCTGATTTGAGATGGGAAATCAAACTAGACAAGCTAATACTATTCCATTTGCAGGGCCAGCAATTAGTAACCGATACAGTAATTTGGCCACCCAGCCCGGTATTTTCCTAAATTCTGTCTCCAGCTCAATAGTTGCACTCCCTTCCCCTCCACTTCAAGAAGAACACACATAGCTAGTTACATATGCCTTCCTCCCAGTATCATGCTATTGGGCACAAATACCATTTAGGGATGTTGACAAGGCAACTGAAGGCAGCCTTCAGTTTTAGTCTCACATCAGACATGCAGCTCAATCAAAGAATCAGACTTTCCAGCAAAGGTCTGCAGCTTATCTGCTGGGAAACAAATGCCATTCTTCAGACTTGTCTTTTTCGTTTTTCTTCTTTTTTGTTCTTCCAAGATGCTGGATAAAAACATTTTTCCTACATAAACTCATTATGTTAATCAGTTTTCTAAGACACTGCTGCCAAAACTCAGTTACTAACTTCATAAAATAAGCTGTGAAGTATCTTCTATGCTGATGATACATCCAAGTGAGATTTTAAACTCACTCTATAGTGAGAAGTTGGTGCTTTGGAAAAAACTTCAGAACTGTATGTGATTCTAGCAAATGTATGTTCCCTTTGACTACATTTCAGTACTCACCGATTGGCAGCAGCATTTAAGTAATTAATAAGATTACCAAAAGCTCTCCATTCCCAGCTCATTCGAGGAAAAGCAGCTGCATATTTTTCCTAATTGATTTGTGCCTACATTTCCAGATTGAACCTACTCCTTGGCTGAAAGACAAACTAGGAAATGTTTACACTACTATTACTGTCGCCAAAATAAAATCTGTGCAGGATACCACACAACTGAGAATTTCTCTAGGCAGCTTCTGCTGAGAGACATATGCTGGAACGAAATCAAGGTATTAAACAGATGTGCATTTTCACGTGCAGGTCACGCTAATTTACATCTATACACAAGCATCCCTCTATTCAGTGCGTACACTCGCTCCAGTCCCTGCTGAGGACTGCCAAAAACCTTCCATGAAAATGAAGGACAACCTTTAAAAACAGACACTTAGCGGAAAAAAAAGAAAAGTGCTCTGAGGAGAGCCTAAACCGACTCGTCCCGGCTCGGGACCGCTGGAGACGCACAGCAGCGCATCCAGCCCCGCACGAACACGGGGATCAACACGTCTGGAGATGCTCCGCAAAGGCGGAGGCACCGCGGGCGGCCCCGCATCCCACCCGCTCCCGGAGGATGCTTCTGCCGAGGGCAAACCGCGCTCCGGGAGCGATGCCGCCTCACCCCCGCTTCCTCCCCGAGGCTGCCGCACCCGCGGCCGGCACCTGCGGGACGGGACGGGACGGGACGGGACCGGCGCGGTCAGTGCCTACCTGTCCCGCGGGCGCCCTCCCCGTCCGACCGGCCGCCGGGAGCCGCCGCCGGGAGCCACCGGGAGCCGCCGGGACTTGAGCGAGGGGCGGTGTGAGTGGCGGGGCCAGCGGGGATCAGCCCCTCCTCCGCCTGCCCCGGACCGCCCCCGGCCAGACCCACAGACATTTTTTAACCACTTACCCGCTTCCTCAGCGCCAATCTCGTTTGGGGCGGGCTGGTGGGTGAGTCGTGCTCTCCCCCCCGTCCCGGAATCGCTGCCCTCCAGTCGCTTGCAGGCAAAGTGCGAGCTACATAGGGAACTCAGAGGTCGTTTTACTCGGCCTAGTGAAAGACAGGTACCTACCTAGCAGGTGATCGAGGGATTAAATCGTTTTTTCGAACGACTAAATGCTTAGGTCCCGCGATGAGGGGCTGATCCTCAGCCCCGTCGGGAGGCGCAAATCTACAGAAAAAGTGACGTGCTCCTCTCCAGAGCTGCAAGGGGCAGGAAGGGCACCGTGACTTTTTCACTTACATGTGTTCTAGTATATTAGAGATATACGTTCCGCAAGAAGTTTTGTTGGGTTTTTTAAGTTGTTTTTTTATTTTCCCTGTAAGAACATGGTGTAGCAGGGGCGTTAATACGACCGCTGCTTGGCTCGGTCTCCGCCAGCGGCAGGCCCGTCCTGGAGCCGGCGCCATTGGCTCTGCGGGACAGGGAGGAACATTCCAGCACCTCCTCAGAGAAGCCACCTCCGCAGCCCCTGCGCTAAAACCTGGCCATGTCGCCCCATACAGATTTCCCCCATGCCTGTGAGGTGTGGGGGTGCTGAGGGTGGTGTCCCCAGGCGCTGTGGGGTTCCTGCGTGTGGGGCTTGTCCAAGCGCGGGCTGTGGGGATGTCCCGTGTCCCCGGCCGTGGGTGGTGCTGCCACAAGCTGTGTCAGTGTCCGGTGTGTGGGTGGACGCTGGTGCCGCTCGCCGTCCCCATCGTGGCCAGGCTGGGTGGGAGCTGCCGGAGCGGAGCGGGGCGGGCGGAGAGCCAGCGGCGCTGGCGCCTGAGGAGACTCGGGCGGGAATTGGAGATGGCCCTGGAGCTCCATGCGGGCCTGCACACGGGGGAGCCCGGCAGTGGGAGCTTCGAGGGTGCAGGGGTGACTCCCTGGAGCTGGGGTACCCTTGGCTGGTGCTGGTCCGCTGCTCCTGGCTGGTGCCAGGGCATGCATCACTGGGCGGAGGCTGCAGCAGCTCTCAGGCACTTGGCCGAGCCAGAGGAAGCTGATGTGGTGCCAGGGGGGAGATGATGGCATCTACACGTGGAGATGTGGGGACACCCAGTGGCTGGAGGGACTGCATGGGTTTGGGATGGCTTTGGGATTTTGGCACAGAAGTCCTATGTTTGAGGAGAGTGTATGGACATAGGGATGGTGAGGAAGGTGTTCTGAAGCAGGTTGTGGGTCTCCTACTGGTGTAGAGGGGCTGGGGGTCCCCAAGATTTCTTGCAGAGTTGGGGAGCTGTTCTCAGGATAGGTGTCAGTGGGGACCTTGGGACACAATGCAGCCTGGGTGAGCTCAGTGACCCTGAGATGGAGAACTTGCCACAAAGTCCCCACTTTGAGATCAGAGTGGTGATAGGTGCATCCACAAGAGCTCATCTATTACCTCGGGGTGGAAGGGGATGTGTTCCTGGCCTTTTCCATCCATGTTATCCCTTCCTCATCTACGTATCCCCATACTCCTGTTGCCTTGTTACCATTCCCTTTTTTCCCAGACTTCTTTGTTTAATAAAGACGGGAGACACAAGGGGGGAAAGAAGGACCCCCATATAATTTCATTTAAAACTCCTACAGAAGCATCTGCTAGAATAACACTCCACCATGAAACTCTGCACTTACCACGCCGCTGTGCTCTGGATGCTCCTCCTGCCACTGGCGGTGGATGCTTTGATTGTGCGATTGTGCTGCAGCCCAAAGAGACCCTGGCCAAGATTCTCTAGCAAGACAATGTGTGCAGCATAGATAATCCTTTAGGCACATGTCTGTTGGGGATTCCTATCAGGTCCAATGAATGAGGCCCAACTTGGTGGACACTTGGGATGAGTGGGTGAGGATTTTGCCACATGCACCAGAGGAACCCCAGGAATTGGGTTTGCTGGGGTCCTCCAAACCCATATATTGTATCCGATTCAGTTAAAAGCTCGCTAATTGAGAGTGCGTAGGATTGAGATATCACACGTCCATCAATTTGAAAGATGTGATGCCCACAAAAAGAACATACAATTTTTCCAGTTGGTGCAATTAAAACAGTTCACACCACCGCCACCCCGGAGTGCTCCCCCAGGGTGTGTTTCTGGTCTGTGGAGATGGGATACGGGCTGGGACCCATCTTGTGTCTGAAAATCTGGCCCTGTAAAGCAACTATAGAAACTCACCCCCACGGCCATGAAGCAGCAGAGCTGGCACCTGAGGGAGTGCGGGCAGGAATTGGAGATGGCCTGGGAGCTCCAGGCAGGCCTGTACAGGGGGGACTCTGGCAGCAGGAGCTCAGTGCCCATGACAGGAGCGCCGAGGGTGCAGGGGTGCCTGCTTGGAGGGGTACCCATGGCTGGTGCTGGAGGTGAGGTGCTGGTCCGCATCTCCTGCCTGGTGCCAGGGCATGCATCACTGGGCAGAGGCTGCAGCAGCTCTCAGGCACTTGGTCGAGCTAGAGGAAGCTGATGTGGTGCCAGGGGGAGATGATGGCAGCTACACGTGGAGATGTGGGGACACCCAGTGGCTGGAGGGACTGCATGGGTTTGGGATGATTTTGGTGTTTTGGCACAGAAGTCCTGTATGAGGAGTGTAGGGATATAGGGATGGTGAGGAAGGTGTTCTGAAGCAGGTTGTGGATTCCCTTCTGGTGTAGAGGGGCAGAGTTGAGCTGGAAACTGGACATACATAATGGAGACTCAGTGGAGTTTAGTGCAACCGTAGTGTGAATGTCGGTCTGAAGGGGAATAGAGAGGTATTTTTTGGTGCAAGACTGGAACCAGGTTCCTGTCTCTTATTGGTGTGATCCTGCATTTTAGGGATCCTCCCTTCACTTCTGTCTCCTCCACTTCCATTTGCAGTGTCCACGGACAGATTGCAACTGTCACATCTTCATTTTTGGGTGTTCCCTGCTTTTTGTTCTCCTCAGGCTCATTATGGGTTCAGTATCAGGGTAGTGGGTCAGATCAGCCTGGAGGAAAGTGTTGAGGAGCTTCTTGCAGCTTCGTATCTGAGCTTGGGGATATTTCTGTGTTACTCTTCCGGGTATCAGTGTGGTGCTTCTTTCAGGACATGTGGGAGTGTTGGATGTTAAAGATGGTATTTGTGCGTGCACAGCCTTGAGGAACGCGCTCTGTGTCCACACCTCCTGCGTGATGAGCCCGGGTCAAAGGGCTGCTGCCAGCAGCTGCCGTGCACACAGGCACAGGCAAGCCTTGGGGCACCAGAGGGATTTGGGGCTGTGGCAGTCCTTCACCTGGTGCGGTGCCATAGGGTGGCCCCACAGTCCCAGCCATGCTGCTGTGGGGTTGCCGTGCTCCCTGCAGCTGCTTGGTTTGCTCCAAGATGGGGGCTGCCATCAGCTGCATGATGAGGGGTGCAGCAGCAGCAACTCCCAGCTGTCCTGCAGAAGCTATTTAGTCACAACACCCATAGCTGAGTGCTCTCCACACCTAAGGCACCAGATTTGTATTCGTCAGAGGGTAAGAAAGAAAGGTGTTCTTATGTTCAACATAGAAATCTATGAATGTACCACTAAAACCCCTAACCTATTCCAAAGTGTCGCCTATATTGCCAAATTTTGGGCAGCAGCAAAATCTACGAAACGAAGTTTTTGGGAAGCCCCAAATGGTTTGTTTTGGCTTTGTGGAAGAACTGCTTATGTTACGTTACCTGAGTATTGGACTGGCAGCTGTACTCTAGGGGATAATTAGGTCCTCTTCCTTTTTACTTCCCCATAATCAAGGGGAAATTCTGGGAATATCATTATATGATGAATAGAAAGAGGACTAATTGGCGGGACCCAAAAGTGGGGGGAAGACAAGCGGCCCCCAGAACATATTATACAGACATATGGGCCCATGATGTGGGCACAAGACGGCTCATGGGGGTTTATAACCCCCATATACATGTTAAATATAGTAATTACGTTGCAAACCGTTCTTGTAATCATAACAGATCAGACAGCTTTGGCCCTTGACTTAATGACTTCCCAACAAATGAGAGCTACTATATATCAAAACTGATTAGGGCTTGATTACCTGCTAGCTGAGGAGGGAAGAATACACATTTAATTCATCTGAATGTTGTGTTGAAATTGATGACCATGGGGAAATAATCAAGAAGATAACTAGCAAAATTCGGAAAATGACCCATGTCCCAGTACAAAGGTGGACTCCCCTGCTAGAAACAGATTGGGGGGAGAATTTTTTGGGAGGAAAATGGTGGAGGAAAATAATTTTCTTTGGTTTATGCACCCTATCAGGAGTGATTTTCTGTGTACTGCCTTGTTTGATGCATGAGTTGATTATGGACTCTGCTTCTGCTGATTGAATTAGTTCTATCCATCGTTAATAAAACAGTTACTTTTCATATAAACTGAGCATTCTCAGGTCGTTTATTTCACCCAAGGCCAGGCACTCGTAGGTCAGAGCAGCAGACAGAGGAAGAGGGGTGAGATGCCAAAACAGCAACTGTGAGCTCTGCACAGGCTGTATGTTTGCCCCTGTGGGTTTGAGGAGAAAGAATTTGGCAGAAGGGCCCAGCTGAGAAATGTCTCTGTTGTGTGGGCACTTTGTTCTCACTACCAGTCCCTCATTTCCTCACCCAGGTGCTGGGAAGTGGTGCTGTGCTAGTCCTGTGGTGCCTAGGAAATGCTGTGAGGCTGCTGTAGTTAGTTGGGTTTTCTAGAAGTTCCTCTGGGCTTGTGGGTGTTTGTGGGTTGGGAAGTGGCTGACAGGTGGTGTGGATGTGTCAGGGATGTGGAGGAAGCTTCCAGCAGCATCATCTGAAAGAAACCAACTCTGTAGCTCCCCCCACAAGGAAAATCCGGCCCTGTAAAGCACCTATGGACATTTGCCCCCATGTCCATGATGTGAGGGGGTGCTTGAGGGTGGTGTCCCCACACTGTAGGATTCCTGGGCGCTGGGCTTGCCCCAGCACGGGCTGTGAGGATGCCCAGTGCCCCAGCTGTGGGTGCTGCCACAAGCTGTGTGAGCATTCAGTGTGTGGATGGACACTGGTGCCGCTTGCTGTCCCTGTCATGGCTTTTGTTTATAATATCTTGTTAAGCCAACCATTTTGTGTTTAAGGTACTACCATTATTTTGTTCTTGATCTTGCGGCATTGGTTGATAGAGTTGAGTCTGAGGCACCATTTTATTGTTGTGGCGTGTCTTAACGTAAGGGGGAAGTGTTAATCCCTCCAGAGGTGGAGTGGGTGGCATTGCCAAGATACGTGATGATGCATAGTGATGTAATTGTATTTACTTCTTGTAATAATTCATTTTTGCTCCATATTGGGTTGATTTTTCAATATTAGTTTGTAGTGTAACTAAGGATACTATTGGCCACCGAGTCAGAAAGCACAAGGAGGCTTGAGCAGCAGCCTGGCCCATGCAGAACAGACCCTGTCCAGGGTCTGGGGCTCCTGGACAGCCTCTGCGTCCTCCACAACATCAGCAGGGGCAATTGTCTGCAGCCTTGGCACTTGTCCTTCCATCCATATGCCTGCAGGTCCTTGTGCTGGGAGCAGCAGCCTCATCAGCCACTGCAGGCCTGCCCAGAGCAGAAGAGGACCTGCAGCACCTGCTGGGACAGATTGGCCTGTGAAAGCTCCTTCCAGGCCATGAAGATCTCAGCACGGTATGGTGCCTTGGTGTGCATAGGTTCCATGGGAGCTGCAGCCAGGGACAGGCTCTGCATGCTGGCGTCTTCTCCTGGCCATGTCAGCAGCCGAATGAGCCATCGGTTTGGGCTACTGCGACACTGGGGGGAGATGTCAGCATTTGTGTGCATTTCTGTGTATATCAGGTGTAAAGTGCCACAGGTGGGGGTCCGTGTGGCTCCTGTGTGGGAGAGCAGGGCCAGGCTGGTCTGGGGCCACATGCTGGGGCATCTGTGCCTGCCTTGCTGTGCCCTTGAGGCAGCAGGGCAGGGACAGAGCAGGGCCTTGGGGTGCTCCTGCATGGACACTTGCCTGGCCCTACAGAGGGGCTGATGCCTGGGGCGCTGTGTCTCTCCCCGGTGTGTGTATTAAATGGGAGAAGTTGGACATGGATATTTGTCCAGCACAGCCGTGAGGAACGAGTTCTGTGTCCACACCTCCTGCCTGATGACTTGCCTTTCCTGAGCCTCTTGTCCTGTACTCCCTGGAGGAGCTGGAATTGAGTGAGGCAGAGGAGCAGGGAGTGCCTGGCTCTGGGTGGTGCTGGGGCAGCTGAAGCTCAGCGCTGTCCCCTCATTGTCCAGCAGAGCCCCATCCCGGGAGATGGGATGCTTCTCTTGGCCACGTCAGCAGCCAAATGAGCCATTGGTTTGGGCAGTGCTCACCATGGGGATCCAACTCTCAAAGAGCTTGGATTTTTTTCTTCCGATTGCTGTAGTGCCAGGCACCAGGGTAGTGCCAGCCTAGGCCCTGCCATATCTTGTCCTGTCCTGTCCTGTCCTCCATCATGTCCTCAGTTCCAAGGAGGAGCTGGAAACAGGGCGGGCAGATTTGTTGTAGATGAGATGCAGACCGTAGCAGAAACAAAGAGTCGCAGCTGGAGATGGAGACTGGATGTACATAATGGAGAGTCAATGGAGCTAGAGATTTGCTGTAGCCATAGTTTGAATGCAGGTCTGCAGGGGAATGGGGAGCTTTTTTTTTGTGGAAGGTTGGAACAGCTTGGTGTTTTTTTGCTGGAGGGCCCCCCCATTTTAGGGATCCTCCACTTGGAGGTTCTCCACGTCCATTTGCTGTGTCCATGGCGGGATTGTAACTGGCAGCTCTTCCATATTCGGGTGTCCCCTTCTCTTTGTGCTCCCCAGGCACATTTTGGGTTCAGCATTAGAGCAGTGTGTGGGACCATCCTGGAGCAAAGTGCTGAGGAGCTTTTTGCAGCTTTGTATCTGAGCTTGGGGATGTTTCTATGTTTGTGTTTTGGGGATCTGTGTGGTGGTTCTTTCAGGATGTGTGGATCTGTTGGATGTTAAAGATGGGTTTGTGGGTGTTTGTGCATTTGGAGGATTCTGAGGAGTTGTGGGTCTGGTGGCTACTGCTACATTTGGGGGAGATGTCAGCATTTGTGTGCATTTCTCTGTATATCAGGTGTAAAGTGCCACAGGTGGGGGTCCGTGTGGCTCCTGTGTGGGAGAGCAGGGCCAGGCTGGTCTGGGGCCACATGCTGGGGCATCTGTGCCTGCCTTGCTGTGCCCTTGAGGCAGCAGGGCAGGGACAGAGCAGGGCCTTGGGGTGCTCCTGCATGGACACTTGCCTGGCCCTACAGAGGGGCTGATGCCTGGGGCGCTGTGTCTCTCCCCGGTGTGTGTATTAAATGGGAGAAGTTGGACATGGATATTTGTCCAGCACAGCCGTGAGGAACGAGTTCTGTGTCCACACCTCCTGCCTGATGACTTGCCTTTCCTGAGCCTCTTGTCCTGTACTCCCTGGAGGAGCTGGAATTGGGTGAGGCAGAGGAGCAGGGAGTGCCTGGCTCTGGGTGGTGCTGGGGCAGCTGAAGCTCAGCGCTGTCCCCTCATTGTCCAGCAGAGCCCCATCCCGGGAGATGGGATGCTTCTCTTGGCCACGTCAGCAGCCAAATGAGCCATTGGTTTGGGCAGTGCTCACCATGGGGATCCAACTCTCAAAGAGCTTGGATTTTTTTCTTCCGATTGCTGTAGTGCCAGGCACCAGGGTAGTGCCAGCCTAGGCCCTGCCATATCTTGTCCTGTCCTGTCCTGTCCTCCATCGTGTCCTCAGTTCCAAGGAGGAGCTGGAAACAGGGCGGGCAGATTTGTTGTAGATGAGATGCAGACCGTAGCAGAAACAAAGAGTCGCAGCTGGAGATGGAGACTGGATGTACATAATGGAGAGTCAATGGAGCTAGAGATTTGCTGTAGCCATAGTTTGAATGCAGGTCTGCAGGGGAATGGGGAGCTTTTTTTTTGTGGAAGGTTGGAACAGCTTGGTGTTTTTTTGCTGGAGGGCCCCCCCATTTTAGGGATCCTCCACTTGGAGGTTCTCCACGTCCATTTGCTGTGTCCATGGCGGGATTGTAACTGGCAGCTCTTCCATATTCGGGTGTCCCCTTCTC
Organism: Eopsaltria australis; assembly: GCA_034509425.1. Classification (NCBI taxonomy): domain Eukaryota; kingdom Metazoa; phylum Chordata; class Aves; order Passeriformes; family Petroicidae; genus Eopsaltria; species Eopsaltria australis. Next base: position 527,547 of record JAVTVJ010000988.1, read on the forward strand.
TTTGTGCTCCCCAGGCACATTTTGGGTTCAGCATTAGAGCAGTGTGTGGGACCATCCTGGAGCAAAGTGCTGAGGAGCTTTTTGCAGCTTTGTATCTGAGCTTGGGGATGTTTCTATGTTTGTGTTTTGGGGATCTGTGTGGTGGTTCTTTCAGGACGTGTGGATCTGTTGGATGTTAAAGATGGGTTTGTGGGTGTTTGTGCATTTGGAGGATTCTGAGGAGTTGTGGGTCTGGTGGCTACTGCTACATTTGGGGGAGATGTCAGCATTTGTGTGCATTTCTCTGTATATCAGGTGTAAAGTGCCACAGGTGGGGGTCCGTGTGGCTCCTGTGTGGGAGAGCAGGGCCAGGCTGGTCTGGGGCCACATGCTGGGGCATCTGTGCCTGCCTTGCTGTGCCCTTGAGGCAGCAGGGCAGGGACAGAGCAGGGCCTTGGGGTGCTCCTGCATGGACACTTGCCTGGCCCTACAGAGGGGCTGATGCCTGGGGCGCTGTGTCTCTCCCCGGTGTGTGTATTAAATGGGAGAAGTTGGACATGGATATTTGTCCAGCACAGCCGTGAGGAACAAGTTCTGTGTCCACACCTCCTGCCTGATGACTTGCCTTTCCTGAGCCTCTTGTCCTGTACTCCCTGGAGGAGCTGGAATTGGGTGAGGCAGAGGAGCAGGGAGTGCCTGGCTCTGGGTGGTGCTGGGGGAGCTGAAGCTCAGCGCTGTCCCCTCATTGTCCAGCAGAGCCCCATCCCAGGAGAGCGCCCGAGGGCAGGCACTTGGAGGTCAGAGGCACGGCCAGGGTGATGCCAACATACGACTGTGCTCCAGAGGGAGAGGGGTGAGTTACCGAAACAGCAACTGTGGGCTCTGCGTAGGCTGTGATTTTGCCCCGTGTACTTGGGGAGGGAGGACTTAGCAGAATGGCGGAGCTGTGCCTTGTCTGTGTTGTTTGGTCGCTTTGTGTTCACAAGCAGTCCGTCATTTGCTTGCCCAGCTGTTGAGCTGTGGGCTGTGCCGATCCTGCGCCGCCCAGGGAGCCCAGTCACGCTCATTGTGTCTGAGTGTGGCAGCTGTACAAGTGCCCCTTGAGGTTCTGGTAGAACCTCAGGGAATAGACCGTGAAGCTATCTAGGGTCCTACCCCTCAGAAGGGACCCTGGTGGAGGGGCTCCCAGAGGTAAGGACATTCCCCTGGGGTGGAGACTCATGTGGTATGCCCCAAGGTTAGATGGTTCTGCACAAGGGGGGTGAACTATTTACCGTTGGTTTTCTGGCCCACCACTCTCCTATCTATCAAGTCTGGGTTCTAGAAAGTTCTATTCAGTATGGTTCCCAGTTGGTTGTTTCCCTTTGTCTCGTCCCCTTCCCAGTCCTTATTGGACCTTGTTTCCTCATCCCGTCCCTGCTTCTCCCCTCTGCCTTTTTGTGATTGGTTGTTGACCCTGGAATAAAAGTCTGGTGCAGTCAGAGCTTGAGGTCTTTGGACCTTGGATGCCTTGATGTACAATTGACCTACAACCGGCTTGCGTCAATTATTCTGGGACAAAGACCCTTCCCATCGCTTCACTCCCCAGCTCAAGAAGAGAGGAACGTCTCACCTGCATAACGTGTTGAAGGGTGAGACCTGCCTTCAGCCAGAGCTCACTTGGCTCTGCCTGAGCAAACCCTAGTGGGACACTTCCAGGAACGCCACTGTAAGGCAGCTGACCTCGTAGTGGTCAGCGGTAGGACTATGTGCGGCCAGCAGCAGGTGGTGCCCAAACAGGGTCCTGAGGGTCATCTCAGGTCTCTGAGAATTGTCCCTGGCCAAAGGAGTGGTCAGGCATCCGCATTCGGAGCGGTCACCCCCTCCTAGGAGGGATCTCAGTTTTATAGGTCGTCTTCAAAGAGGTGTCTGACAATCTTTTCAAGGGATCGTTGAGGGTCCACCCGAAGAGTTGAAAGAAGAGAATTGGCCGGAGCTGAGACCTAACCCTGTGAATTTTATTTTGCACCAGGAGCGGTTGGTCAGAGCCATGAGCTGCATGTGGGATCAGAAGGGTCCACTCGGTCGGTGAGTGCAGAGCTCCGTGGGGAATTCTCTTTCCTTCACCTCTGTTCTTTTGTTGCTCCAGATTTCCTCGGGTGTAGAAAAGCCGTTGCAAGATCATGGGCGCAAGGCTGTCTCGTCAACAGTGGAAAGTATATCTCCAAGTTAAGGGCACCCTTCGTTCGGGGAATGGGGTTTATAATAAGGGGCTATTGAAGAAGTTCATTGAATGGGTTTTTGTTTATGTTCCCTCAATTTCCATAACTTCAGTTGGGTTACCTGACTTTCAGGATCGCGTTTGGGAAAAGTTAACTTTAATTGCACGAACTGGGGATGATTCAGTTACGGAATTTTTTCCTTTACTTATGCTGATTTGTGAACTCTTAGAAAAGAAGGGGAAAGGTCAGGAAACCCCTGTTGATCCTATCCCAGCTTCTCCTATTCCCACTTGTCCTCCTTAGCACTCTTAACCCTCAGCAGGGTGAACCGGGGGGTGTAGCACACTCACAAGGGCAGTGTTGCTGCTGCCTCCCTGACCCCCCCCCCCCCATCCCCCCCGCGCCCCTGCCACTGCAGGCCTGATCACCCCGCAGTGGACTTACCCTTGTCCCTTCTTCCCATGCCCACATACCTAGTTGTGCCTGTTGTGCCCTTGCAGCTTTTTTTTTTTAAGACAAACAGTTTGTCTAATGGTGGTAAGCCACAAAATGGCGTCGACCGTGTGGTGGGCTGTGGTCACCCTTGTGCCCAATGCGCCTAGGTGTCCCTGAAACCCGCCAAAACTCGTGACTCCTCCCGTGACTCCTCCTTCGCCCCTCCCATTGCGGTGATGGGTCCCCCGTTGTGTCCTCTCCCTGTCACGTCGATGGGTGTAACTGCATTGGGCTCCTCCCCAACCACCGGGACTCCTTCCCCAATTGCGGTTATCACCCCTTCCCATGACATCAGCGCATCGCCCATTGGTGCCTCCACCCAAACCACGGGCAGCTCCTCCCCTTGCCACCGGCCACATCGGGTTTCCCATGCCCCCTCTTCTGGTTCCCATGGCCTAGAACCCGGAAATGGGAAGGTCGTGATCTGTGCCGCATAGGAGAAGGGGAGCTCTTTGTGGCCTACAACAGACAGGGAGAGAATCCGAGGTGGGAGCCGTTCCCATATAGTCACCTTCGGGAACTATGTAGAGTCTCTATAGAGTTCGGGGGGGAATCTCCTTTCTTCAAAAGCGTATTATGCGCGACTTCTGCTACTAATGTTCTAGTACCAGCGGACATAAAAATAGTCATGTCAAGCTTGTTATCTGATGCCCAATATTGGATCTGGGAGCAGTCATGGCACCGGCAGCTAAAGGAACTTCTAGAATTATATCATACTGACCAACAACGCGCCTTCTTATCAATGAATCACCTCTGCGGGGAGGTAGACATGGATAAGGCACAAACCCAGGCAGCCACCATCCTGCCTGAGGTGTGAACAGATACAAAAAATGCGGCAAAAAGAGCACTGTTAACTTTACCATCCCCTCTGACTCCTTCAGAGGGTTATGCAGCCATCTGGCAAGGGCCAGAAGAGAACTTTATTGATTTTGTGGATCATCTCAGGGAGGCAATGGGAAAACAAATTGAGGACGTAAAAATGCAGAAGGAGATTCTCTGATCATTAGCCCTAGAAAATTCTAATGAGAACTGCCACAAAGTCCTGAAGGCCCTCCCAAAAGACCCTAAACCGACCATCGAGCAAATGGTTGAGGTGTGCACTGAAATAATCCCTGAAAAATCTGTTTCATCTTGTGCACTTGTAAAAAGGTTATTGCTGCTGCCACTGCTCCTAATGAGGACAAAATCTCTAAAAGGTGTTTTAATTGTGGGTCCCCTCACCACTTGGTAAAGAACTGCCCTAAACGTAAGAAACTTAACACCTGGGTTTCTAAGCCTGTTACAGGTGTGGGACCATTGCCCTGCCATGCCTGCGACAACACCAGAGAAATGGGCAGTAGAGCACGAATTAGCCCTGTGTGATGACAGCAGATGGGGTGCCACCTCCTCCCACCCCATCACAGAGGAAAATTGCCTGGGAGGAGAAAAACACCTGGAGAGACTGCAAGTGGTGAGTGCGAACGCCCACAATTTCAAAAAGGAGTCCCACCAGCACCTCCTTGCAAATTTACACGGACACTTAGAAACACCTACAGATATTTTAGTTTTTGGAAACTGCAAATGGGCCCCCAGAGTTGTTTGTACTGCCGGAAATTCACTGGGTGAGCCCTAACGAAGGTTTTTACATGACCGTGACCTGTACAAACCCTCCTTGGTTCCTGCCCAAAGGAGCAGCAATTGCCCAGGCAGTCGTATTACCAACAGAGTTCCCTAGGTTCCAGAGGATCCACACCGGCTGTGTGTTGGGCAGATAGTAGGGGCAGATGAGCCTTCACTTGCATGCAAACTGACCAATGGGAAAGCTACGACACACTTCCAGGGCATGGTGGACACGGGGGCCGGTATCACAATTGTGTCGCACGCGGAACGGCCTTCCCAATAGGGCTTAAAGCCTTTGGTGGGGAAGGTCACAGGGATCGGGGGAGCTAGCCTGTCCATGAGGAGCGATGGTAACGTCTTAACTGAGGGATCTGATGGACACACGGCCTCTGTTCGTCCATTTGTTGTTCCATCAGGGTTCACATTCTGGGGCAGGGATCTGCTTTCTCAATGGGAGACTCAGATGGAAATCCCACTCCCAGCCTGGGATTTTCAGTAGGGGCCACTGAGAGGCACACCACCCCACCTCTTACGTGGTTAACTGATAAACCGGTGAGGGTAGAGCAGTGGCCCTTGACCAAGGAAAAGCTACGCGCCCTCGAGTCCCTCGTGGAGGAGTAGGTTTCCAAGGGCAACATAGTTCCATCCAACAGTCCTTCGAACACTCCTGTTCTAGTGATCCGTAAGCCAGGCAAGGACAGGTAGAGGCTCCTCCATGACCTCCAGAAGATCAATAAGGTCATTGAGGAGATGGGTCCCTTGCAGCCAGGGCTTCCCTCTCCAGCGATGCTCCCGAGGATGTGGCCACTTGTCATCGTGGATATAAAGGATTGCTTTTTTAGCATCCCTCTCCACCCATGAGATGCCCCCCGATTCGCCTTCTCTGTGCCATCTATCAACAGAAAGGCACCCACACGGCGTTACGACTGGCGAGTCCTCCCACAGGGGATGCGTAACTCACCTTCCATCTGCCAGTGGCACATCACTGGGCTCTTGTCCCCAGTCCGCCGAGCCTTTCCCAAGGTAATAGTCCTTCGCTACATGGACGACGTGCTTGTCTGTGCCCCAGAGGAAAGTTACCTTAATAGGACTCTAAAAGCTGTGATTCAAGCTATCAAACAGGCAGGGATGGAAATCCAGCTGAGTAAGATCCAGCGGACCCATTCTTGGTCATACCTCGACATCTGGATCAGCGAGTGGACCATTGCACCCCAGCAGCTCTCCATCATGGACGAGCCCAGGACCCTCCGCAATCTCCATCAGCTATGCAGGTCCATCAGTTGGGTTTGTCCCCTGTTGGGGTTGATGATGGCGGACCTCGCCCCCTTATTCCAGCTTCTGAAGGGCGGCAAGGGACTCAACTCACTAAGGGAACTCATCGTGGATGCCAGGATGGCCATTGGCAAAGTCCAGTAGGCTCTTTCTTCCTGACAAGCTCACCACACTGATCCTAACTTACCATTTCGCTTCATCATCCTTGGTAAGGTACCACAACTACACAGTTTAATATTCTAATGGGACAAGGGGTTGAGAGATTCACTCCTGATCATAGAGTGGATCTTCCTCCCCTATCCGCCTCCCAAGAGTATCACGACACCACAGGAACTGGTGGCAAAATCAATAAAAAGAGCTAGAGCCAGGCTCTGCACCCTTGCAGGGTGTGATTTCACATGCATACATGTTCTGTGAAAAATGGAGGATTTGGTCACGGACCAACACCAACGCTGGTGTTGGTCAAGGACCCTCAAACACATCAAATCCAGGTGCCCTTTCCACTTACTGCTTGGGGAAGGGGATATGCATGTGTCTCTACCTCAGGAGGACTGAAATGGGTCCCTGCAAAAAATATCAAGCCCTATACAAGGTTTTTGGAGCTCCTGTTCTAGGCGAGAACCATGACAGCAATACCCAAGGACCAGATGAGGCCAAGACAGCCTGGAAAAGAAGAAGACAGAAGGATGATGATAAGGAAGAAGGAGAAGCTGAAACATCTCCTGATACTGATTCTCCTTAAGTCAAATCTTATCCTCTATCTCCCCTAATTTTCCTCATGTGTTTTTCTTACCCCCTTCCCTACCTTTTACCCTATCCTTGAAACACCTAGGGGAGACAAAGGGAGGACCGAATGTATTTCTGTTTTGAAAACCTTCTGTGTCGAGTTTACTTAAAAATTTGTTTTAATCATAGGCGAAACCCGCTTGGAACACACCCTGGAATGGAGCACCTAGTCCCTCATAAGATCATACTCTTTGCCTTGGTCATGTCTTTGGCGTGCTCCTGGCTAGTCACGCAACCAAAGGAGAACATATGGGTCACTCTAGTGAGGACCCTGAAACAAGACAGCCTGTGTATGAATACGAATGCCTCTGAAGACCCCATGTCCACGTGCCTGGTGGGTGTCCCCTGGCACCCTAAAGAGTACCAGGCTGTGGGTAAAGGGCTGTCAGAGACTGAAAATAGTTCATGTCTCAAACATTGATATAAAGTTTTGATAAGAGAAGCCTCCCTGAAGATACCTGACTGGGACCTTGAACTGAGCCAAACTGCTGAGATTAGATAAAGGGAAAAGCCTATTGTTCAATCATCTCAGTCTGAGGGAAAGGAATGCGTCCACAGAAGCTGAAGTCACCAGCTGTACTGAGAATCATTTCTGGGGTGGGGGCAAAGCACAGCTCACAGAAGCCAAGTTTGCACAGTCCTACCCCCCAGCTGAAGGGAGGAGGAGGATGGCGTAACCTCTGGTCAGAGGCAATATACACTCATCCTCCATTACACAAACTGGCCCAGCTGTGGAACCCCCCAACCCCACAAGCCACATCCACGGGACTCTCACGTGAGAGTCAGCTGAGGGGGAGTCAAAATCTATCACAGATTCCCCAAAGTGCTCCCCAGACGCCTTGCACCGCAGGAGTGCACGTGATGCAAGCAGTGTCTGCTGCTAGAGGCTGCCCCCTCTCCCAGGGGGACATGCCTGGACATTTCCACCTGGCCTGAGTGTATATCAACCTATGGCATTCTGTGCTTTGGGGGGACTTCTACCACTGAGACCAGCTGAAGAGGACATCAGGACACTAGTGGGGCCCACGGAGTGGTGATACTTCTTTGTCCCTGTCCCTCTCTGTTCCCCCATCTTTCTCCCTACTCCCCCTTTTCTCTTTTTTCTTCTCTCTCTCTCTCTCTCATATTTACTATCAAATAAAACTCATACTATTGATTGGCATATGGTCTCGTTTGTACCTTAATTCGGGCAGAGGTATCGCTAAAGAACTTTAATAATTAGATCATAACAAGGGCCCAACCCGGCACATAGCTGGGATAAATGGGTGAAGACTCTGCCACATGCACAGAATGAACCCCAAGAATTAGATCTATTGGGGTCTTCCAAAGCCAAATTCTGTACAAAATTTGGTCATAAGTTAATATCAAAAGAACCTTGGGGACATTCCTATAATTGGCTGGAATCACCTGTCCAAATGAAAGCTCCATTCCTAGATGTCACCCTGATTGATAAAACACCCTATTCTGCTTTGTGGTGTAATAATACCACTATCACACTGTCTTCATCCATAAAAATCCCAGAGAACTTCCCAAGGGAACGTTCCTCATTTGTGGCGACCGGGCTTGGGCGGGTCGCCCAAGAGACACGACAAAAGAGAGCCACCCTAGATTTGGATCCAAATTGTGGTAGCAAAGTAGTTGATTAGTCCTTCTCCAAGAGGGTTGCTGCATCAATTTTTGTCCCATGGGTGGCGGTGGCAAAAGCCCTTGGTGAGCTTTCTCACCTAGAGTGCTGGTTGGGAAAGCAGGCAGACCTAACATTGGAAGTGTTAATGCAACTCCTCGAGGACAATGAGACCACCAGGCAAGCTACATTACAAAACAGAGCTGCAGTAGACTATTTCCTTTTAGCAAATGGACATGGAGAGTTTGAAGGACTCTGTTGCTTCAACCTATCATCGAATGCACAGAGTATACACAAAACTATTCAAAATGTGCAAGAACAATTACATCAGCTCAAGACTGAAAGAGCCGATTGGCTCCAGCATATCTTTGATCAATGGGGAATCTCTGGGTGGGGATTCCATGTTTTAAAGGCTGTGCTTTGGGTTCTTTTCATTATCATTATCATTTTATGCTTGTTTGCCTGTTTTAAAAATTTATTACTATCGTTATTACACAGAACTTTGTTTAGTAAGAAAGAAGGGGGAGATGCGGCGGCTGTACAAGCGCCCCTTGAGGTTCTGGTAGAACCTCAGGGAATAGACCGTGAAGCTACTTAGGGTCCTACCCCTCAGAAGGGACCCTGGTGGAGGGGCTCCCAGAGGTAAAGACATTCCCCTGGGGTGGAGACTCATGTGGTATGCCCCAAGGTTAGATGGTTCTGCACAAGGGGGGTGAACTATTTACCGTTGGTTTTCTGGCCCACCACTCTCCTATCTATCAAGTCTGGGTTCTAGAAAGTTCTATTCAGTATGGTTCCCAGTTGGTTGTTTCCCTTTGTCTCGTCCCCTTCCCAGTCCTTATTGGACCTTGTTTCCTCATCCTGCCCCTGCTCCTCCCCTCTGCCTTTTTGTGATTGGTTGTTGACCCTGGAATAAAAGTCTGGTGCAGTCAGAGCTCTGGGTCTTTGGACCTTGGATGCCTTGATGTTCAGTTGACCTACAACCGGCTTGCGTCAATTATTCTGGGACAAAGACCCTTCCCATCGCTTCACTCCCCAGCTCAAGAAGAGCGGAACGTCTCACCTGCATAACGTGTTGAAGGGTGAGACCTGCCTTCAGCCAGAGCTCACGTGGCTCTGCCTGAGGAAACCTCAGAGGGACGCTTCCAGGAACGACACTGTAAGGCAGCTGACCTCGTAGTGGTCAGCGGTAGGGCTATGTGCAGCCAGTGGCACCTGAGGAGCATCTGAAGCCCCTGGAGAGCGAGAGCTGTGCTGGCCAGGGCAGCAGTGAGGGGCAAAGCCTCTGGATGCCCCTGGGCTGTAGCAAGCGCTTGGCAGCAAGGTCTAAGGGTGGTCTGGGCTCCATTAGGGCTATGTGTGCCACAATGGACTCTTCTGCCCAGTGTTTGGGTGACCACGCTGTCGATGCTCTTGCCTTTTCTTGCCACCTCCCAAGACCATGCAGATCTTGTCAGCCCGAGCAGTGCCAGTCTTACGATGTCAGTGCTGTCCCACAGCTCCTTGCTACTTGAAAGAGACAAATCCTCCCAGTCTGGGCCTGTCCCAATTCAGCGTCTCCTACAGCAACAGCGTGGGAAGAAAAAACCCTACAGCTGATCTGGAGGAAACAGATGACCCATTCCAGCCCCAGGTTTTTGTCCAAATGAAATGGTCTAAATTTCATCTGCACCAGGAGAGCCCACACTCATTTCCCTGTCATCCTCCTCCTCTACCTTTCCCAAGGGCACTGTCCTGGGTCGTCGTTGTCTTTGCCACAGCTGGCAGCACCTTTCCCAGACTTTTTCCTTCCTCCCTTGTTCCTCTGCCTAGAGATGGAATTTTTCTCTTTGCCTTTTGCAGGTTGTAATCTTTTTGTTTCTGGAAGTTTGGTCATATTTCACCCTGTCGTCATCGTGGGGTGTGAAGAAGCAGCACAGCTGTAATACTTGCAATATGATCTGTAGGCGATATATTTGAATTGTTGGGGAAAAAAAAGGCATAACCAAGATACTTTTATTATCTCACCCTAATCAAACTAATCTTGGCTTTGCTTTGATCTGAAGCTTAATGGATTAAAAATGCCCCCAGAAATAGAACTAGAACGATTCTCTAAAAAGCAATGGTATTTTTGATCTGGTTTGTCTCTGAGTAAGAAAAACTTTTAAATTATTGCATGAAATATCTGGACTCTAGAAACCAAGCAGAAAGCACAAGGGGGATTTTGTTTGCCCATATCAGCAGCTCAAGGCATTTACGTACACCCAGAAGAGATTCTGAATGCACATGACGCTGGGTAGTAGTCAAGCTTCAAAAGGAAGAGCACAGGTCCTGAAAAGAAGTATTGAATGCTGTCTACTGAGAAAAAGAGTTATATAAGTACAAAATATACATGTATATGAACAACTGAGGAAATATCACCTACCTATTTAGCTATTAAGTATTTTTCACTTTTATTTACCTTTCCAGCCAAATTATGTGATCTAAAAATGGGTAGATCTGAAAATATGTAACACAATTGATCTGGCTGTTGCATAGAGAAGTTTTTTCTAATGCAGTTAATCTACAGTTAGTGCAAAATTTGCACTCATAGGCCAGATTGTGTCCACAATTTTATACTGTCATGGTCGGAGGATGAGATACTCCTTCTTGAGTATCTCAAGAAGAGATGAAGAAGAGAAGTGATTTTCCTGAGATTGTGCAGCAGTCACCATTTTCCACTTGTTTTCTGAATAACCAAACCAGGAGAATTCCATGAACTAGCTGTAGGAACGATATGTCCAGCTTGGGACTGCTCCTGCATAAGCTGGCACAAGTGTTGCAGCCTCTTCCATGGAAAGGACCACTGGTCCACCCACACAGGATGATCTGTTGTCCAGGTGAGGGCCAGGATATGCTGTTTGGCAGTGGCCTCTATGATAAATCCCAACATGAGGTTGGCTAAAGCAGTGTCATCTCCCAAAAGTAATGGAGTGAGAGTACATAAACTTTCACGGTGGCACTGCTTCAGTAATATTTGTGTGGTGATGTTGTCTATCTGTATATCTAGAGTAACTTTCAGCTTACCTAAAAACTTGATAAAAGGTTCATCAGCTCTCTGTCATTTACAAAGGAGGTTGTATTGAGACCAACGTCCAGCACTTCATGAAAAACCTGCAGAAAGAGCTCCTTTGTCTGCTGAAGGGCTTCTGCAGGTGGTTGAACCTGTCTGACAGTAGGCGCATATTGGCCCTCTCCCATAAGAGCTTCAACACCTCTGGGTCACCAGATGTACCCTTGGGGTTGCTGTAAAATGTTCATAGCTTGAACAGTGCAGAGCTCTCTCCATTCTGACATGCAGACAGTGAATCTTGTAGCCATCACCATAATTTGCATGATCTGTTCAGTTTTGTGGTGCCAAATCTTTACAAGTTCCCCAGTTTCCAAAAAGTTAATGGTAAAAGTGTCATTAATGCTATTGTCTAAGGCAGAGCAATGCTGCTGTTTTATGATACCGAAAGGCAAGACTGTCTGTCAGGATGGTTAATTGAGCTGGTAAATGACTGGAAAAGCATGCAATAAATCTGCATCCCCCTCTGCGGCAGTCTGTTTTCTCATTGCTGTCCACTGATCATGTGGACTGGGGGGGAAAGGATCAGGCTTCCTTTCAGGGTCAAATGGACAGGGGACCAGGGGTCATCTTCTGGTTCTGCTCCCAAAGCCACGACAAGCTTATGATTAGAGCCTTGTGTTTCGCTGAGTGGGGGTGCAGAAGGGGCCAGCTGGACTGTTGAGGCGGCACAAGCATTCTTCTTTCTCAGCTCTCAGGTGCTGCATGTGCCACAAATGGTGTCTGCCATGGACAAAAAAGCTCTGCCAGTGCTCTGTCTCCCTGTGTAGCTTGGTCCCACAAAGTGTTCCCTAAAGTGTTCCTTGTCCAAGGCTCATAAACATCGCTACTCTTCAAAGCCGAATCACAGTCTTCAGCACATAACAAGAGTCTGTTCAATTCTGTAAATTCAGTTTTCCTGTTGCGTCTTTCTCAAAATCAGTTTCAACATCTCTGGGACATCCTCTTATTCCTGGGATACACCACTCCCTTCCCACGGAAAGGTCGATTGGCGCCGCGGGCTTCATTTTAGCCCCCTGAAGTTCAGTTGAGTGTCACCACTGGTGTAGCTGCTGTAGTTGCCTATTCAAGTCCCTGTTTGGGTGCCATTTGTGATGACTGATTGCACAGAATCAGGTCAGTGAAGATGCTGACACATTTATTGTGAAAAACAAGCTGGTTTTGTACACTTGTTCAAGACACCATATTTCTTTCCATGTACGGTATTTTTTCTCTAAGCGAGCCATTACACATTGTCACATCAGCAGCACACTTTAATTGCCCTCCTGTGGGGGTGATCCCATGCTGATCGCTCTTCCAGCAAGCTCCTCCTGCCACATTGCGTTTCTTTCTCCCAAGGTCAAGTGGAGACAAACGTCTCTGTGCTGCCGTGACATTCTGCAGGCACATCCCACAGCCTGTAGGTCAGTTGTATCTTAGCTCTCTCTACAATATGCCTTCTCAGAAAATGAAGGAGAGAAGTGATACAACTGTGAGCTACAAGTGGTTTAATCATTCTTCTGCCTTGAAGGGATTGGTGCTGTGTTTCCCAAGTGCTTCAAGCTCACAGTGTTTTTCAGTGATGAGTGGATTGCTGGTTTGCTTTCAATCTCCAGTTGCAGGGAAGAGGAAAAGAGGGAAAAGGGGATCCCTGGAACCAGAATGATATTTACAAGGTCTAGTTGAAATGAAGGGGTGATCACAGGCTGGCCCTAGACTTCAAAGATAAAGGTTCTTTAAAGATAAAGTCCCCACTGGAGACAGCAGATTGGAGAAGAAGAGTGCAAAAAAGGGAAGGGAGGAAGCAAGGTGCCAAAGAAAGGCAAATACAATAAGGAATAAAAGCAAAAATAATAAAGCAAACGAGGAATGAGAAAGGATTAAGTAAAATCATATGAAAGAGATAATGCAAGAATAGCATTTGATTTGTGAAGTTTTTCGAAGATATCCACCCTGCATTTCAAGGCAGACAGTATTTTTTAACCGTTTCTTAGTATTTTACAGCAAAAGCACTGTGTGCCTAATTCTGTTCATGATCCCTGGTGGTAATCTTGGGTATGAGATGTTATCACTGTGTGATGTGAGAGAGAAACAGGACAATTTGAAAAGTGCTGGCTGAATTTCTTTTACGTCGCTTTGAGTACATAACAGGCTTTCAGATATATAAGTGATAAAAAGAATGAAAATTTTAGATACAAAATGGAATTAGCTGTGATTTGAAAAAAGGTAAAAAAGGACATTCGGTATTGGAATTAATTTTCTGCTGTGTAAAAGTTAAAATACTTTTATGTTTACCATTGGAAACTATTTTCTTCACTTTACAGTAGTTTTTCAGAAACTGTCAGGTGAAAAAAAAACACTTCCTGGGGTCATCAGAACAACTGTTCTACATTCAGCATCTTCAGTCTCATTAACAGACATACACTTCCTTGGAAAACCTACTACACAAGCCTGATGATAGTGCATTTTTTTCTTCAAGTTTTGTCTGTAACATTACAGTATGCAGCAATCATAATTCCCAGGGAGGGTATAAACAATTTTTAGCTTATGCAACCAGTTGTGTCCCTTGGAGCCATTGGGCCATAAATAGCCCTCAATCACTGACATAATCAATCAGATGTGCTTTGTCACATGTTTGTTTGTACTGCTGAAAATCAGGTTATCATATGGTCTTCATTTAATAGCTAGAAGGAGGCTTGTAGTAACAGAGACCACTGTCTGTAAGGTTGTCCTGGGTTGGGCAGGAGGGGTCAAAATCTAGAAAGTGATCTATGCTGCAGGAAGGAATATAACTTTCTTCCTGGGAGAAAGAGCCAATAATCAGGTAGTTTTAAGTGTTGATATGTAGGTGAACCAGTTAAAAAGTTGATCCGCCTTCGGGGGAAAAGCCATATATAAGCAGAGACCCTCTGAGGCTCTTCCTCTTTGGACCTGCTGCTGTGTAGAGAGGAGCAGCTCCTGCTTCTCTCGCTGGTAAGGCCCCAGCCCCCCCCCCCACTCCTTCCAAAGGAGGGAGTGGGGGGAAAGGGAGGTTTGGAGCGGCCGTGCTGCTGCAACCGGGAATAGGGGAGGAACCGGCTGGAATTTTCAGCAGATCCAGCTCAGCCGGTGTGCCAGCTACACGAGACAGGGCCAGGCCCCTGCTCCGGGCCAGGCAAGGACCGGGCCGGTCTCCATCCAGCTCGGGCCAGGCCCTGCCCTGTCACCCCGGGCCCAGATGGCCCCAGCAGGCCGAGCCAACTCCACAGAGCCAGGCACAGAGACTCTGAGAGCTTCTGGCATCCAGCTGGGACCTGTTCAAACAGCCCGGCAGGGAGCACGGTATCGTCACGCTGCCAGAGAGAGAGAGAGATTAACTCTGTTCATGTCTGAACTAAACTTACAGACACCCATCCTTCCCTGCAGAGAGAGGAACGAGTGAGGACATCTACATAAATGCAGCATAGAGACTTTACAGTCAGTGAGGAAAGCAGAACTGATACCTACAGGGAGGTGCATGAGGAATGCTTTGAGAGTGAAGCTGAAAACTCTTTTGGAGAACCATGGTTGGGGACTGAGCCTAATAAATTCCCTGTAATATATGAAGATATAGTCCAAAAGGGGGATGTGAGGTTCTTATTGCAGCCAATGAACTGAAATACCTGGGTAAAGACAAGTAGGTGTTGAAAAAGTACAACCTGGTGAGAAACTAGAACCAAGAAAGAGGAGAGGCTGTGACCCAGAGCCCTGGTCCCAGGGGGAATGCCAGAGAACCTGAGTTGTCAGGCGAACCTGTGTTGCTAAGCACAGAAGAAGGGATTTTCTTTGTTGTTGCAATTGAACTGAGCATCCTTAAAACAGGTACCCTGTAGACTGTTCATAACCCACCATAGTGGCTGTGGGAAGGCTACTGGTGTGGGAGGGATCCACCATTAAGCTGGACTGTGCTCCAGGCGGCGGCTAATGCTGAGGCAGAAGACCCATAAAAACTGTATTTTTCTTACAGAAAATCCATGGTGTAATCAAAAGAAACTTCTCTCCCTAAATGAACTGGAACAAGAGCTATTTCTGAGGAGTAAACTGACTGGAGGTCGAAGTGTTGTCTTCTGTATGTTGTCAGGGAGAATGAAATAGAGAGGTGGGGGAAGGAAGGGTGGTCTGAAGAGTTTGTTCTGGTTTTTCTTTTTTTTTTTTTTCCTCTCTTTCCCTTTGTCTTAGGTATATTAATAAAGTTCCTTTGTACTTTATAAAGTTTGTGCCTGCTTTGCCTACTCCTAATCCTCATCTCACAACAAACAATGAAGTAAATTTGAGTAAGTGTGCTGGCATTTAGCCACAAACCTGAATAGGCAAACTGGAACCCCTACAAAGGTCCATACTTCTACTGGTTTTAAGTCATATTAACCCTAGATTTTATATGTAATATAAAAAAAAATATACATATAAGTATAAATATAAATATTATTACATTATACATAATTATATATTAGCATTATTTCTTGCATTATGTAGTACTACATGCAAAACATTCCTGCAGAGAATTTGCCTCTCCGTCAATGCAGCACCCGTGGATTTCAAGTACGTTTTTGAGTTCGGATTTCTGGTTCAGGTATGGAAAACAAACCAGTAGCACTTTCAGTGAAATAGCTACTCAAACATGCAGGGGGAAAACTGACACAAATACAACATTTTAGTAATTTTTTTTGTAATCTCCTGTTTTGAATGTCTTAGTTGATAATATGGCTCTAAGGGTAATTCTTAGTTAAAATACTTTATTTTTAAGGAAGCGTAATGTAAACTAACAGGGTGGTATAGAAATAACCAGAACATATTATCACCATTGCAGAGAATAAAAAGACTTTTTTTCCTTCCAGTATTTTGCAGTATCACCTCTTAAAAATAATTTTTCATCCTGTAACAAGTGAACTTCTAGTGCCTTGAAAAACATAGCCCAGCATATCAGATTGCAGTAGGCTCTGACAACCTGCCACTTCAAATTCTTGAAGCTTGCTAATAAAATTTTATTTCTGGGAATATGCTGTTCTGCAGCAATAATTGTGGGGTTTCAAAACTGGTGCATTACACAAGAAGGAGAAAGAACATACGTAAACATGAGCTGTACCAAAGCACAACTCGGATCCAGCGGAGTAATTTTCAGTTGCATAGTGACAATGGACAAACCTCAGCTTTCTCTGCTTAGAATCATCTTTAAGTCCAACTTGATAAATTTGGAAATAACTTAAGTTTTTTCTCCTCTGTTACCAACCAGGGAATATTTGCATGAGAGGCAGGTGTGATAACCTCAACACTACAGAAACACCCCTTGGGTTCTTGCTCACACACTCTGGAGAAGAAGCACTTCAGCACAGTCATGGCATACAATTTTATTTATTCAATGTCTAGCATAAAACTGTAATTTCTCCTGTTCAAATACCAGACCCTATGTGTATGAATGGAATATATTAGTATATTTGTTTGAGGTGACAGAAATAACCTCCATAATTTTTTTTAAATTCCCTAATAGAATGAAGTCTTCAAGAAAAATATTAAGTTACTGTTGCCAAAGTTGTATTTAGATCCCACAGTAAGGAAAAGACCCATTCACATAAATGAAGACCTTATTTGAAATGAGATCTGGTTTGTCCACATAACATTTAGACACAGTGTGCTGTGTTCAGACAAAGGTTTTTCTTGAAGCCACAAGAAGACACAGGGCTTCTCTTGCAGGTTTTAGTATGTTATGAGAATATAAAATTATATTTTGAAGTTCCTTGTGACCTCTTGATTGTGATTACATTTTTGTATGGAAGCAAAGGAAATAGGTTTGGTGGCAGAGACATTAATGTAAAATTCCTGAGATACAAACCCTCTGAGAGGTTGGTGTGTTGAGTAATTCAGCATTAAAGAGAACTTAGACAAGAGAAAGACGAGGCAAACTTATACATAATTTGATACTTAAGAATTTTTTCAGTTTATGGGGATTTTTTTTCAAATCTAATCTCTTTTATGGAAAACTAAAAGCAAAATAATTAATTATACCCCTTAGGTGAATTCATCCTCAGAAAAATGAAGATGCTGAGAGCCTCATAAACTAAGTGCAGTGTAAATGCATCACACACCTCTTGTGTGAAGCAAACAGAAGGGGAGCATCACTCAATTGGGTCACAGACTCTGTAGCACCATGGATCTGGCACCAAATGCTGCCATTCCAGCTGCATTGGGAATCCTCAGGGACCCCTCGTGTGTTTAGTTCAGCGTTTAAACTTAACATCTTTTAGTATTTTAAAGGGTGGAGGACTTAATTCACCCTCCTCAAGTGCTTTCTTACTTTTTTAAAAAGGTATTTGTGGTTTGGGATCACTTCTTTTGCATTTCGAATTAATCTTAAACGCTTAAGGGGATGTTCTTCCAATTTAACACAACTGGAGTGTATTACCAACTTCAGTTTCTGGCAGAGCTGGAAATCTGAAAGGCTAGAGATGCCTGCCAGTCTAGAAGAGCAAAAGTGGGAAACACTGCCACATTCCTTCCAGTGTAATTCAGTAGCCTGAAGTTCAGTTAGGTGCCACTGGTTATTTGTTATCATTTTTCTTTATCTCAGAGCTTCAAAGCTCATGGAAATAGGATTGCAAAGAAAACGTGGAGATGCTGCCTGGAACTCTGAGGCATTGCAAGATTTGCCTGTGCTTAGCACAGCTCTTCCCTGCTGCTGTTTAAATTGATACCTAAGGAGAGAGAAATCAATAAGGCAATTATATTTACGGCTATGCAGTCTTGATAACAAAATCACTGTGCTCTTGGGGGCAGTAGATCAGGAGCAGAGGCTTCAGTGTGTGTCTGGACTCAACAACTCAATATTAATTTATAACTTCATTTATTACCCACTGGGATTTGTTTGTTTTTTTATTTATTTATTTCACCCCTTTTTTTTTTTTTTTTTTTTTTTTTAATGATGCACTACTCTCACATCGCTCTGGTAACTAGGCTATCACCTTTGCTTTCTCCCACATAATAAAGCAGAAATTACTAATAATTTTTACATTTCAGCATCTGAAAGATGCAGGTGGTGATGTGGTGCCTTGTAAATTGAGAACCAGGAAAGATAAAACAGTAGGGGAACACTTGCACAGTACTTTTTTGTGTATTCACCATGCTGTCTCAGTGGATTGCAGCCACTCCAGGTGCTATAATACACACACAAAAACCAAAATTCATGAAAGCCATTTAGTCTTAGGGGAAAAAGGGGGACTCTTTGGGTAGTTTCTCCAGGTTAAAGGAGTCAAGGCTATTATGTAGAAAGTACCAGTTCATTCCCAATGCTGCAATAAACAGATTTAACAGAGGAAATAATGCCAGCATGAACACCTCTGTGTTGATTTTCAGCTCCAAGTGGTGCATTGGCAGCCAGATTTTAGGCTGAAATTGCTCTCGCCTATGTTTGCAGTGCACAGTTCAGAGGGATCTGGATGAAAGCTGGAGTATGGCTTCCAAAATACACTTTAAAGCAGACATTCCTGTCTCATGTAGAAGTCTAGGTAAAAAAAAAAAAAGATATTTAAGAGGAAAAGTTCCTATTCTGAAAGACATCTCTTACTGTTTTTAAATCTACAGCAAAAGGGTTCTTTTACAGCTTTTTTCTTTGTTCTCTGCAAAAGTCTGTGAACGGTTAAATATATTAATTGCACATTAGATAGTAATATATCTTTTTATTATATGAATATAATAACCACTGTTACAGTGAAGTGGAGATATCTGTAGATAAGATTATATGATGTTAAGCAGCTATTTGCATTTATTTATTTCTCACGTGTAGTCTTCTACTGACTAAAATTCTTGAGGAGTCATGTTTCAACTTAGGACAAAACTTTTCCAAGCTACCAGTTTTATTCCGAGCTACCAAGCTACCAAGGAGTTTTATTCTCCTCCTTCAAAAAAGGAGGGGAAAAAACAGGTTTTTTAGTCTGTAAAAATAAAAAGTACTTTTGCCTAAAGTGTTTCTGTGCTTTACCTGACCTGAGTTTCTCATGATCCATCTCTTTTGTTCAGTTCATTGCTAGCTTTTCTAAAATTGAATGTGCAGGCTTGAATGTGAGCTACTCTCCACAAATTATAATTAGGCTTCTTCCAATTATAATGCATATAACCCCTAGCAGCAGTATGTATTTTTACAACCAAATTGATGAAGTTATGGCACTTTACATACCTCAGTATTTTTTTTCATGGAATAGCATGTTCAAAAAAAATAGATTATGAAGGAAGAAAAAGCAGCAGTTCTGCAGTCTTATTGCTCACAATTTTTTCAGAGAGAGCATATAAATCAGAGTAAATTTTAAAGTACTTTTTTCTGTTATTAAATGCTTGATGTTAACAAAGCAGCTGTTAGGTCTATGAGATTAATATAAATATTACACATAAATTCGTTTGTCATTAAATTATTTATTTTTATTTTTCAGAAAGAAGCTTTGTCTGTTAGACAGTGTAAGAATCTTCAAGTTTCCAGCAGTTTTTGCAATAACCTAGGAGCCTGTCTGCCAGTTACCCCTTATATGTTGCACAACACAGGAAGCTGTACATGCTTGCAAATGGAAAACATATTTTAGCATGAAATATAACTTCAATTTTGAAAAAAAAAAACCCCAAAACAACATATATACTATGTACTGTATTTTGAATATTTGGATTTTTTATTGTTATCACTATTATCTTCATACATTTTACATTAAATCCAAGCAGATTTGACCTAAAAATCTTCTTCTACACCTTTTTCAGACTTCTGGTAATGTTGAAAGGACCTAATTATAGAGAGTTTTGAGCTGCTAATGACTCCATACAACTCTATCTGCAGACAGGATGGAGCACAGTTACTGAAATGTCATACTGACAGATTTCAGTTGTGTTTTCTTCTAACATGCCAAAATCATAATTTCTGTTCTGCATTAGAACCTAATGGGATAAACGGTTACAAATGTACTTATGGAACCTGATTTTATTTCAAAATCATGCCTTCTTTTCACAGCCCCACTTGAAAGTTCAGGAGAATGGAATTTTTTTTTCAGGGTCTCTTCTCAGTAAATTTCCTGCCAGTAAATTTCCTTCTCAGTAAATTTCCTGAGCCTTTGATGGAATATCCAGCAGCTCAAACCTGAAAGGCATTATTGGCATAATTGATTGTTGAAAATACCAACCTATGAGTAAAGACTGATAACAACAGTAGTTACCGTATGTTAGTATTTAAACATGCCAATTAACTTGTCATTAGGGCAAATTACTGAGCTCTGCAGTTTTGTGTCTCACCTGCTGCAGATCCAGTGCAGTCATTTTAAAGCAAGTCAGGTACCTTCACTGTTTTGCTGTCATTTTTCTGCATAGAGGGAACAATCTGATAGATACCTGTCAAAACTGAAAAACAACGCAAAATGATCTTGTTTCTTCTCACTTATGCCATTGCACACCCACCAGCCACTCACTCTGCTCTCTTCCTCCTTGTTTTCTTACATTTGTTGTCAGGTTGCTCTGGGATTTCTTACCTTGGCAGTGTTGTGTCCACCCCAGCCCCAGCTAGAGTGGCAATTGCTGCTCTGAAACTGTGGTTCTCATTTAAATATATCTGAGAAAAAATGCCAGCTAGCAGGGGCTGTTTAGCTGCTTCCTCAGTGTCTGAGACAAAACCCTGAAATACGGGTGTAAAATCAGGATGGGGCATATCAAATGAGCATAGGTAAGTTGCATAAACTTAACCTGCAGATAGAAGAGATTCACAGGCTGGCCTGGTTCTGGACAGCAGGACCTTAGTTAATCCCTTTTTTGACCTATACAACCAAATTCCACCCAAAATGTGGTAGAAATCCTTTATACTTCTCTGGGTGATTTAGTTATACTTTACCCATGTAGAAATGCTGATTATTGCTTTTATTGCATGGCCAAGGCACACCAATCCATCACCTGAGGCTTGTGCTGAGCCTTCCTGAGTGCTGAAAATTTGGTGGCCAGCAAAAAAACAGAAACACATCAATATTCTCACTTCTTTTCAAGTAGAGCACTAACCTCTGCAGAGATGCATTAATAAAGAAATTTCATTTCATAGACTTTGGAACAAGCAGTAGTGATATCAGGGTTGGTTTACAAAGAATAAATTAAACAATAGGAGAATAAGAGTGCAAACAGTGGCTTCCTTTGATGCTGTGTACCTCACTTTCTCATTTTGGAGTGTCCAGCAGAACACAAGGCCTGCAGAAATTAGCTGCAGGCTTCTTATTTCAGAAATGAATAGAAATAATACAGATTCACAAAGCCCCACCCATGGCACTACTTGAGGTGCAGATTGGTCTGACCAATTTTTTTTTATTCCATACTGTTGGACATATAATTGCTTTTAAATGACCTCAGAGATGGCTTTGTGACATTCTGTGAATTATGAAAATAAGTACACCCAAAATTTCATTTTAATAGTATTTTGAAGATGGGAGTCATATTCTTGCCCCCAACACACACTCATATGCAGAGCATCAGTGTCTCTAAAAAGAAATCTGCTACCTTTCATGAACTAAAGTAACTTCTAGCTTGTGTTATAATAATAACCAGCATGCACCAGAGAAGTCAGAGAGATTTTTACGGAAAGATTATAGATATTTCAAAGCACACATGAGCCACAGGGTGCCGCTATTCAGCCAAAAACCGAATATTTCCTGCAATGTACTTGCCCAGTGAATTCAGGACAACGGCAAAAGTTGGGGTGATACCTTGGAAGAGCTGAGGAATGGTTCTGCATCCCGATGACTCTTCTTGAGGAATTACAGGGTGCATTACGGCTGCTTCACTGCAGTCAGTGAAATGATTAAAATGAGGAGTGAAATTCGGCATGAACAGAACGACAGAAGGGAGTAAAACGCAGAGGCAGAGCCAGACAAGCTTCGAACAACTCTTCCTTTCCACTCTTACCACCACACAAAATTCGGATCAGATGCTTTAGTCTGTGGTTTAATTAGTGTGCACCGTATTTAGGCAGGCTCTTAACATTTCAAAGTTGATCCCCCAAGATCGCGATGCTCCACCTGTTCTGGTGTTACATACAGAGCTCTTAATTTAAAATCTGCCTCATTCCTGAGCTGCAAATTCCTTCTGGCAGCCTTGTCCCTCTGTACCTGGGATGAGGATAAGATTAAGTAGTAAATGGTTCTTCCCGCTGTTGCTTCAAGAAAAACTGGTCTGCACTGATTGAGTAAATCTCTATTGGAGTGGCCTTGGCAGAGATGAGCTCTCCTTGATCAATAGAAATTATTTATTCAATTGCTTTGTAACCAAACTTGCAGGTATCTTGTTAAGGAAATTGTGGTGCCTTGCATTTGCTACTTGTGGTAACCCCAAAGTGATGAAATGCTTCCTCATCTGTATACTGACTTTGTAATGCCTTGCGGTGGTAATAGTTCTGCTTTTTAATAGCTACATTGCTGAGGAGAATGCAGTTACTTTTCCATAAACTGCTGTAAAAACATGAAAAACAGAAGATTGTCCTACCACAGCTCACTGCAGTACCTAAAATTTTTGGATTAATTAATTTCTCTTCTTTAGACTTGTCAACTTAATTCTCAGCTAAGAGCTGGAACCTACCTCCCGTACTTTCTACTGAGGTTCTAAAAGAGGAATGGAAACCAGGCAATTAGGCTAAGCAAAAAAATTACATTTCAAGTAACTTTACAATGGGTAGAACACTTCCATATTTACTTCCAGAAAAGCTGCTAGGAAGAAGTCATGGAGTGCAACAGAGTGGTTTTATCTGGGCTAAAATATACCAGAACCACCTATGTAGTATTTGGTATTTAAAACTTATGGGGTGGCAAACACTAGACTAAAAATCGAAGCATGAACAGAGAAAATTATTTTAATCTCACACATTCCTATTTAAATATATAATTATCTTTACAAATTTCCCATCTGTCTGCTTAATTAAACATAAATATCATTAAGAGAGATTTGGTTTGTGTTCAGTAACATACAGTATTTCTAGTATCATTCTGTACAATTCTGCAGAATGACTCACCCCTCCAAAACTATTAGGCAAATGTTAGAACAGTTCTACTAAATATGATGAAAGTAGCAATAACCACTCATTTATAGATTCTATGGGCACACCATTTCAGCCTCTGAAAGTAATCAGAGATGGAAAGACAGTGAGAAAAATGTTATGCCAATCATTTAACTGACCAGTTTTTCAGCCAGTGTTAATTTGCAACCGAAGTAAATGTCTGCAAGCCTGATGTCATTTTGTACCCATGCTAGCACACCATGGTTATGATTGAACCTAAGATTAAGGTACTTAAAACTTTACTTGGTAAATGAAAACTCAGCAAATGCAAGGAACATTTGGAAGCTCATTAGACTGAAGATCTGTTAATTAAAATTATGTATTACACCTGCAAGAGGTGATTCTTTGATGGATTTAAACTGTCTGGCTGAAGAATCCTAGGCACATTTTAAAATAATTGGACCTGTACTGGATATGAACTTTGATTTGTGGTTAATGTTCTGTTCTGACAAACTGGAAGTCCTTGAAATGGATAACTATACAGAATTTTTGAGCCTCAATTTTGCCTCCTGACAAGACTCCACTTAGCTCAAACCAAAGAGACATCACAACATCGAAACTGGACTCCCTTGAAATATAAGGAAAAACTTTTAAAAAGAGACCCCAAATAGTGTATCTCAGTCATGTCAGTTTAATTTTGTTTTTTAGTTACACAAAAGAAATTACTACAGCAAAATTACTGATCATACACTTCATCATCAGCAGCATCAATCCAGGTTTTTTACCTCATCTGTTACTACTCTTATTTGATCAGTAATATTACATTTACCAAGTACTTATGCACTATTCTTAGCACCCAACTTTGAATTAAAAATCTGTAAAGCAGCATGAGCTCTTAACACTGTTTTCTCAAGACACCAGTTTTCTACTAGTTAGCAGGAAGACAGTAAAAAATAGGACTGTAGTTCTTCACTTTTTGCCCAAGATCGTACCCTCAGGAATTAAGTTTTGTAGCATGTCTGAGATATTAATAAATAAGATAAATCAGGGAAAGAAAATAAGTTTTAAAAGGAAGTCTTGATGGAGCACCTTTTCCATGTAGGCTGACTCACGAAATTCATGTCTACACAACCCCACTGAAACTGAAATATGAGTTCTGCATTTTCTTCTAAACCTTCCTGCTTGTACTGCTCAGATAAAAGTTAGCTTGTTCTTTGCACAGCAGTACTAACCCAGAGTTCACTAATTATTCTTGCCTACTTAGGTATCTTTCTACCTTGTTCAGAACAACTGTCTCAATATCTTTCTCTTTCACCAAAAAACAAAGTACATCACACAATACTGACAGAAAACATTGAAATGTAACTGCAAAAACACTCTGCAGGTGTTCTCAAAAATCAATTTTGTTGAATATCTACTGTATTATTTAGATGCTTGGGCAGCATGTGGTCACATTCCATATATGCTTCATGAACAAGAACTTCTCTTGAAGCTACAGGCTGCCTTGACAGCAGGGTCCTTTTTGTTTCCTTGAATATAAAACAGCAGTGGAAGTAGAAGAAAACCGCAGGAAATCAGGTCAATATATATAGTAAACAGTAAAGACACCAACTGGCTACTAGTTGTGTGTCCCATTAGTTTCTGAAATACTGAAAATAGCTTTTTCACAAATAGAAGTACCTCCAACACAAACAGAAAGTAGCAGAAAGTCTTTCTAATGAGCTGGAGCATTGCAGACAAGAATCTTAAATGCATAAATTGATAGTAAATAAACTTATTTATAAATAAATAAGTAAATAAAAAACATAAGCAAATGGCTTAGAGATGTTGTATGCCAAGATCTGGGTAGGCCAGTGAAAGAGAGGGATGAGTTTAAGGGTTTGCCCAGTTATCAGCCTGACAAGACACACTGTGTGATATTCTGTAATGTCAGAATAAAACAAGATGGCAGTGGAGAACCCAGAGGGAGGCAAATGATGTCTTATTCCGGCAGAACTGAAAACTAAACAAGCAGGAGAAAAAAAAAAGAAGAAGAAAGAAAAAGCACTTAACTAGCTACATTTTTATTTGGACAGTAGAGATGTCTAGAATCAAGAATTTTCAGCTTATACCAGTAGCTGAACCTGTGTTTGAGGATTCATTCACTACAGAGAAAGTCCTGAGGAAAAAAGAGCTGAATGTTGTGGAATCCTCCCTCCTTTACCTGTCTTCAACCCAGTAATCCACACACAAACATAGAGTTGATCAGGAGACATGGGAGTAATTAGAAAACAATAAATTCTTTCTCCTTTATGCCTACTGAAAGCCACACAGTCTTGTTAAATGTTACTTCTGGATTAAAAATGGACTTTTGGGTAGAAAGAACAAAATGCCTGCATGCATTTGTTTTTAAATTGTGGGAACTCCAGTGCAACCTCTCCAGGTAAGTGTTGAATCTCCAGTGAAGTGCTGAATGAAGGCACAGAAATTAAATCAAACAAAAAGAAGAGAGGTAGTAAATAGGATGATACAGCTGCATTGATCAGCAATAAAACGACGAGCTATATTTTATAGCACCTGTGCACAAGTTACAGCAGGATTGCTTTACTTGGAAATGCTGCTGAAATAAAGTTGCCATCCTTTATGGCTGTTTATTTTATGTAGATCTCAGAGCAGTTGATAAAGTATGATGAGACACTTCATGTCACTGTCCCCTTACTACTTTTCTGCTGTGGGATCATAATTACAGCAATACCCAGGGCAGGAGTTAGCTCATAATGTGTACCTCTGTACTGCCCTGCATGCTGAGAAAAACAAAACACTGAAAGTCAGAGCTCTCATCTGTGGAAAAAAAATCATAGTAACTACATCTTCTGCTAGATCACATTTTGGGCAGAAAAACCACCCAGGTAAAGGCCTAGCAGCAAACGCTGAAGATGTTTTTCCATTACTTTAGATATTTATTTAAGAAAAGAATAGTAAATCCACAAGGAAGCCATTCCCATGCTTTGGAAAAGTTCAGGAGAGGCTCTGTGTGAATTTTGAAGCTGCACCCATTTGCCTTTGTTCGTCTTCCATCTTACTGATAAAATAAGTATTTTATCATAAAAAACGCTTGTCACATCCCCAGACCTGGGAATCCTTCTGCAGCTGTACCATTTTGCTATATCAGGATTAAATGCTCCTTTCAATTTTAACTTTGAAACCATTTTATAATTGGTTTTTAAATCAACACAAAATGCAGTACTGCTGCCGTTGTAAACTTACCAAAACACCAAAAAAAGTTCATGGCATTAAAGAGAATGGGTTATAACAGAGATTATGCTGGTAGTCAGTTATTTATTGAGTAGCAAATTGGGAAACAGCAGAAAGAAACAAAATATCCCTGAAAAAAAAAAAATCACATTAATAGAATTTGTATGCCACGTGCTGATTTTAACCAGATAGTTAGGTTTAAAACAATTGTAATTTCAAGTGTAAAGGCACAGCTTTTTTATTCAGGTGGATTTCAAAATACAGAGTTTTAACACAATTCTTGTTAGCTTTTTTGCAAAGGCGCAGAATACGACTTGTATTTCACCATAAAATAATCAGTCGGGGGTAACAGCAAAAATCAACTGTTGCATTATAGTAACTATATTTGGCATTCATTTGAAAGGAGTGTTGAGAGTGTAAGGTATCACAAAAAAATCCATTTTCTTTAGAAACCCATATTATGTGAGAAAAAATAAACACATTTTGTATTAGTTAGTAATCCATTACTTAACACATCATTGCTAAGTACATCGTTAGCCTGAAAAATTTTTTGTTCTTCTTTTGAAGACCTTAGCAGAGCCTCTCACTCAGTCTTTTCCTCATTTTCTCTCAAAATGTAAATGTTTTTCAAGTGATGAGGTTTGCAGGATATTACAAGGAGAGGCTCTTTTTGCCCTGAGACACAAAGCACAGGGAAATATTTCAAGGAAGAAGATATGAATGTATAGGAGTAAAATTAAATTTCTGCTGTTCACTTTATCCTAGATCTATAAAAAACTTCAGCTCCCTCAAACACTCTCCGCTGAGCTGGAATTCATGTAAAGTAAATTTGACTATTAAAAGAAAGCTGCTAAACACAACTCCTTCTTAGCACTCAGAGCAAACATACCACAAATTATGTTCTATGCTGCGTGCAAAAAAATTGCCCCAACCTGAAGCTTTTTAAAGAGAAGACAAACAACAGCATTGATTTCCAATGAGCTCTGCCTTAGCCTGGAATGAAGTGCCCTCTTGGTGCTCAGCAAATTAATGTTTGGATACCATGTGTCACCATGGCAATGGCCCAATAGAAAACATTAGATACAAATATTAATTCAAGGTGTTGCCCAAGTCACTTTTACACAATATGTCAATTACGTGTCACCATGTTTAATGCTCAGATGATCCCTGGGCTAGCAGTGAAAAGTTCATGGGCAGGCAGTTCCCCCCCTTCTGCAGGTCGTTTAGGGAAATGGAAATGCTCCTCCAGTGGCATTCATCATTTAAGGAGCACATTATGGGGTTTTTTTAAAACTTATTCCTCATGGTGCTTTTCCACAGGCTAAGACCTCTAAAGGCTGTTCTTTGCATGGCAAAAATTTGCTCTCGTATTAGAATCAAATGCTTTAATATGTTTTTCTGACGTTCCTCTGCTTCTTTTTGAAGCTACTGAATATGTGATGCTGTGATTATTTTTTCGATTTGTCACCTTTTCTGTACTTAAATTACTTGAGCATTAAGAATTTCACTTTTCACTGGTACAAAATGATTCCTTCCCCCAGGCAACCTATTCCAGTGCTTGATAATCCTTTCTTTCGGTGAAGATTTTTCCTAATACC